>CM053503.1:90983917-91133071 GCA_028627145.1 Eidolon dupreanum | reverse complement strand
AAAAAAAAAAAAAAAGATTTTTTGAAGTAGTTTTGAAGTAGTTTGCCAAGACTTAATTAAGTTTAATTGTCTCATTGGGCTTTATTATCAATATACTCAATATAGTAATATGAATTAAATTAACATATACTAGGCAAATAAAATGCACGACCTCAGCCTGACTTTTTGTTATGTGAACAGGAATGTAACAAAACAGGCACAGTTAAAGGAACAGTATAATGTCTGGCATATAGCAAGAGAAGAATAAATACATACTTACGAACAGATTAATCATTTCTCTCTGCCAACATGTAACATGCACCCACCATATTCGATGTATAATAAGCTCACTCTTTTCTTTTCAAATGTAAGACATTAAGCACCAGTGAATTATTTTAACTTCCTCTTTTGCTCTGTACCAAATGAAGGAGAGCTGCCTAAGTCCAACATTTATATTTCAGAAGAAAGAAAGCAAAACTTAGCAACTCTTTTAAGAAAAATGGACAAAGTTATGGAATACAAAGCCCAAAAGATATTATACTGACATTTTCTGAGGTCAGACACCATGGAAACAATATATTGGGAAGCTGTAGGTAAAGGTTTGACTTTTTGGTGCTTTTTCTACAGTCTCAAAACATTTCAATTATCTTTGAGTTATGAATAATATTAGAATAAGGTTAGAGCTTCAAAGGTGGACCCACAAAGAGAAACCTCTGGTTCTCACAGCAAACACCAAAAAAGCATTTAGACATGAGCTTTCCTGGTCCTGGACTTATATATAATCACAAGCCCTGATTTTCTTTGTCCTTAGCTAAAATAAATTGAAATTGTAATGTGAACGTTATTATCCCTTAATGAAAAAAAATATATTGATAATGAATGTCCCAATTGTCCTTCATCCCAATAATGTATCTGGACCAAAATAAAGACAAAGGAGTCCTCTGGCAAAATCAGTAAGATGGATGCAATGTCCCAACAGGTCTCTTCTCTAAGTTATGTTTTTCCTACTTGTCTCTCTTCTTTTCCACAGCTCTCATTTCCCTTTATGCACTTACTCTTATGCATGAAGACCCCTTCACTCTTGTCATTAAAAAGATGTTATTGAGAGTACTTCCTTCACTATAACCTTGATTCCTTTTCTATTATGCTCCATCAAATTCCTTCATAAAGTGTTCCACCCCTTCTCATTCTTAACCTTAACATTGGCAGCTGCCTCTGTATGGTATTCTCTTGGAAAAGAACTTTTAATGTGCCACCAAATCCTTAATTTATTCTTCCCTTTCTGATTTTTAAGGTAGGAAAAAAAAAAAAAAAAAAAAGACTGAGTGTCTAGTCATTCGTCCGAAGAAAATTTTAATTTATTGACCAGTTACCCAGGTGCTGGTCTTCTATTCTATTCCCTAAAGCCTACATGTTTTAATTTTTTTAATGAAATCTTAAGATACACCCTCCATACCTTACTACCAGCTGCATCCCCACAGCCGGCATCTCCTTAATGTGACAGGCAGGCACATTATGCTAAGCAGATAATCACAACAATTAACTGAAAAGGTTATAATTTCATCCTGTTTGCTACAGTTGGCCTGTCAAAAATAATTAGGTTAAAATAGATCTTAAGCCTCCCTCTGTAAAATTGAGAGAAAAAAAAAAAACAGAAAGGAATAGAAAACAGCTAAGAACTTTTAATTTGGCCAAATTGAATGCTCTGAAATTTCACTGCTTGCTGAAACACTACAGAGATATGTAGCAGAAGAGTACCTTATATTCACTCGGAGGTATTTGGTATCTGTTCCAGTGATTCACAATATAAATTTTTTTAAAAATAATATATGATAGAACTTTAAGGCATAAGACCTGATCAAAAAAGGAATGTCTCAATATTAACCAGAAAATGAAAAAAATATATAGAAATAGTTTTATTAACAGTTCTTAATCCTACCCTCAGTTGTGCTTACTCTCATATTTGGCATTTTAATTCATCCGGAGCTAGGTATTTGCATTCTGGTATCTTGTCTCCTTTCATAATCTAATTATCTGTGATATTTTCAGCACCTCACTTCAACTTTTTTGTTTCCACTTTCATTACAAATAAAATTAAAAGCTCAAACTAAAGTGCTATCACATTGTCTAGATTTAACATTCTTTAAATCTACTAAAATTCTCTATTCCAAAGGTAAACAGACTTCAAAGACAAAAATTTGATTCAATTGCAGCATTATCACTGCCACTAGAAGAGAGATTGTTCTTTGATGCCATTTATTTCTATCTCCTTTTATTCCTACTTTATTTCTTGCTATTACAAGTAGAGTATAAATCATTATTATCTTCAAGTGTTTGCCCTCAAAAAACTTTCACTCTAGCTGATAAAGCAAAATCTGAACCCATGACACAATTAGGGAGACAAAATAGAATATAGTGGTCAAAATATCACTAATATCACTGGCTAAAATCGTACTAGTCTAGGAAATGAAAAATCACTGTGGCTTACATCGCTGGATGCTTGAAAATTTCATACAGCAATCTTTTATATTCTAAAACAAATTATACATATTGTATTTACATAAAATTGGGCACTTATATACTGTGAAAAATCACAAAAAGTACAAGATGAACAGTATAGATACAAACTGTGTTAACAGTGCCTCTTTTCACAGAAGCTCTTCTTACATATTCTTTATATTGTCATAATGTACATCATAATATTTCCAGAAAGAATCTAGAAATGCACTCTCTGCCTTTTGAATTTACTTCTCTTCAAAAATTTCTTCATCAAACTTTTTATTTTTTCCAAATCACAATGACAAAAACATTATAATTGTCCTATTTTCAATACCTAAATGCAATTGTACATTTGACCTACTTATATTAAACTGTTTCTCATGCTTCCTATCAATTTCGTTTAGTGCTATTACAGGTCATGACATACCAAATCACTCTGCACAATATTTCATTTATTCATGCACCTTCCCAGTATACTGAGCAAAAGGATTCTGCCATATCCATCTCTAAACCCAGATCCCACACAGTATTTGTCATGTAGTAAATATTAAAGGCAGACACTATTGATTTCCTACTTAACAACTATCCTCCCATCTTTTCATTTTTAACAGAACCCAAATTTCAGTCAAGCACCCAACTTTTTCCACATAAGATTATGCTTCCAGAGGGGTGAGCCCGAACCCAGTCCCAGTGGGTGATTCACATTCCAAAGGAAACAGTGGTCTTATTCTTTTTTGTGAGTGATTGAGGTTAGGTGATACTTAGAAAAATTTCCGTAGTATGATATTTCTAAGGTTAGTTAACTGAGCAATAAAATGACATCTTTGAGAACCCAGGTTCTTTCCATCTTTTTCCTCTACTATCTTCAGCAGGTTGATTTCATCCTCAGACTGGATCTGCTTCCTTTCGTAAGATGGCAGCTCCTGGTTCTCAGAGTCAACTACGAGAAAATGTGAAACAGAAATTTCAGCTAATGTGTTGTTAACAAAAGTTTTTGCCATTATATTAAAAGATCTTCCTTACCAATAAAAATAGACACAGAAAGAAAAAGTCACTCTCCTCTGTTACATATTGCTTCTTCATTTGTGATATCTAGAACTATGGCTGCCATTTTATAACCCTAAATAGTTCCAGCCTGAAGGAAAGCCAATACGTTAAAAAGACCAAAGCAGAACAGTAAAATAATCCCCATTGATTTAGCCAACCTTAGCAACTGCCCTACCATAGGACTTACTATACAAAATAAATTTTCCTTTTTTATTTTATTATCTAGGGAGTTTAACTTACTTATTGTCAAAGTCACTACAAGAAATGCAATATTCTCTTAATGAATAGATAATTCCAATCTTTTAAAAATTTTTGAATTTTAGAAAGGAGTCAAGATATTTTGTCGAGAGCAGGGTTTCTCAACTTTAGCACTACTGACATTTTGAGCCAGATAGTCCTCTGTCATGGAGGTGGTATGATGCATCACAGCCCGTTCACCAGCATTCCTGGCCTCTACCCACTAGATGCCAAGAACACCTCGCCTGTCAATTGTGACAATCAAAAATGTCTCCAGAAATTGCCAAAAGTCTTCTGGGGGTATATGGGAAGAGAGTGGTTAAAAACCACTGATCTAAACCTATCATTTTATAGATAAGTAAACAGAGTCAGAGAATGAAGTGATTTTTTTCTCAAGATCACACAGCTATAAAGTAGTTGAGGATGTAGAAGTCAACATGAACAAATTTTCAATGGATGTTCATTATGTGGCCACCACTCTTTTCATCCATGGGCCACTATGTTTAATAAATTAATGAATCAAGCAACCATATGTGGATGAAATCATGAAAATTTGTTATGTTAGATTTGCCATTAGTGATTAAAACTCAAAATAAGTATTTCAAATAAAATGCTTCTTGTTCACATAAATCCAGGTCTGGTAGGCAAAGCCTATTATCAGGAATTTGGCTACTTCTACAACCATGTTTTACTAATCTAAAAATACAGTTTCTGCTTCAAAGTTCAAGATAGATGCTCTAGCTCTGGACATCATATCTTTATGAGGGTCAATAGGAAGAAAGAAAGAAAGTAGGAAGTGTTCATAACATCCCACCTTTAAGGCTGTATCACACTTCCTACACCATTTCCACTTCCCCTCATGGGTCAGCAGAACCTAGCTGCAAGGAAGACCAGGGGCAGTAGTCTTTATTTGGGGCATATATCTATCTGGTTAACATTAATTGTTTTATTACTGAGAAATAAAGGGAGAAAAGATATTGGAGGACAATGGGGCAGTCTCAACTATAGAAAGAATGGGGAGGATAGGAAAGGAGAGTACATAGCGAAGAAAGGCAAAAATATGAAGGGGAAAGAAACACTATTAATGTAAATGACCCGGCACCTAGTTGATCCTCAATAAAGATAGTTCTCTTCCCTTTTCCAATCCTCCTTAGAATGGATTATTTAAGTGCTAGCACTAGCTGTTCTGTCTAAAACAAGAAGAGTTCAGTTATTTAAAATTAATAGCAAAGCCTACATGCAACTAAGCTCAATGTATAAAAATTAAATGCAATTTTCTTGGAATTTTAATTTAAACAAAGAAGGAGGAAGTTTACTTCTTTATTTCTGACAGCACTTTCATGTGAAATATTATTATTATTATTAATTATTATTATTATTATTTATTCTGGAGTTACATTTTGCTGCTTTCTGACATTAATTCTGTCATGTTTCTTGTGTTTATAGCCTCCATTTCTAAGCTGATTACCCAACAAAACTGTAGTAACACTATATATATATATATATATATATATATATATATATATATATGTATGTATAAATCTCATGCTCATTTCACAGCATATGGGGTAGAAAATATGTTACATGACAGATGGTTGTTAAAGAAGTTTGCTGGTCAATTACGACTCATGTGAACTTTTTGTATACAAGTCTGATTATGCACTGGAAGGTTACATTTAGGGAATTGCCAGAAAAGTTTACATTGTTTTCAACTACTAAAACTTGAAGCTGAATTGTTTTTTAGTTTCAGATTTATAATGAATAATTTTATTTAAGCTCCTGGTGCTTAGAAAACTATGCATAAAAAGTAAAATGTTTTATTTATCTATTTATTTTAAAAGTTTTCACTAAGTGTTAATCACTGTTTTAAATGTTCAGGATATTGCAAGCTATTAAGACCAAATGAAAAGTAGAGATAAAACTCTCAGATCAGCATCATTTCCTATAGAATGTGCTTTCTGACTCCCCAGTGTAAGGTTGGCATCCTTCCTCTGCACTCACATGGCAGTCTACCACTGTGCTGCTTCCCTTGCCTGAACTTCTCTTAATTTGCAATCTGTTTGAATAGAAGGATCATCTTGGTCACCTCTCAATATTGGTTCCTAGCATTCAACCAAAGCTAATTGGACAAGTAAAGAAAAAAATCACAACAAAATTTACAATTTGCATTTTATTTAATACAACAAAAATATAAGCAATGAGAATATGAACTTCAAGTTATTCAAAAACACAAAGAATAATGTAGATTAGAGCAGCCTGGAAGGCTTCAAGAAAAAAACACTGAGAATAAATAAAGGCATTGGCTCTGCCTCACCAAGAATCATTCTTACTGCTCTAATTAGCTTCAACTTGTCTGATAAGATGCAATGTCAAAGGAAGAGGCAACTCTGAGATAATTCCAGCTCAAGCTAGTGAAATTATATTACATTTGCAACTCCTTAGAATTGGCTCTTGAAAAGTTATCATTTTCTAAAGAAATGCTTATTTAAGAGATATCTGAGTGGCTAATGCTTTCTTTACTCTTTTAGATATGCTGCCAGGGAATGGATGAAATCACACTAGCTGACAAGCTGGCAGCTCTACAGCTGCAAATGTCACCTAGAGATAGATCTGATCAGGCAAGGCTTCGCAGTGACCTGGTAAGAGATAAATTAGGAATGATGAAATGGTAGGTTACTTTGTTTTATAACAACAAAAAAATTAAACCAGGTGAAATATTTATGCAAATATAGCACATTTTGCAGACATTACATTTTGATATTAGGAACTTAAAATGACTTTAAAACCCAGTGCTTCTATTTTTTTCTCTATAATGCCATATTGTGTTTTACTCTGTACATTTCTAACAAAATGTTATGAAAAACATTTAGAATCTTGGAAACTTTGTTGTGCAATGTGATTGCACTAACAGATTTTGTAGTGTTTGAAAGGCAGGCAGTAGAGCACTAGTGCATGCCAATATGAATTTATGCCTCCTTTCCTTCTCTTCATATATCCTCTGTTACTTTACTTACATTGACTGTAACATGTACTTAGTACTTTTACCTGTTTAACTTCAAGTGATATTTCTGAAGAAAAAATATTTTGTATTATTCTATAAAATGGTCTACCAAAAAAATATAGCTATGTCATTGACGTATTTTTCTTCTTTCTTTCCCACCTCTCATCCTTTCATTCAGTAAGTATTTATGACACTTACTCTGTGTGCAGTACCATGCTTTGCCACAGAAAAGGCAAAGTAAATACGTATATACCCTTTTTTGGTTCAATTTCACCTGGGTTGTTAACCAAAGTATTTCCTGTTGCTCTAGAATGGGTGACAAGAAACCAACAGTGAAGACAAAGAAGGATAAAGTACTCATTACTCTAAAGTAAACTTCAAACAACCAGTGGGAAATGTCATTTTTAGGATATTTTTAAAAAGCCACTAAACAAGCTATGCTACTCCATCTCAGCCACTGCCCTGCTTACATTCTGTATTTGAAGACTAGGAGATCTGAGAGAGGATATAAGTATAATAGTTATGAGTTATTGGTTATCCGTAGTGGCTGGATCTTTTCTTGCTACTTCCCAGAACAGAGAGGGAAGGATGCTTCCTATCTAATGGGATAGGGGAGAGAAGCTGCAAGAAATTTCATTTGTAGATACTGGGGCTGTCTTCAAGGAGGGTGATTGACATCTATTTCCTGGTTTGATGTCTGTTTATGCAGCAGACTTCCTTACCTCCCTTCTAAGCCTATACAAACAGCAGAAGAGGAAATTTTGACAAAAATTGGCAGGACAGAAATAATGTGTAACCTTTGGTCAGGCAAAGATGTGTGAGTTTCCAATATGTCAAGGAGATACTGTGTGGGGTAGTACAGCTTGAGCTGTGCAGTAAGTACCCTACCCAAGAGGAAGGGCAAGGGAACCTCATCATCAAGAGGCTGTGAGGCATATTGCAGGAGTAAAGAAGGGTTAGAATGTCAAGCAAGAATCTTCCATGTCAGAAATATATTCCTCAGAGGAGAGCTGGCATTTGGATACCTACCACAAAGAGGGCATCTCTGATTAGTTAGGTTTAGCTAGAAACAAACTCTAAGACATAAAAACTGATAAACTGTTTCTAACTAAAGAACTGCTACTTCTTCTACTACTATTCCAGACCTCCCAACTACAAAGAAGAAAGAATCAAAAGTGAAAATTAAGGGATAGTAAAAACAGACCATAGCTCCCTCCATTCCATCAGGCAAAGTGAGAATAGTGAATGAGCAGATTATACCCAACTTCCACTCAGGTCTCTCTGTCTACATGATCGCTTAGAATTCCTCTACAGGAGGAAAGAAGAGATTGTAATTTAAGTTACACTGGACTGGATTTTGGTTTTATAATACTAGGTCATTTTTAAATTTTTATTTATTTTTACTTTAAACCAATAATCCATTCATATGTTGCAAAAATCCAAATGACAACATACTATCCCATTTCATCCCTTTCATCTCCTGTAGGCAACAACTTTTATCAAATTCCTGTGAGTTTCTTCCTTATACAAAAGGAAAAGATAATTGTGTCTTTTACAAAGATTCTTGTGTCCATTTTTTCTTATACAGAAGTTACATTTGGTGTGACATCACTACTTTGAAGCTTGGTGGGGTTTTTTTAGCTATTTATTATGCAGATCCTTCCATATCATAACATAAAGCGTATCTTCATGCCTTCTAAGTTTGTATAATATTACATAGAACACATATATGTGACTTTTTAACCATGCCTGAATTTTTATCCATAAGTTACTAAAAATTATAAGATCTACCAGACACTATTTCAGATTTGACAAAAAATGATTACAGGTGATTTTTTAAAAAAATCAAGTTTATATCTTACCAAATTCTGGTTGTTTAACAAAGTTTTCCACTAAAATCACTATGTTCATTCTCAAACTTTATGTTTAGCTTCATATATACAAAAACTCCTCTTATTGTCTCATAAGCATCTCCAACTGAGCATATTTATTAATGTCCATATTTATTCTACAATTTCCCTTTAAAACAGGGTAGGGTCAGTGGCAATGCCTAGTGAAGCAGAACACCATGGGTCCCTCCAGCTCTCCCTGGTAGCACTAAAGAGCAGTACTGATAGGCTATTTGACATTAAGGCTGATCATAGGTTTGTAATAACAGGGATGTGGTTGGTCTCTCTGTTGAAGTTCTCTTTTGTGAAGGGGTGGGTAATATTTGCCATGAGACCCAGTTTTCAAAACTGTCTAGGCCTACCCACCTCAACTCCCCTCAGAAGGCTTCTAAAAGATAACTGCATAACAGAGAGGATAAACAAATTAAAATGTTTAAGTACTTTAATGTGTTTCTTACAAAAATCAGTGTTATCAACCGGTAAGGAAGGACGAACCATGTGAAGAAATGCTTTTGTCTAAGCCTCGGGTAGATTTCAATGATCTACCATTAAAGCAGCCCATGAACTTCCATTTCCATTTCCCTAGAATGTGTTCTTGTATTGGACTATGAGATGGAAAATGCCTATTTAGGGAATAGATAGTGCAAGTCAGCCAGAGAAATCAATATCTGTCTTAATATTTTTAATAAGATGGAAAAATTTTGATGCAGAATTACCATTGATTCTTCCTATTACTTGCAAGGAGGACAGAGAGATCCCTGAGGGGCCATTCTTGACTTACTAGAACTCTATTACTCTTAACTGTATTAACCTGTCAAAGTACCTAGGCTTTGTGTTGTATTTTTTTTAGATTTGCTAGAAACTACTTTACACTGTCAATATTAAAGTAGATACTGGACAGAAGGTAATAAGGATTAACCTAGAAGGAGTTTAGGTAATCAAAATAAGACTTCAGAGACAAAGTAAATAGATTTCAATACAGTGAAACAGGTTGCAACCAAAGTACAACTTTGGAATGTCCTAAAAGTCAGAATGCACTGAGAAAGGTGTGACATCACTTCTGTGTTGCTCTTGTCAAAAACTGTGTAACTGCATTCTGGTCATGGGAAAATATCAGGCAAACCCAAATTGAGGGACATTCTACAACATAACTGACCAATACTTTTCAAAAGTGTCAAAGTTTTGAAAGACAAGTGAAGACTAAGGACCTCTCTTAGATTTGAGTCAACTAAGGAGACAGCAAATAAATGCAATATGAAATCCTAGATTGAATCTTACAACTGAAAAATGACAGTAGTGGAGAAAGTGGGAAAATTCAAATACAGAATGTCCTTTAGTTAACGGTATTGTACAAATGCTAATTTCCTAATTTTGATCACTGCACTATTTTTATGTAAGGGGTTAACATTAGGGGAAGCTGGGCAGGCAGTACACAAGAACTCTCTGTATTAATTTGCATCTTTTCTTTAAGTCAAAATAATTCAAAACAAAAATATTTTAAAACAGATAATACAATAGCATACATTATATATACTACATATGTATACACATACTATATACAGTTACCTTTCTTCTCTCTCTCTCTCTCTCTCTCTCTCTCTCTCTCACACACACACACACACACACACACACACACACACACGCCATTCTGAAAACACTTCTGGTACAAGTTATGTAGAAAATCAACGTAAAATATAATAGCATATTCTCAAACAACCTGAAACCCGAATAGTAAGCATGAACTGTACTGATGTCACAGCTTTCCTGAGAGAATTTGCTGATATCTATCGAGTTCTCAAACCTCAGTGTGTATCAGGATCACCCAGAGAACTTGTTTTATTTATTTATTTATTTACTTACTTACTTACTCACTTACTTATTTACTTACATACTTATTTATTTTTAAGCGAGGCAACCCTTGGTTGACCTCACAGATTGCAAAGACCTTGTCATCTTACAATCCCTTATTTTTTTTATTTTTTACACCTACAGTACCTGGTCTTCCTAGGTTGTCTCCCATCCAAGTACTAACCAGGCCCAACTCTGCTTAGTTTCTAAGATCAGCAGAGAACTTGTTAAAACACACATGGCAGGAACTCAATGTCAGAATATCTGACTCAACAAGTCTTGCCTTGGGCGCAGAAATATTCATTTCTAACAAGATGCCTGGTGATACAGGTACTGCTGGTCCACAGAACGTCCACTGAGAACCAGTGTAATGAGAACTGGTGAAATAAAAGACAGGGTTGATGGCAAAAGGCTCCCCATACCCACCACTCCACCAACACAGTTCTAGTCTAGGTTATTACATCTACATTAAAAAAACAAAACCTTAAGGATCAATTCTATTCCTCCTCTTGCTTGAGCTATCAGTAGCCTTTCCATATAGGAGTGCATTCTCTTCTTGAAATATTTCAACTCAGGTATGGAAACACTACTCTCTTGTTTTTGTTGTTGTTGTTGTTTGTTTGTTTGTTTGTTTGTTTCTTAACTTCACTGAACATGACTCCTCATTCTTCTTTCCCTGTTCCCCCTCAACTTTCAAGCTTTAAATGTTGTAGTGAATCAAGTTTCAGTCCTTGAACAATTGCTCTATCTGCACTTATTCCCTAGTTGTTTCAATCCAGTTTCATGGCCAAATAGCATTTCATGCTAAAACTCATAAATTTGTGCCTTCAGGTCAGACCTCCTCAGTGGACTCTCAACTCATAGATCCATCTGTCTCCCTTGACATTTTCACTTAGACATCTAATAAATTTATAAAATTTGAATGAACTTCTTATTCCTATTTCCATAACTGGCTTGTTCCACAATATTCTCAATCCTAGTAAGCAGTAATTCAATGTTTTTTTCAACCAATAAGTATATTCTAGTTGGAACAAGATATTTTTATTATACATAAATTTAAATAATATTCATGTTTTGTGGATTTTATCTTCAATATAAATTTGTGTGCCCCAATAAATTTATCTTCTTCAGCCTAAAGAGATTCAAACAAACTATACCAATAACTTGAAACAAACAAGCCAATTTAAGCAGAAAAGAGAACGAGTTACTGAGAGTTTTTTCTTAAATGTTTGCAATTATAAAGATAAAACAAATGTCTTTAATTAGATTGGTCACAGAAGTATCAGGTCAAATATATAAAGCAAAAAAAATAAATAAATAAGCTGATCTACAAGAAGAAATTGATAAATCCACACTTCTTTCAATAATTAATAAAGTTGCCCTCTTCACCGAAAAAAAAAAAAAATGAGGATATCAAAGAAGAAGGCAGCATATAGTCTTCTATTTTTTTGGATTCAATTTATTGGAGTTTATGCTTGAAATAGCTTCAAGCTATTTTTTTCTGCCTTTCCCTTCTTAACTTGTATTATTGTATCATTTCTTTGTCAGATCAAATTATACTTTCATTATTCTATTTTGTATTCTAATCCCCACATTTGTCTTAGTCTGATTTCTACAGTCAGATATTTTCAGTGCTTATTAACTATTTTTTTCTTTAGTTTTTCTGTTTACTATGGAATAAAAGTTTTATTTAAATTTATTTCTATCTCTTTTCTAAATAATCTACCTTTTTCTTAACAATCATTTATAATTTACTCATATTAATTTTAATATACCATTTCATTTATTTTAAAGCCAACTACCTATTTAAATGTTATATTTTAAAGCTTTAGAAAACAAAAGACATAACTAAATCATATTTAAACAGATTCTAATATAATGCTCACAACTTTTGATTCATAAAGTACAAGTCACTTTATTTGAGGTTTTAAGAACAAATGTGTTTACAATAAAAAAAAATGATTAAATAGATATAACTCACAAGGTCATTGTGTGAAAATTTCTTTTCAGACCATAAAACATCAAATTCAGGTTAATAGTTTCATCTATATGATTCTCTCTGATAATATTATTTTAACACACTACTAGTTATTTGAAAAGAAAAATAATCCTAACCTATACATAGGAGATCTCCCAGAGCAAACCTGGTGTGTAGATAAAATATTATAAAAGTAAAAAATTAGAAATTATTCACAGAAACAATTTTCTAAGGTTTTGACTAAAATTATTTTTTTACCTTTTTAATGTTATATCCAAATACAGACCTAGATTTTTTTTTTTTAACTATAAAAACATCTTCGTTAATGGCTGGGTGTGGGCCCCAGCAATTTGAGTTTTAACAAATTTCCTGGGGTGATTCTCACACACACTAGGGTAGATGATACGATCTCAATGGGATGATATTTTCTAAAAGGACGTAAAAATTGTTTCTTGGGTAAAAATCTTATTCCTTAGTAGTTAATTTCATGAGAGAAGAGTAAATGTCCAAAAAAATCTCCTTATGAAATCCTCACGGACTTGGTTTAATGGTGTAGCAGCACATCTGCCTTACACGTAGAAGGTCCTGGGTTTATGCCCCAATAGGGCCACAGTCCATGGTCTATGGCCATGCCACCCTGAACAAGCCCTATGTCCGATCTCGAAGCTAAGTAGGGTCAGGCCTGGTTAGCATTTGGGTGAAAGACCACCTAGGAAAACCAGGTGCTGTAGGCATAAATAATAAAAATAATAATAATAATAATAATAATAATAATTTAAAAATCCTAGAAAAAAGTTGAGAAACATTGGGATAAATCAACTAGGGTAAGGGAATCATGAATTCTTTGTAGATGAAAAGAACTATGTCTAAGTCCTTAAAAACTGACTAGCACTGAGAAAGGTAATGCAGAAGAGAAACCAATTTCCAAGTGAGGTCCATGCTCACCTCACAGTTGCACTGACCAGAGCGACTCTAGTACAAAAACTGGGCTTAGGGGTCAGGACAAGGGTAAAGTTAAAAACTTTAAACCAAAAGTTATCAGTCTGGTTCATTACTTCAAAAGGACAGAAGTAATTGTTGTCTCAGGAGTGAGCAAAATAAAATCCCAGTTAAAACTGCTGGGTTCCAGAGCAGTAGTAAGTAGAAGTGGCATTGGGTATTAGATCCAAAGTACTTGTGTGAATTCCACTACTGGAACCGAGGTAGTAATAGTTCAGGATTCAGGAAAATCAGAATAAGTTTGGAAAATGAGGTCCATGATAGACTGAAGAAAAAAGATTCAGAACATACATGGCAAACAATAAAGAAAAGGCAAATGTTCAATTTGAGTACTAGTTGTCTGGTATGATAAGGTAAGTGTGTTTGTGAGTGTGTGTGTGTGTGTGTGTGTGTGTAATATGTAACAATGATTGCACAGATAAATATGCAATCTGTTATTACTAGTTCATTCCCTTTCACAAGTATAGACTTCATATGTTGTTTGTTTACTATTATATTGCAGCATCAAGCACATAATAGGTGTTCAGTAATCATTTGTTGAAAGAATATATCTAAGATTGGGTAAAATAATCATTGCTGTCCTTGAAGATTTAGCTTTATCTTTTAGGCCTAGTTACATTAACTTCGTAGGACAAAGAACATTTCAGAATGTAATGAAACTGTGCCTGTTCATTTATATGTTTTGGTGTACAGTTTCTGGGGATATTCAGTTGCTGAGAACACTTCTATAGAAAAACCACCACTGTAAGCACTAGGAGGCTTCGATGGTAGAATAATGACTTCCAGTTGGTTAACATCAAAAAACATTTTCAACCAAATGGGAAAATCACATAGACTGATTCTATCTTTGTAGTGGCATTTAAACTTGATGTTCCTGCAGGCCATATCCTTGCTTTTCCCTTGGCATACTGGTTCATATACTACACAAAAACTAACATTCAGAATTTCTTGCTAGGAAACTAGGAGGTCAGAGGGTTTTTGACCACTCACAAATCAATGACCAATCATAATAAGTGACCACTCACAACCACGATTCATTTTATGATCTGAATTAGGACTTAAATCAATATGAAGACCTTGGATACCTGAGTATAAATTTTCTATCCTAGAGATTTTTTCACCACGTACATTTAAATAATTTAAATAATCCTAGATGAAATAACAGAAATCTTCAGCAAAGCCACATAACCTTTTTACTTTTTTGTAGAAATCACAAAAAAGACTTGTCTAGACACACACCATTTCAGTAAATACAACAACCTAACAAGATTAGTAGCATTTCTAATTGGTTGTTATATCAAAAATGATGCATTTTGAACTCAGCTATCTCTTCCTATAATTCTTGAAAGAGCCACAGAAAGAGAGGAATGGAAAGCATGGAAGACAAAGCTTTCTTTCTCCTTCATGTTCTTCTCTCTTTTAGTTACTTACCACACTGGTTAAACCTGTTCAGAAAGAGTAATTTAAGAACTTATAACAGTGGTGATGCAAAGCCAACTGCACTGCAAAGAAAGAGTGAGTCTAAGCACTGCACTCCACCACCTGGGCTCAAGGGCAGGACAGGCATTCATAAATCTTATGCTGGTCTAAAAATGGAAGACTGGTGCATGATGGATGTGTAACAAGCCTCTCAAGAACCTCTTTCTGGAGGCATGTGTCTACTTATAAGAGCAGGAGGGGCAGAATTGTATGATACAGCACTTGGACACACATTCAACAGCTTATTTAGCACCATCTGTATGCAAGTCACTTTGTGTAAATCAGATGATTTAGAATATAGACTTTCTAAGAGCTGATGCCTGGATTTTATCGTATGTGTAGACAGAGCCATTTACTGTCAACGTATCATAATTTAAAAGATGCTACAAGGCTTACTGTCCCTCAAACTATCACTCCTCTTGGCCTGGTGTGACTCGATCTACTCCTTTCTTTGCCTCATATTCATGCATTAGGAAACCACTCTTTTGTTAAGCAATCAAAAGCAGAGAAGTTTTAGTCAATAATTTAATAATAATAATAATAATAATAATAATAATAAGAAGAAGAAGAAGAAGAAGAAGAAGAAGAAGAAGAAGAAGAATAGCGGCTTCATGAGCATCTACTCTATCCTAGCCCTGTGTCTCCATACACAAATCTTATGAATGACCCAATAGCCTTTCAGTGTTTTTCATTTTTGCAAAAACTAGCAGAACAACCAAAGAGCTCTAATTGATACAAGTATCGGTTTAATAAATTGATTAACTTTTCTCCAAGACCCTTCAATCCACACCAAGGTCTCAGAAGTAACAGATACAAAACATCATCTTAGAGCATGGCTACCATAAGAACATTTGGCTGGTTAGTAAAGAGTTTTGGCAAGGAGTGATTGCTGTAAATGATATTTAGTTCCCAACAAAGGGGAAAGAGAGGACAAGGAGTTGACCAAAGTGTGAGGATTCACTCATTCAATAAATATTTGTTTAGCATTACTTTATACCAGGCCTATGATAAGTGCTAGAGATATACCAATGAAGATAACAGGCATAGCCTCATTCATGATCTCATGAGTGAGAGAAACCTACTGAGAGAAACTAAGAAAACACATAAATAATAAAATTAATATTGTAATTACTGCTATGAAAGTCACAAAGGAGATGTAATTATGTAAAATTAGCAGTTATGCTAGCAGAGAGTGGCATTGAATAAAGAAGTACTTTACCACAAAATATGACAATACAATAAGAGGTAGTAGCATGGAGGATAAGAAAGATAAAGAAGGGGAAGGCAAAAGAAGGTGAGAAATGAAGGAAGGAAAGTTATCTAACCATATCTGGTGCCATTTAAAAGTGACCTTGGACTTAAAGTGTACAGCTCCAAGGCTCTATAGATTAGGCCCCCCAAGACATTGATGTACACAGGTGGCTTGGGATCCAGAAGGATGTATCTCTCAGAGTTAGTTTGACAACCTATCAGAGTTGGCAATAAAAACTGAAGAATTGTATGATGAGGCAGACCAAGTAACAGCAAATTCAGAAACTGTGGACAGTGAGTTGAATTAAATTCCTAAGAATATCTACTCTCAGGTGCTAAAAGATGAGTGAAGTTATACAAGCCATTACTTCCAAAGCCCTGCTCTTGCCAGACTATGCTTACCTGATGATTTATATAACGTAAAATGGTCCTGGATTATTCGTTACTGGTTTAGGGTGAAAAGAGACAGCATCTTGCAAAAAAAAAAAAAAAATGTACTAGGTTAAAAAAGATAGTATTATCACATCATTGGGATCTGTTATAAACTGTAAGGAACAAGAAATATCACCTATGCTCCTTTCCTCCCTAACCCTCCATTTCCTGTCAAAAAGAGAATTGTGGTAGAACAGAGTCAGGCCCACTGTCCTGCAGAATCGAGGAGCCTAAAGGTCCAACAGGAAACCATTTCAGAAGTAACAAAGTTACATTAACTATTAGGTAGTCAAAAATTATAGTTCCACATATGGATGGTAGATCTGAGTTATGAGCCAATTTCAATGCCACACTCAAACCTAAAAGAGAATAAAACAAAAAGAATCATGATTATGAGACCTTCTGACAAGGCAAATTCCCAACTCTGCTTAAAGTTGAGGCCCATGAGCTTTAGCTGCATCTTCATGAGAAACCAGGAGTAGGTCAGCAGACCACCATGCAGATTGCATATGCATTCTCTTGTATCATTCTTTTGTTGATTAAATAATTAAGCAGATAAAAATAATTTTAGTCAAGACTGAGTTATCATTTTTCTCAGACATCAAAGTAGGGCAAGTATTATAGTCTAGTCTAGCTCAGTATGAGAAACATGAAATCCAACCTTTAAAGTCTGGTCCCTTAATCAGAGTGTAGTACCTGGATTATTTCCAGGAAGCCATGAAACATAATCTCCAAGGGTGTTTTTAAATGATGTGTTATCCCCAAAGCAGAGCCACTATGGAATATCCAAATTACTAAAAGATAGATGACTTTGTCGCTGAGAGAGAAACAGTGAGATCCACTGGGGTATGGAGGAAGCTGGTCAATATATTTAATACATAATTTTATGGAAATTAAAGGAAAAAAATAACTGTAATACAAAATTTCAAGCAAATATTTCTATGGCTTTACTGCATAGAATATTAATTTCTGAGACTTAAATAATGTCATCTTGGCAGAATATGATAGCAGAAAAAATATGACTCAGTCTGATTTTTAGTAATGTAACACATTCACTTATTTTCTCATTCATTACACAGATATTTACTAGAGCTTAAATGGATCTTCTAGAGATACAGTTTTAAACAAGACAAACATAGCTTCCACCTTAATAGAACTCACTGTCTAGCTAGGGAAGGAAACAAAAAGAGATATTTTTAAATAAGACACAAATATGTAAATGTAAACATTTATGAGACATAGTAATAAAAATACATGGTGACTCTGAGTGTTGATGGGAGCCTCTGATTCAGCCTGGAGGTCAGAGAAGCTTCTTTTTAAAAAATCTTCATCATCAAAGATTAAAAAGATGAGGAATTAATTGGGCAATTCTGAAAGAGTATGAGAGAAAATTCCAGACAGAGAGAACTCTATTTGCAAAATAGCCTGGACATTTTTCACCTGATCTGCAAATATCACAAAGTTTGGTGAAACTCTCTAAGAAATGTATGAAGAAATTCTCTTCAATACTGCTGGGGTAAATTGGCAAAACACCTATAAGGAACAATTTGGAAAAAATCAGAGAAAGTTATCGACACATCTTTTGATCTATTAATTCAGTATATATAACTGTAACTTATGTATGTACACATATGAGCAATATGACAATATATTCATTACATTTAGGTGATACTTTAAAAAAATTAGAAACCAATATTTATCAATGGGGGCTAGATCTAAATATAATTTATACATCCAAAGAAATACCATGAAACAAAGCATCATGTAGTTATAAAAAAGAACAATGGAATTTTATGTGTATCTATCAGTTGTTTTCTATTCCATGTTAGATTCCTGCCCATATTCTCCAGCTACAAGTACTAGTTGCTAACCAATCAGAGCTGCACCCTTCCCAGAGAATTATCTTTAGCCAATGAGAGTTTCCACCTCAAACAGAGATGCCTGGGAAACAACACCTCCTGTGAGCATCTAAGAGATGGTTATCTGCAGCCAACATCTGACTGATATTAGGGTATAAAAGTCAGCCCTCTTTACCTCAAAGCAGAACAATCTGTGGTATAATTCCTATTCAAAGTAGGAACAGGTTGAGGTTTGACTTTAGCAGACGCCACATTGGTGTCTATCTTCTCCTACCTCACCCTTTCTCTTAAAGATTTCTCACCTGAGAGCAAGCACACATTCCATAACTCACAAGAACAAAAATATCCATCTCAGGACGTACTCTGAGGAAACATGACCTTAGAGAGCCTTTTTTTGCCTTTAAGATCTCCCAAGCCATAAAATATATGAAACCACATTTCATGGCAAGATCGAAAGTAATTGAGAAAAAGAGGGAAATGGTTTGAACTATTGATGGCTGGGCTAGAAAGATCCATCTGTTTTGTCCAGAAGACTTTTCAAGACGACCCAGTTTATTCCGTAAACTGAAGAATCTATCTTAATCCTTAAATGCCCAAATCAACTAATCCCACTAGCTTAAAATTATGAGCAAATTTTCTGCAGCACTTCTTGGCAACTAGACACTTGCCCTGAGGGAAAGTATGTTCCTAGAGCATCTTTGGAACACAGAGATATGGCCCATATGTTCCCTAACAGAGCTCACAACTGGGATAGATGGGAAAAATAATCCAACACAAACCAAAACAAAAGCAAACAAACACACAAAACTTTACCTCTGGAACAATGTCCATTGAGCATACAGTAGTAGTCCCTTATCTGTGGTTTCGCTTTCTGCAGTTTTAGTTACCCATGGCCAACAATGGTCCAAAAATATTAAATGGAAAATTCCAGAAATAAGCAATTCACAAGTTTTAAATTGCGTACCACTCTTAGTAGTGTGATGAAATCTCATGCCATCCTGCCCTGTCCTGCCTGGGATAGGACTCATCCTTTTGTCCAGCAAATCCATGCTAAATATGCTCCCTGCACATTAATCACATAGTAGCCCTATGGATTAGCATATTGATTCTCATATCACAGCACTTATGTACAAATCACCCTTATTATACTTAATAATGTCCCCAAAGCTCTAAAGTTGTGACACTGGCAATTTGGAATCACCAAAGAGAAGTTGTGAAGTGCTCTCTTAAGTAAAAAATATATATATGTATATATAGAAAAAAACATAATATATATAGGGTTCAGTACTGTCTCTGGTTTTAGGCATCCGCTGGCAGTCTTGGAACTATCCCCTTCAGATATGGAGGGCGAATGTACTCAGAAACAAGCTAGAGATACAGTATACACTTGTTTCTAACAATTCTCTTCTGATTTTTATTCCATTGTGAAGTCATCTTATCTCCATCCTTTATAGGGCTGGAAGTTACATTTCTGAAATGGTTACTTCAAGCTTTACATAAACATTCATTAAATACTCTTGCTCATTGGGAACCTATAACTGAAATGATCATTTCAACAGTGCCAAGCTGCTTTGAGTTTGCATTAATCCAATGGAGTCGAGCCACCATATGTATAGTTTATATTTTTATGCAAATTTGAAAATTACAAACCACACCTGAGGGTATTTGATGTTCTGCTCCCTTATCTGTGTTTGAAAACCCTATTTTGTGAAAGTCCAGAAATATCCTCTTAGAGCCATTTAATGTTGTGGGTCTCTAAACAATGGTGATTGATTTTGTTTGGTCTGGCAAACACAAATTATCCCATAATCATTTTAGCCTGCCAGCCATGCTTACATTGACTTGTTTGTGTTTTAGAGAAGAAAATGTAGTGACTGTCATGAAAAATGGAAAGGGTTAGAGGCAAATAAAAGATGTTTTCTGTGCTGAGGAAAAATGCAGCTACTTTAATTTTCTACATCAAATGGGTTTCATTTGATATCAAAGTAAAGTAAATTTGAAAATAGAAAAAGTCACTTCAGTTTTCAAGAAAACTGGTTTTTAGACATCCATTATAAGTTTTGATTCTCAGGCTTGCTCCATGCAAAAAAAAAGCAGACACTAAATGGAAACATTTTCTACAATTCCTGTCCTACTATACTGCAGCTTGTAATGACATTACAGTAATTAACACATGAACATACATACAATATTCTCATAAATTTCTTGAAAACCAATAAGTAATCTGACATGAATTTATTGAAGGAAAGAAAAAAACCCAGAAAAACAAAAAGAAAAACAAAAGAAAAAAAGATGAAAGGAAGAAGGAAAGAAAAAGTAAAAAAATATATGTTCGTGTTTGCATAGCCAACTTCATGACATTTTATATAACATAAGAGATAGTGAAATATAGTGAAAAAACTAGGTTTTCCCTGTGCCATTTACTACCTCTAAGACATTGTGAAGGTCAGAGCTCTTTTCCAGGTATCCATTTCTTTAACTGAAAATGAGCAGGCAAGACTGCTTCCTTTCTAAGGCCCCTCCTAGTGGTGACTCATGATTCTAGAGCTATTTCTGCAATAGAAGGCATTTGATAAATGTCTCCATAGTACCAGGTTGATAAAAGACCTAGAAGGTTGATAAAAGTCAATAGGGTACAAAGTTTCCAGGGAATTGTGCATAGTTTGAAAAGTAAGAGTCATTGAAACATTGAAACAAAGAAGAGAAAGGTGTCAAGTCAGCAATTTGCAAATACTCTTTTGGGTAACATAAAAAACAATTATACTCCATCAGACACTTCTGAGAGTTCACCTTGACAGCCTTTGCCATTTCAGCTCTGTCTCTCAAGCATATACCTCCCAAGTTAGATCTAATTGCTCTTCCCTTTGGATACTCTCAAGTTCTTTGACTTGGCTGGAAAAGTTTAATTGCAAAGGATAATCTGCTTTCAAAATGTCCATTTTTTGTTTGACTCATCCTTTTTTTAGAGATAGGACAATTTTTCAATGTTCTTATTAACAAATTCTTTACACTAAAACAAAACAAAAATAATAACTCATGACAACCTCTTTTGCAGTCTCACTGCTGTTGAGATTGTTTCAGGAATTGAATCTGAGTTGGCATCAGTGTTTCCAATATGTCTCTCCATAGCCTTGGAAAATTATATAAGCATTAGTTTCAGCATTATTACCCCTATTAACATGAAAGATAGTAAACCCCATTTGAATTTCTTTAAGGTCTGTATACACATTCAAATTAATTCAATATTTATTAAATACTTTATAGGTATGACAAACTCATCAAAATTCTGGTATAGAATGGATGTGGAAGATAACAAAATAAATATATAGAGTTCAAGTTCCAATGAGATTGTAATTTTCTGTATTTTGCTACTCAAAAGTGAGTCATATACATCATTCTTTTTGTGTCTTTGGCAACCTTCTGTGGTAAGCATTGCAGGCATTCTCTCTTTTCATAGGCATAAAGAGCCCTATATAATTATGGTTTTTCCAAAGTGCTGCAAATTTGTGGAAGAATCAGCATTAAAACACAAGACTTGTTACTAACTAAAAACAAAGCCTCTTTCTTACACATCAAATTGAACTGATATGCCAACAAAGTTGGGTTCGAGGAGACATGCACAAAATGATACTATAAAGAAGAATAAAATATTGCATGCATGTGACAGATAAAACACTTGATTTAATAATTCAACAAATATTCATTGGAAACATAATCTGCATCAAGCCAAATGCTAGACATTAGGAATAAAGTAATGAATAAAATGTAGTCTTTATCCTCAAGAATCTTAAAGATTGTTTCCATTATAAAAGTCAGAACAAATCAAAATCAAAAATCAACAGAATTTCATAGTAATATTTCAAAAATGAAAACTTACATTTGCAGTTTTAATGAAGTATTCAGTACCAGATTTGCCTTTTAGTCATGAAAAAAATAGAAAACTGGACAGAATGTATGAAATATTTGTTGTTGTTGTTGTTGTTGTTGTTGTTGTTGTTTTTAAATATCAGACAACAGGTAGCGTGGGGTTATGATCCCTGAGATGGGGGAAAAAATGAGGTGAACCCTACGACGGCTCAGCTTTCTGCCAAGAGGCACTTTCTGGGCTGCAGTGCAGGGACACAGAACATAGCAGACAGTAGCAGCCACAGTGAGTTGACAAAACAGATTTCAGAGGTCAGGGAGGTGGATCCAATTGAATACTAGAAAATAGATACATATTTAGGATAAAAATTCCAAAAGGAATAGGATTCTTCATAGGTTTTATCTAGAATCTTTAGCTAAATACCAAGCTACACAAACCTAAAGTAAAATTTCACAAGCCTGAGGATAAAGCAATTGCTAGAGAGCTGCAAACTAAATGATTCCCAGAGATCTACATATTCAATGCAATTTCTATCAAAATGCCAATGGCCTTTTTTACAGAAATAGAAAACTCAATCTTCAAATTCATATGGGATTGCAAAGGGCCTTAATAGCAAAAATGATCTTGAAAAAGAACAAAACTGGAGAACACAAAATTTCTGATTTCAAAATCTATTTCAAAACTATAGTAATTAAAACAATATGATAGTGGTATAAAGATAGACATATAGACAAATTGAATTGAGAGTTCAGAAATAAACCTATAAATATATGAAAAACTAATTTTTTATCATGGCAGAGTCCATTCGATAAAGAAAAAATAGTTTCTTCAGCACATGTTTCTGGGACAACTGGATTTCTACATCCAACAGAATGGTTTGACCCTTAACTCACATTATATGCAAAAATGAACTCAAAATAATTAATGATCAAAATATAAAAAATAAAACAATAAAACTCTTAGAAGAAAGTATAAGGGTAAGTCTTCATGTTTTTGGAATTGTCAATGAATTCTTAGATATGACACCAAAAGCTGGAGCAACAAAAAGAAAAAATATGTAAATTTGATTTTATCAAAATTAAAAAACTTTTGTACATCAAGGGATATTATCAAGAAAGCAAAAAAACTCATATGATAGGAGAAAATATTATATTCCAACTTTTTTTTTAAGTCTTTGTGTGCGTATTTATTATACCTATATTAAAGTCCTTGTCTGTTAATTTCATCATCTATGTCACTTCTGGGTTTGTTTCTAATTATCAAGTTTTTTCCTTAATTGTAAGTCACATTTTCTACATTTTTACATCTCAAATTTTTGACTGGATAGTGAATACTGTCAATGTTACAACATTGAGTGTCTGCATTTTGTTATATTAATATATTGTCAAATTTTGTTTTAGCAAACAAGTTACTTGTGTATTAGCTTAATCCTTTCACATCTTGTTAAACTTTGTTAGGTAAGATGGAGAGTAGACTTCACTCTATGAGTTGTTTAACTCTACCAATAAGGTGTAACAATTCAGGGTCCTTATTGAATGTTCTGAGTCTTCATTTCTCTACTCTGGCTATTAAGAATTATTTTATTTTTAGTGTAAAACATTTGTTAATAAGAACATTGCATAACTGACCATATTACCCCATCTCTAAATGAAAGACTACTCAAACAATGAAAATAAACACTATGAGTCGTTATTTGCATCTTCATTCTTTTTTTTTTTCTTTGTTGATCTAACCATAAATTCACCAATTTTGTTAATCTTTTAAAAGAATAAACTTTGATTTTATTGATTATCTTTATTACTTTCCTACTCTGTATTTTATTTACCTCCAGTCTAATTTTTTATTATGTTCTTACTTCTTTTAATTTTAGGTCTACTTTGCTCTTCTTTTCCTAGTTTCTCAAGGTAGAAAATAAGCTATTTAAGAGCTTTCTCCTTTAGAGAACTACAATTCTCATTCACATAGGAATTCTAATTGAAGGCATTCTATTATTAAGTCATTAATTCATCAGCTCAGTCAACCATATTTCCGGATATATTTGTTAACTTAAATGTTGTGTGTGTGTTTTTTTTTAAATAAACCCTCAAATACACTTAGGAAGGATAGGTAAAATAGATGCACATTCTACTTCCATTTCATATAGTGTCTCTTTATGTTTCATAATCTAAGATAAGAAAAAACTCCAATCACAACATATTATTTTGTAAAAATTCTTGCAGAGAAAACAAACTCTGAAGGCAAAAGAACATTGTAACATGGCACTCCAAACTAAACTAAATCTCAAACATGTGGAGATATATATTTACTTTAAAAGAAAGAAAAATATAGAATTAAAAATTGAAAAAAACTAAAAACAAAAATTGATACATACAAAAAATTTAATGAGATTTATTAAATTTATAAGAAAACTGAGAAAATGGCAAAATATTCTATTAAATAAAAAATAAGTTACAAATGACAAGAAATTATATATCTGAATAAAATTTTAATAAAGTGCTTTAAAGAAAGGTAAGACATACACACACAAGAAAACAGAAACAAGATAAAGAAATACAAAGGATCACAGAGAAAGTTGTTAAAATCGAAGACAACCAAAAAATTCCAACATACATATAATAACAGTCCCTAAAAAGGTATACAGGAGCAAAAGACCAGGAAAAATAAACAAACAAACAATAACAACAACAACATAATTCAAGGAGATGATACAGAAATAAAAGAAAATGTAAATCTTTACTTTGAAAGATTTCTCCCACCAACTACCTACCAACATTGATCTGAAAGGATTAATTCTCAGACATTCAAGTCAAATGTCAATTCTTAGAACATTCTTAGAGCCACCAGACAAAAGATCTAATTAGTTATAAAGGTAACAGAAGTAAACTATCATTTCACTTTGCAAAAGTAATAATGAGCATAATTTTCAAAAAATGAGAAAAGAAGCACAAAACAAGGATTTTATATCCAGCCAAATGGTTTTCCAAATAATAAGATAATAAAAAATTTTTTTCAGTTATTGTAAGATCTCACATTTCTAAGAAATATACTAAAAGATAGATTTCATTTACCTGAGAGATTGCTGGGGAAATTTTAGGAAACAAACTGTTGTTAAGAACTCAATATACTTAATTTTAGGTATAAGACCAAAACAAAGATGAAGACTTTGGTGGAGAAAGAATACTATGTAAAGACTGTATTCCAAAAAAGTAAGAAGAATGTAAGTAAAAACTAGGGTGAATAGGAAGCAAGAAAAGTAGAATAAGTTAATTGTTGTGGAAGAAAGAAGTGGAGTCCAAGCATACCATTTAAAACAGACACACTATATAGTAAATTATTAAGAAAAAAAGGAATTGAGGACACTAAAAAGGGTATAAAAGTACATATTAGAACAAAAATTCATACTTCCAAAATAAAGTTTCAGATAATAAAAGATCCACCAAATAAAGAAACAGTAAATTTAATGTAATTAACTAATTAGTTATAAAATAAAATAACAGAGTTGGCACCAAACATATCAGTCAGACCAATGTGACCACACTTAACCTTTAAGAAAAAAAAATATTTACATATTGACTCAGACCTATTTATCTGTTGTTTACCATAAACACACTTTAAACAGTAATTTAGTGAAATTCCTCAAAGCATGGAAAAAGTAATGGCTCATGCTAAGTGAAGCTGAAATGCCAGAATTACTCTGGCAGACACTGGAGACAGAGAATAAAAGATTCCGGTAGGTAGGCATGTTGATATGTATATATTGTTTATGGCTTGAAGGCCTATCAGATGATTATGTTCTTGAGAAGAACGAAGTAGCTTCATTTACCAAAGCTATAAATATTGCACTAGTGAGAAGAAATTAGAGCCACACTAATGAGCTAAAGAATGAATGAGTACGTACCTATTATATCTCCTTTTATTTCACAAGTCTGACCTCTGCAGAAACCAGATATATCCTGGTGGATGATAGTAGATGATCACACACTCCAGCAAGTAATGTTCCTAATTATTGGAATCACCATGCCAGATGTAATCTTTTTGCAACAGTAGATTACCGCAATTCAAGATACGTGGTCTGCAGCCATTATTTAGTGAATGCATTCTTTGCTATCTCAATTAGTAAAGAGAATCATAAACAGCTTATAGTTTTGTGAAACTGACAATAATATATATTCATAGTTTTCCCCTAAGCCAGATTATCCATCTTACCTAAAACATAGTCCAGAGATCTAGACATCCTATAGAATATTATATTGATCTATTACATCGATAAATTTACATTGATCAAGCCAAAAAGTACTATGTTGGTAGCATGCTGAAGAACTTTGTAAAACACATGAAGTCCAGAGGGTAGGAGATAAACTCTATAAAAATTCAGAGGCTTGCTGGGGTTCTTTGGGTTCTGGAGGCTGCAAAGTCCACATCTTATAATACTGCTCCAGTCCTTATACTGGGTAATACAAAATCTTTCCAGCTTTGATTGTGGCCTACAGCAAGATCAAGCTCTAGAAATGGTCCAAACTAACATGTCAGTAGCTCTGTGGCATGGAACATAGAGTACAGCAGACCACACAGTATTCAATGAATCAATGATAGGAAAAGATTTTTTTGAGGTTTGAGGCAAGTCCCAGTGGGAAAAATCACAATAATTCTGGTGTTCTAAAGCAAAGTCATGATATTTATAGCAAAGTCATGACATCTATAGCAAAGAATTAAATACCTTTTGAAAAACTATCCCCGCATTGCATTGGGCCCTCACAGAGACAGAACACCTGATTATGTTTCATGTAGCACTATGAACCAACCACCCACTTGATAGCACTTGAATGCACCAGGCCCTCTTAATTTGGAAAGGAATAGCAGGTTTTCCTCATACCCTGGTCAAGTTACATAGGCACCAGCCAAAAGCTGATGACCTGATAGAGCATTGAACATTCTGCTGATGACATAGCTGAAGTGCTCCATAGTTTAAAGGCGGCACATATAAAGATGGTGCCCTCCTCCCAATGCAATATATGTGCTGATTCAAATATCTCATATAGCACTGTCCTCAATAGGAAGAGTGCATGAGATCCAAAAACAAAAAAATAAAAGGGGAGTGGGAGTGACCCTAATAACCTGCTGAGAGACTACATACTTCTTGATACCACAACTCTAGGTTTCTCAAAGTTAGAGGCTCTAGTACTCTTAGCAAGGATGAACCAAGAGTACTCTTGAATTATAAGGCATAGCTGCTGGCTAGGCATTTAAGACACTTTGCATCTAGGGGCTAGAAGCAAGAAGAGGAATCAGTGTCTTACAAGAGTAAGTGACTTGGATTATCAAGAAGAGGGAGGGAAATTATCAAGAAATACTACAGGGCAGGGAAAGAAATAGGTAAAACCCAAATGATCTACCTGTGCAACTCTTGGTACTGCTTTGCTCAATTGTGACTGTAAATAAACAAATGTAATACTCCTGGCCTGATATAGAGGCTCAGGGGCCCTGTCTATTGAGGATAGAAGCTTAAATCCCTTACATAAGGCTGAGTCACAATATCAGTAAGCCACAGAAGCCAACAGAGGTGGTAGCTAAGGGTAAGAATAGATTGTAAAGAAAGGAAATAATGACTATTAATGGTACCCCTGAGACCCTCTTACATGTTTTGTTTCCCATAAGGGACAGCAGTTCAATAGTCTCCTTAAGAAGCTACTCCCTGCAAGTGTAAGGAAAAGTATATCTAAGCTGTGCAAGTGATAGAATGTGATAGACAAAGATATGTGCCTCCCAGATCCTCCTTCAAAAAAAAAAAAATAGACTGCCCAGCTGCAAAGAACATAATCAAGAGCCTCCAGCCCATAAGTACTTTATTTTTTATTTTATTAAATTTATTTAATAATAAATGACATTGGTTAATAAAATTATATATATTTCAAGTGTATAATTCTATAATACATCATCTGTCTATTACATTGTGTATTCACCATGCAAAGTCTAATCTTAGCTCCTTTAGAGTCTGCCTCAAATGCAGAGAACTAGCTTGCCTAAGGTCATGGACTTCCCAGGAAAGCCCACACCTGGTAACTGAGCAAGGTAGGAGTATAAAGGCTCAGCCATTTTTTCCTGTCGCAGGACAACTCTAACAGGTGAAAGAAATACTGTCTCAGGTTCTTCTAAGAATCAAACCTGTAACATTTGGATAATTCTGAAGGCAAAAAACAGAAGGTCTATTAAGCAATATCATTCTGCTCTAACAATCCTAAGAATGATCTCATATATTGGCCATATTCCATTGGAATTTTATGGAGTGTGGTACTTTTTTATGAGGAAAAATGTTATGAATTCAATTAATGGCATTCTGTGGTACACATAAGTCTTTATTTTTGTAAGTTGAATTATAATAAAGTTGATTGCCATTTTTACATTCCAGAGTGATTTTATAATTGATACAATCATCTTTCTCAAATAACCTCCTGTCCTAGCTACTCAATTTCATATTCTTTTCTTTCTCAGTTTCTCTATGTTATACATCTTGTTTTATAAGAATAAGAATGAGAAACAGTGTCCTTCCCATACAAAAGGAATTCATAAGCAGAATTTTCTGCTGCCAATGGGCATAGAGAATTTCCTCTGTAAAGTCAGGCTGGGGGCACCAATTCATGCCAAGGATTTCAGACAGAGTGCTGAGATGGCCCTAAGGAGCCCTAAACTCTTGGTCTGACTATGTGTAATCTCAAATTAATTTAATCTTTCTGACTCTCAGTAGCCTTACATTTTTCATGGAGATAATATTATCTGCCTTCTGTCACCATATTATTGCCATAAAATCTAAAAAGTTCTCATGAGAAAGTGCATCAAAATATTATTTTGCATTATAGAGCAATTTTATTACATCAGACATAGCCTTGAAAATATCTGAGATATTAAACTTATTTTTTTAATTTAAGTAAAATAATATTTAAGTTAATTTTATTCTAAGCAATAAAAGTATTAATATAGCTGGAAATAAGAAAGAATTAAAGACAAATAGTAATAAGATATGAAGCAGAGAATGAGAAATTAGCTCATGTCCATCTTAAAATGTTTGAGATTATTTATTTAAGGCAAAAGAAAATAGTGAAAATAATCAAAGCTTTGTCCAAAATAAAACAGTATCCAAGAAATCACTTTTTAATAAATACAAAGTAGCTTGAATTGTTCTCTTACATTATAATAAAAGGGAAATAAATAATTCAACAAACTCTAAAAAAAATCAGAGGAATCATTAGACATAAATTATACAAGATTACTCCAAATTATATTCTACAAACTTTGTAGCTAAGTAATTATCATTTCCAAAACTTTGTAGCTGTGTAAATATCATTTTGATTGTCATGGCTCATGAAATATTACTGGAAAAATATTAGTAAAATTAATTTTATACCAGAAAAGAAATATGGCCTGACACCTTGGAAGAAAATAAAAGAAGTCAAAGTGGAGGATAGAGTGGAATGTACCCAGTGGTTCTCAGTTGCTGATCTAGAAAGTGGCTGCATAAACTCTCCTGGGTCTTTGTTAATAGATGGGACATATTGACACTCATATACCTAGTGCTTGTCTCGGGCCTACTAATGGAGAATCTCAGCAGTGGAACTGGAGAATCTATATTTTTAACCAGATGTCCCAGGTGATGCTGATAGGCAGCCATGTTTGTGGATCACTAATAGAGCCAAATTTGTTGGAAAGAAGATAGTCTAAGTACAACCAATAGCCAAAATGCAGAGTTCATTTAAAATGATGATGCGAGTATGCTTTCTTGGGTGGTATAATTGTCTGAATCACTAATGCAGGACTGTGTTGCCAAACCAAATCCATGAATGTTGGACCCAGCTCTGTTGTCTGCCTGCCAGTAAACACATTTCTGGCAGATTCTTATCTTTGTGTGAGCCTCTGATGGTGCCAGTTCTGCCAGAAGAACACATCCTCTTTATTCCTACTAAATCAGAACTATCATTCTAGTCCAGTACTTCTTAAAAATTGTCCTTGAGAAGATGATATAGTGTTATATGAATAAAAATGTTTTGTGCTTAAATGAATATAAAAAACTTGGCTAATGGAGTGAAATGGGTTTCTTTACTAAATGGCTTCTTAGAACCTGTCATATATAAAGATGTATTATGGAACTTTAAACATAAGCTGTAAAATGCAAAATTTCCAAACATATATAACCATGGGACACCTTTAAATTTCACAGATTATCTCTTGATTCTACTCCTCTAGGGAACACATTTTTGGGATCACAGTTCTATGTGCACTCAAAATCCTAGTTCCAATTGTGAGAAATTCAGACAGTGAAATCAGAAGACCTAACATTGTGTACTAGTCATATTTCATTTTCTTCTGACTTCCCATTATCCAAACCTTTTTTAGGGGGGGAAAAAAAAAAAAAAGCAAAGTCCCTCACTTTATTAGTCTTAGTGGAAGACAAGGCTTTGATTCACAAAATCCCTACAATTGCTCAATTTAATATCTAGTTAATCCTTTGTTCCACTCCTGGCAGTTAGCCGATGATAATATGATCTAAGCTCAGCCAATCAGATACTTCCATTGAGGGCTTTGAATCATGAGTCAGTGGTTTATAGTTATGAGATAAGAATGGATTCAGGACAATGCATCCAATTTCTATAGCAGCAGTGTTTGCAGCAGTGGTGGGGTCACACCTAATAGAAGCAGTGGCGCTCAACGCAAATAGCTCCAATAGTATTACCTTTGCTGTGGCACCAGTTGTTCCATCTCTCTTTTTTCCTGCATTTCTTCCAAGTCTGATTCTCCAAGTTTCTGATGACTTTGTGAATTATTCATTAAAATTCTGAAAATAAATTTTCTTACTGTTTAATTCAAACATAATTGTCAATTGTGTATTATCAAGAAATATGATTGATACACTTGAACAATATACCATTTAAAGACTGTGGTTCTCAGAGCCTTCTCCTAAGGCATTGGAATTAGGTCTTTTAACTTTCATAGTTTAAAGTTACAAGTTTATTCTATAAAAACCAAAGTTGGTATGGATATTTTAAAGATTTTAAATCAAACAAGAATGAGGATAGATTTCTCTTTGGAAATAATGAAAGTTTGAAAACAGTGGGGTAACAAATCTGGCATTTTAGAATTCTTCACACAGAAAAAAATATCTTTCAAAAATGAAAATGTTATAAAGACTTTTCCAGACTTACACAAGATAAAATAATTTATTACCAACAAATCTGCACTAAAAGAATATTAAAGGAAGTTCTTCAATCAGAAGAAAAATGATACCAAATGGAACCTAGTTCTATTAAAAGGAAAAAAGAACACTAGAAATGGTAATAACATAGATAAATATAAAAATTTGTTCTTCTTATTAGAAGCACTTTAAAAGATAGTTGATTACTTAAAGCAAAAATATTAATACTGTTTGTGAGATTTGTACCACATGTAGAACTAAAATGTATGACAACAATAGTGAAAAGGACAAAAGAGAAAAACTGAAGAATATTCTTATTTATACTATACATGAAGGAATATAATGTCACTTAAAGATAGCACAAAGACAATATATACTGTAAGCCCTAAAAAAAAACAATAAAACAATACTCAAAGAGTTATAAATAATAATTTAAAAAAGGAAATAAAATAAAATCTTAAAAATACTCAAACCAAAAGAACAACTAAAATGAGGGGGAGGAGAAGAATGTAAAGGATAGATAAGACAAAGAGAAAACTAATAGTAACATTTAAGCTCAAACATATTCGTAATTAGATTAAATTTAATTGTTTTAATGATCCTTATAAAAAGGCAGAAATTGTCATAATGGATTAAAAAGCAACACCCAAATATATACTATTTATAAAAGCCCACTTTAAACATAGTAATAGAGAGGTTAAAATTTTTTAAATGATAAAATATAAATCATGCTAGTACATTTTTTTTAAAAAAACTGGAGTGTCTGTATTCACATTAGACAAATTCAATTTATGAAACAAATATTACTAAGGGTAGAGAAGGTCATCTCATAACAATAAAGGGATCAATTCATCAAAAGGACATAAAATTCTAAAAGCATATATATTTAACAAAAGAACATTAAAATACATGAAGCTGATAGAACTGAAAGTAAAATAGACAAATCCACAATTTTAATCTTATGTTTCAATTATCTTTTTTAAAAACTGATAAAACCTGTAGACAAAATCAATAAGAATATAGAATAATTGAAAAACATAATCACCCAAATTTAACAAATTGATTCCATTAGCATTTACATAATACTCTACCCAGCAACAGTAGAAAGAGTCTTTTGAAGTGAACATAGACCAATTATGTAAATAGATTATAATGTGGATCATAAAACAAATCTCAATACATTTCAAAGAATTCAAGTCAAACAAATCATGTTCATTGATCATATGAAATTATAATAAGGCAATTTAAAACCAACAACAGCAAGATCTCTGGAAAATCCCCAAATATTTGAACACAGAGTTACTGGTGAAGAACCCCTAAGTCAAAGCAGGAATAAAAAGGGAAATTACAAAAAAAAAAAGTTTAACTGAATAAAAATAAAACAACATATCAAAATTTACAGGATGCAGTAATAGCAGTACTTGGAAATGTATTGCACTAAATGCCTATGTTAGAAAAAAAGAAATGTTTTAAATCAATTTGACCTCAGCTTCTATCTTATAGAACTAGAAAAAGAAGATCTGTCTTGAAAGTACATCTGCAGAAATTACATGAAATGTGCCAACAAGAATTAAAATTTAAAAACAAAAAAGATTAAGAGATTTAGAGAATATAATCAATTTCAATTTGCTTCTAATCAGTTGCAATAACTTGTAGTCAGTTCTTCTTAGACTGGAGAATCCTGAAACTGTGGGGAAAAAAACTATTCAAAGAAATAATGGCCAAAATTTTTCTAAGACTGTCAAGAACCATAAATATTTGGTTTCAGAAGCACATCAAATCCCAAACAGTGTAAATAAGTCCAAGAAGGGCCACATGAATTAAGTAGTCATGAAGCATAGTACAACAATATTAATTGTCATTTTCATTATCTTATTTTTAAATTGCTCTATAGCATTCTCAGAGTTTTTCTCTATGTATTAACCTATTGAACCCCTCTGTGAGAAAGGACATTGTCATTTCTTTAAGAATATTTAAAAATTCATTTGTGATGTGGTATGGCCTAAAGAAAAATGGTCTTACTCAGATGATTCAGGTTGAAAGCTCACCTGTATCACTTGCTAAGTACTTGCTGTTTCTCCCCATAAGAACAAGAAGCAGTCATTGTATGAAGGAGACAGAGAGAGATTTTCATCTCATTTCTACCTATAACTTATAATACCATAACTAGTAAATCAATTCATTATTCTTGACCTAACTTTCTTTTCTGAAGAATTCATTTACATTCCTTTACCTGTTGCTCAGAGATGTTAACAGGCAAAATAATATTAGAAGATAAATGCCAAAGACTTTGATAAAAATAACACAAAAATGTTACCTATTATTTGAGAGGTTTTTTGTTTTTTTTTTTTCAATTATGTGTTCTGTTCTAGCTGTGCATCCATCCCCTTTATACCTTGGCTGCCGTTTCATAAGTATAACACATGTTGTACTAGAAAAGGATTCAAGAGAATGCTTCTATGGCATATTTTACCACTTACAAAAAAATGCCTGAGTAAAGTAAGAGAATTTCAGGATTGTAAGGGACAACAAAAGTCATATTTAGGGCTCAATAAGTATTTATTAGGATACAATCTAATCTTCTCTACCATAACCCTGTTAATGTGTGGTTAAATTTATGACTTAATATATCTCATGATAAGAAATTCAATACTACTTAAGGAAGACAATTCTGAGTTTTAAAAAGTAATTCTTTAATAAGGCATATTCAATCTATGTGAGACTTATCTGCCCCCTCAAAAAAATATTGGAATGATAATAGCAACCATTTATGGATTACCTATTGTATGTCAAGCATGAATTAAGCACTGACTACAGTTAAATTCCAATTATCACAAAAATCCTATAAGATAAGTATAACTAACTATCCTCCCTTGACATGTGAGGAAACTGAGATTCAGATTTAAGTGATTTGCCTAAGGCCATGAAGTAGTCATTAGCAAAATCTAACTCTTCTTTCTAGTCTTCCAAGATAGCTGTAAAAATCTAAATACAATCATGCAAGAATAAAAGATTTGTAAGCTGAAAAGAAATTAATATAAACTGCTCTTATAATTATCAGAAATGTCTATATGATAGGACCAATGTCCAGTTTCATAAAGTCAAGCACAGTTCTTGATGTGAGAGATACTCAGTAAAAATTTATTTAATTGAGTCTTGAAAACAAAACAGTCCCCTGTTAATATGTTCACTATAACATATCGAGGATATATGTTATATTTTCTATTCTGATTTGAAATTTGTTAGGTAGCTAGTCAGACTTGAGTGACAAGGAGAACAAAGGAATGGGAGCCCAGGCTAGAGACCACCCAAAGAACACCCAGTGGTAGTGAAATTCTGGGATACACACATGCACACTAGGCAAAGAGTTATATAGTAACCAGGTGTCAATCAAACTGACCCCACTTGCCAATCACCTAGGAATGCCTTTGAAACCACCCCATCACAGCCCAAATATAAGGCAGACATTCTCACTTCTGGGCCCTTCTTTTTGCCCTCTTGTAGTCATGGTTGTTATTACAGTGCTCTGTTGCAGCTCTCAGTGTCAGGACCATGTGCCTCCTTGGGGAATGCTTTGTCTTTTTCCATGTACCTCCTTGGGGTATTCTTTGTCTTTCTAAAATATACTTTTAATAAAACTATTTAATCTCAATGACCTGTGATTCTTCACTGCCATCATTTGAGGAAGAACCAAGAAAAAATGCTAATTACACATCTACACCATCGTTATCCTTCTCCCTCCCCAGTGCCATTGGGGTGACACTGAACTCCAATCAGCCCCAATAGTGACAAATTGTTAAAAATTTAGGACAGAGCTAGGAAAATGTCCAGCTTACCCAAAAGGACTCAGGATTATGGAAAGCCATTATGATTTCTAAAGTTTCAGGTTTTAAAAATATACGAAAGTGTCAAGAGGACAGCTTTTAAAGATTTCAACTTAAAGATACATTTATCATAATATTCTCTTTCTGCTATAGGTTGACTCTATGACTATTCCAATGAAATGATAAAATTGTGCACATACTGAAAGGCATAAAATTTAAAGTATCTCAGAGAAGCACCAGAAAAAAATAATAAAGGAATTCTCACCATCTTTAACTTTTCCCGGGACTCCACATTGGCCTCCAACATGAAGGTGGATTGAGGGCTTCCTGAAGCCATAGGTGTACCCACACAGTGTCCTTGGGTTGCTGGGGCTCCTATTTCCCATCTCTCCCCATACACTGACCTTGGGACCATGATCTTTCATCTTTTTCCTAACATTTTTTGTTCATAACTTCCTGCCCAATTCCCATACACCTAACTCCAGCTTCTTTATCTGAATTCACCACCTGAATATTTCCAGATCCTTAAGTTCATTTTAGCAAATATTTGTTGAAGGTTTCCTGTTCCCCAGCCTCTTTGCCAGACCCTGGAAATAAAATGAAGAACAAAATGTACAATGTCCTGACCTTCATGGAGTCCAAACTCTGGTGGGAAATGATCATATCAGTAAAGGTAAAGTTAGAACTTGAATAAGTGCTTTGAGAGTGTCATAGTGCCAGAAGTACCTGCACAGGGGAATTGACCAGTCAAGAAAACCAGAAAGTTTCCCTGGAGACATGACAAATGTGCTGAGATCAAATAAGTTAAGAATTAAGAGGGAAAAAAAGCCTAAATATATGACTAAAAAAATACCAAAAAAATATATTTATACTTTTGTTCATAGTTCTTTATTTATGTGCTTTATCGATGTATTAGTTTTCTATTGCTGCTGTAACAAATTGCCATAAATCTGGTGATTTATGAAAATGCATGCTAATTCTCCACAATTCTAGAGGCCAAGCATCTTATCACAAGATCTCCCCGTGCCTACAAAGAATATAGGCTTTTTTTTTTTTTTCTATTTTAAATGAGCTGGGGAAAGAACTCTAAGTTCTTTATAGTTTGGTTAGAGCCAGTAGTTCTCAACTCTGGCTGCACATCATTATCACTGGGGGCCTTTAAAAATAAATTATGCATCATTCACACATCATGAATTAAATCAGATCTAAAGATGGGCTCAGGTATCTAGACTTTGTAAAATTCCCCAGATGACAGTAATATGCAGCCACTTTGGGGAACTATCGAATTAGTCTACAGGTAGTGAAGTCACACAACTTCTTTCATAGAAATAGAAAACAGGGGTCCTGTTAGGCTGGTGAAAAGGTAAACAAACTAAAGTCAATCATCTAACATCAGGAAGATCCAGGATTCAAAACCAAGCCATGTATCTTGTCCACCACTTTCACTGTGCATACCACTGTCAAAAATAAAGAGACATTTATATCATTACTTGGTTAATATTCTTGTGTCCTAGTGAGTAAGAGTAGTAGGCTGCATATGGCCTCCAAAGATTTCTGTGTCTTAACTCCCAAACCCTACATATTGTATTACCTTGCATATAAAAGGGATTTTACATATGTGATTAAGTTAAGGATCTTGAGATGCAAAGATTAACAGTACACATAGCCATAGGCAGAATAATTCTCATGTCAGTTTCACCTTCTTACCATTCCTGCCCCATTCTTTCTGCTACAGAAGGTACTGGGAAACCAAAAGGTTAGGCAAGCATCAAGAAGTGAAAGCTTGACTGTGCCTTGAATTATAAATGAGAGTTGACTGTGTGGGAAAGGGGAGGGAACAACTGAGAAAGTCTTAAAGGGGAAGTAGGATTGGACTGCACAGCTGGAGACAAAAAAATAAGAGAAGAACAGAGAATTGAGAAGAGGGCTCTAAAAACAATGAAAAGATTATGATTAAGCAGAAGAAAAAAAATATAACTGAAGCAAAAGGTAAGTCAGTTGAAAACTTGAAATGATAAAGTTTAGGAAGTTACTAAAAAAACCTTGGTTGAAACATTTAATAAACTTAAATTTGTTTTAATAGAGATATTTCAAGTCACTGAAAATGGGAAATATACCCCTCCCCCAAGAATACAGTTTCAAAACCACCTAACATAACGTAACTATCCCATATAGATACAAATGCAGTTATTTTTTCTCAAAAAAGAGACAACCTGGATTCATGCCCAGGTATGCATCCCCACAGGAAATAGCCTGAGCCAATTCCAAACCTATATTCTCCATGTAATGTTCAGACTTACTCTATTTTAGTCTGAAACAAGTCCAGATTCATCTAATGACAATCCCATGTCTTTGGGCTACATACTAAAATTAACCATTGCACAGAACTAGTAACTGATGAGGGAAAAGGAATATGGTCCTAGGAAAACACTTTACCTTTAATGGATCTGTGTGAAAACTAGTGTGTCAACAATTGCAATACAGTCTAGAAATTTCTGGGATGAAATTTTACACCTATGGCTCAAAGGTTAGTCTTATGCTCTACAAATGGATTGTAGCATCCTTGAAAGTATATCATACTCTCTTCTAGCATCTAGGACAGAAAAAAAAAAGTTTTAATGTAAATTATTAAATTAGTGTAACTTGTCTAAAACAGAAAGAACTGCTCATTTTTTAAATAAAATTACCACAGTGAAAAGTGAGATATCTTTCACTCTAAGCTTTAATAATGATTAGATTCTACTCACTAATGCAGAAAGTAAATTCAAATATATCAAAGTGTTTTCGTTAAGAGGTGATCTAAAAGGAATTCAGTGTATGCTTTTCACCAATAAAATTTGATGTCCTGTTTCTTCATTCTCTCAAAACAAGCTCTGTAGACTTTCTTCAAGAGAATATCCCGAGATACTTTGTGAAAAATGCAGATTCCTGGAGCCAAGAGAACTGCTAAATGGAATTCCCTGCTGAGCTGGAAAGCAGACCTTTGTATTTCACAAACTCATCAAGTGATTGTATTGTGTTGCACACTAAAATGTGAGAACCACTGTCCAGTGAGATTTGTCTGTATTCGTCCAAGAGTCAGCTTTAATCTACTCTTTATTGAAAGAACATAACCTCTCTTGTTTGAAGAACTAGAGATTATGTAGTAAATGCAAAGTAAGGTCCTGTCTTTTTTATTTGTTATTGCTTGAAGACTTAGTATTTACATCTAAGATATTATTCCTAACTAAAAGTATTAACCAAAGAAAACTAAAACAATAATTCATAAAGATCTATGCACTCATATGTTCAGGGCAGCACAATTTATAATAATCAAGATATAGAAGCAACCTAAATGCTCATCAACAGACGATTGAATAAAGAAGTTATGGTTCATATGTATAATGAAATATTGCTCAGCAATTAAAGAAAAAAATGAAATCCTACCATTTGCAATGACATGGATGGACCTAGAATAAAATAGGCCAGATGGAGAAAGCTAAATACCATATTATTTCACTTATATTTGGAATTTAAAGAACAAAAAAAACAAACTAATCAAAAACAGGCTCATAAATATAGAGGACAATCTGGTGACAGCCAGAGGGGAAGGGAGGTGAGGGCTGGGAGAAAGAGGTAAAGGGTTAAAGAAGTACAAATCAGCAGTTAATAGGTGGTCACAGGGACAGGGAGCACAGCATAGAGAATAGTCAGCAGTAATGTAATGGCTAGGTATAGAGCCATAGGAGAGAAAAAGCAATCAGGGAGATCATTTCATAAACTATATAAATGTCTAACCAATGTATTATATACTTGAACAAATAATAATTTTTTAAAAAAAGTATTAAAAGTGACTAGGCAATGAAAACTAAATTCATTAAATCATTGATAAGTTCTAGATCTATGCTAAGACTTTTATCATGGATGATGACCTTTTCATAAAAACCTATGGTAAATATAGTGTTACTTCCCTTTTACATATGAGAAAACATGTTCATACAGTTGAAGTGCATGCCAAATATCATACCATACATTTAATAATTGAAGCAGTTATTCAAACTCAATTCTAAATCTTATACACTTCCTACTTATGCTATCTAGAGAGTTAGACTGTCTTCTGAGATCAGTCTAGGATTAAAAAAAAAAAATGGAATGAAGGAAGGGAGGGAGGAAGTGAAGTCAGGAAGGAAACAACGAGGGAAGGAAGGAAGGAAGGAAGGAAGGAAGGAAGGAAGGAAGGAAGGAAGGAAGGAAGGAAGGAAGGAAGGAAGGGAGGGAGGAAGGAAAAGAAAGGAAAACCTCTAACAATTTTATAGAATCTTTGTGTATTAAGAAACAAAGTATAGGACAATTTTTCAATTTCATTTTTAATAGGTTTGGTTTCCTCATAGGCTCATGAAATTTGTCATGTATTGTTTTATTTATCCCAAAAGGAAATTTTACATTGGCCCTTTATTTACATGCTAAATGCACACCCAGAAATCATTGCCCCATCAGTCTTTTCTACAGCTCCATCCTACAACCTCTTACCTTCAGGTTTGACCCAGCTAGAATCTGCTGATATCAATCAATGCTTCCTCCATAGAAGACTATAGATTACAGTTTTATGACACTAAATAACCTTCTTAATCATCCTTTTATCAAAAACAAGAAATGTACATGAGGTAATAAAATAAAATGATGATGGATTATCCTTCAATCCTAAAAGCAGTAGAATTTATATACTTACGTTAAAAAAAAATTCACAGCAGGGGAATGCAATATTTTCCATCCATAAAATCTTATGAAATTTTTTGGATTAGATTTAGAGCTCCTTCTAAACCCCCAAAGAAAATGATGTTGCTACTTTATAGACACATTATTTGTGTCTGAATGTGCCCAAGCACTACTTCTGAAATTACAAAGAATAACAATGCACCACTATGATGGCTAACTCAGAAGAAACTCTGAGGATAATTCCAAAATCAGAGTTCCCAAACATGCTGTGAGCAACTTGTCAGAAGCGCAGAGCTGAGAAACTTCAGCTTGGAAGGTAACAGTGATCATTTGGAGGGTATTTCCCTGTTTACAAAAATAAAAATAAAGAACCAAGTTTGGCTTTAAAGGCTAATTAGATCTAGACTTACTAGAATGGTGCCCCAGTGAAACATAAAAAGGAGGCAACTAAAATTGATAATGGCATTGGTGATGATAATGACATAATAGATAACTAGTAATGGCATTAGCATGAATTAGAAGTTACACTCCCATGGTGAGAAACCAGCCAATTAGGCCAGTTTTGCTTTATTCAATCAAAAAGGTACAAGAATTCAAAGGATTATAGGAATCCAGAGGAGGGATAGCTGATTCAGGTTTTGGGATTCAAAGTGCTCCTCATGGGGACTTAAGGACACCTGCACCACAGGACACACATGGGTTTTAATTTTTAGCAGACCTGGATCTTGCCTCAATTCTGTCACTCACCAAATGTGATGCTTTGAGTTGCTTAACTTCTATAAACCTAGTTTCCTCCCCTGTAATACAAATATAATAAAGCCTCTCATGTGAGTTTGTTGAGAAGATTAAAAGAAGTAATGTACTAGGTTAATAAGATAAAATGCTGTCTTTGCTATATAATAAATGCTCACATGGATTATTTCATCCAACAGGGAAGAGAGTGTTGGCTAAAACCAAAACTTACAGAAAGCTGCAATCATTTCCACTCTTGATCTATTGATGCTGAGTGTGAGAAGAAATATGGTTTGAAATTATACATTGGCTTTCACACTCTTTATATTGTTAAAATAAATAATTAGGACAAAATAATGAAAGAAAGCTTAGAGGTCTATTCTTGAAAGATTGTCATATAATTTTCCTACTCCCCTTTAAGTTTGTGCTCAAACTTAATACAATATCTAAAATAGTGCCTCTCTGTCTGCTTAACCTGAATTAAGTTTCTTGATAGTTTCTATACATCCCTGACATTCTCTTCTACATGTGTTTTCAGTGTCTGTTTCCTACTCTAGAATATAAGCTTAATGAGGACATAGAGCAGTCACTCAATTATTTGTTGAATGAATGAATGAATGAATGAAACAAAAATTTAACTCCAAAGAATTATGAAGGGTTACTAAAGGAAGAGAGATGATGTCTGAAATATATCTAAGATTTAAAGTGAGACAGCATAAATAGAAAAGGCCACTAGACTGAGCTCAAGCCCTATCACTACTAGTTAGCTGAATGCTTTGGGGCAAATTCCTTCTGTGCATAATTTCCAACTTAAAAAATGAAGAGATTGAATTTAGACAATCTCTTAGGTGCCTTTTCTTAATATCATTTTCTTACTTGGGGACTTCATGATGGAAAGAAGAAAGAAGGAATGCAGAGGTTTAAAACCTACAGATGGCTCAGAAGGGGTAAGTATGTTTACCAAGCAGGAGTATAAATTAATGCCCACAGGTGATTTTTCTCCTGAGTGGCTGAACATGTAAGCATTACCTTCCACAGAGAGAATGCCTCGGCATGTCAGAATCCCCAGACAAGCCCGGCTACAGTTTGAAATATTGACACTGGCCATATCAACTAACTACTACATAGTCTCTCTATATCCTAGATTTATGCTGTGAGACCTAGACTCTTTCAAATATAAACCAAACCCCTATCTTCAGAGCCCACATTGTCACTTCCTGCCTCAACTAGCAAATGGATGTTAAATGTACAATCCATCCAGCCTAGATTTCAGTTTCCTCTGGCATCCCATGTATTTTATGATCAACATATTTGAGGTTTAATACCTTTTTGAACAACTTTATTAACTCTCCTTCACCTTCCAGAAGCCTATGCACGCCCTGTCTCCACAATTGTATCCAAATGTGTTTCATATATTTCCAACTGGGAAGCACACATTTTTCTGTGACTTTCGCCACCCTTTAATATTAGCTTTTCTTTCCTTCATCACTTTCCTCTTTCTATATGCACCTTTCTCCGCTTTAATTTCTCTCCCATGTCACTCACTGATTAGCTGATGAGGCTTCAGATTTTATTGGCTGTTTATCACTTGTTCGTCTCACAGCTAGCTGCCTGGCATAGAATTGCTCTCAATCATAGCAGTTGTGCACTCAACGAGCGACAGACAGTAGAGGGACTTCAGCAGTCAGCAGCTCCTGCATGCCGTCAAATTAATGTGGCTGAACTAGCGGAATGAGACCTAAATATTTCCTCTCATGGTTGTTCTGGTATAGATGTAGCATGCTGCGTCATAGCCTTTTACTTGTCCTTTAGGACATTTGAAGTCTTGTGGTAGAGTTTCTTAGTGCTGCTTAGAAGTGCTCTCAGCCAGTCTTCCTATCATTTCTAAGTCGTGTCTTAAAAACTCAATGCCTTTTTAAGATATTCTCAAAATAAAGTCTAGTTAGCAAATAGAAGAGCCAAAGGGACATGAGGAGTCTTCCAGCCCAGATACCTGGATTGTCAAAATAATCCGAGGCCCATAGAGGTGTGCTTACTTAGCCAAGGGTACCTCCTGAACCAAAACCTTAATTATGCCCAGGGAGCCCATGGATAATTAAGCTAAAGAGATGTTTAGGAATTGATCTGAGATAACTCAGTTAATTTTTGTTAAAATAAGGTTTAAATTTATATGAAGCTGGCAGAGCTGCAGGCTACTAGCTCACTACAAGCAGAGCAACTCAGTCCATTCAAATGGAAATAGAAGGAACCCGTGCAGTGAGGCAAAGAGGAGACACTCTCATGGGAAGTGCTATTGGTAGCTCAATTAGACTTAGACTGGGTTCAAGGTGGAACCAGCCTGACTGTAGGGCTGTTAACAATTTAACAAGAATTGCCAGAGTTTCTGAAAATCACTTGGTTCAAAGTTCCTAACTTTGAGCTTAATTTTTTCTTATTTGACATTTTTGTTGTATGAAATATGTAAACACACATATGTGTTGTTTTTACACACTGAGAATATGCAAGCCCATAAAACGATGCATATTTAGATCTACTATATTCTTTTTAATTGCTGCATAATATTTCAGTGTTTGAGTAACCATAAATAATGCATTTACTTTTTAAGCTACTTTTTTCTAATAATAGGATAATGCATGACCTTAGTAAACAAAAATAAATTTGAATAAATGAATGAAATAAAAATTAAACAATTTTTTCTTTCCCTCAATCTTATTCCACTCCCCAGAGATAATTCTGCCAAGACTTTGTATTTTCAGTTAATCTAGTCTTCACATTTATGTCTTTAGATAATACACTTAGTCATCTTTTTGATATTCAACAACTTGAGGGCATCTACTGATGCTCTGTCATCAAAAATCAGGAACTTGACCTAATTAATCTTCCTTTGCCAGCTGTCTCATATTCCATGCACTCCTCATTTCAATGTCATTATATTTACATTTTCAACATTTTAAATATTTAGATTTTAACATGAGACTGTAATTAAGTATACTATACTTAGTATTTAGAAGTGGCTAAAACTCATAAAACAAAAAAAGATGAACATTTTCATTATTATGACTTTGTAATTCAGTTTAAATTTCTTTCTTTTTTTTTACCCAAAATTGTAATAAGTAAGCTATTTTTTGTACTTTACCGTGGACATATTCTGTTCTTCAACAGCCGTTTACCTTTGATGGCCTGTGCCTGAAGCAACTTTTATATTGGGGAATTGCAAAGTAGCAATTTTCTAAATTATTCATTTCTTATAGAAAGAAGGCTTCCTTTCCTTCTCTTACTCTCTCACACACAGATACATATATGTACACATATGCATATATCTGTGTGTAAATATACATATACACACACATATAAAAAATCTTGACTATCACTAATGGCTCATAAAATTATTTTTATTCAATATTTATGATCCAATTACTGGTTCCAGGAAAGAGAAAGTAATTTAACTTGTTTTATACTAACTCTTACAGAGATAATGACTATAAACAATGAAAAAGATAATACCAACTGTTCAAAATCCCTGAAGACAGAAATTAGAAGGAATCTGACACTTGAAGGGTGAGAATCACACTGAGTGAGACTCAAGTTTATCTCACTTTGCCCCCAGCTAGCATTTGCTGTCCACAGGGGATTGCACAGCTAGAATTCAGAGTTTACAGTCTTGGTGTGAGGAATCAGAGGTTTCTTTCTTTCTGGGCTTTTCCCCTTAATCTTGTGCAATTCTTATACTCTATCTTTTCATTTGCAAATTGAGGACAACCATACTACTTAATTGTAGAGTTCTGAAAATTAAATGTAAACTACTTGTGTTAATATCGTAAAATAAGCAGATCAGAGCTTGATACATGGTAAGCATCCATAGGTTGAGGAACATTGGATGTCCCTTGAATACTTGGCAATGACAACTCCTGAGTAGACTTCATAAAACCTCTTAAGCTACAAAGCACAATTGTGAAGCATTGTTTTCAACCTTCTCACTTACAGATAAAGTAAGGAAGGTTTAAAAAGTTATTTAGTCAGGGGTTACAAACCTAGTTACTAACAAGCAGTAAACTGAAACCAGCTTCTCCTTACTCATGTCAAGAATTTTCCTCCAGATTTTTTTTTTTTATTCCTATGATTATTATTTCTTCCTTATTACATTTTTAAACAAACATCATATATTTGTACATTTCATATATACATAACCTCATGTAAAATGCCTAATATTTTAATTGTTAATTCCACATGTTAAAAAAAAATCCAAATTTGAAAAGTAGAATTCTAATAAGCAAGAAAAACCCAGGGAACTATTATAACTGACAAACTCTAAACCAACTTGATTCCTCATTCCTCTTAGGTCATTTCCCATCATTTATTCTATGTATTGAACTCTGGAACCTGTATCATTTTCCTAAAATGGTCAGGCATAACTCAGAAAGAGAATAATAAAAACTTTTCTCCATCATCATGTATCTAAACTGAGAAAGATCGCTTATTAAAATACTTAGTTAAAAAAAGTTGTAGAACACTAAGACCAGGCAGTTTTACAGACAAATTTTTATCAAGCCATAAGAGAATAAATGACCTCTTTTGTGTTAAAATATTATTGCAGAAAGAATAAAAATAAAAGATTAAATGTAAATAAATTAAAAGATAGCAAAATAAGAAGGAAAGCACTAACTAATAATATAGTCATTACTTATAATCTTAGCTTCCATTATATACATTTAGGTATTCTTTTATACACTTCTAAAATATTTTGTATTTTCTTCATAGATAGCCTACACAAATTTACAAGATTTATTTTAAAGAACTATGTAGTTTTGTTGCTATTTGTAATGACTATTAACATTAAAATTGTAAAGTAAAACACTATTAAATATAATTTACTATAGTAAAAGTAAAATTCATGTTTCTGAATCAGAAAATCTATTAATATCACATTAGAAGAGTAAAAGGGGAAAATCATATCTTCTTGAAAGATGCAAGAGAAAGTATTTGCTATAATGCTACAGTTGTTCATGATAAAATTCTAGACAAACTAAGAATGAAAAAGAAATTCTTTAACCTGATTAAGGATACCAATATCCTTTAGTAGATAGTGTACATAATAGTGAAATTTCAAAACATTCTTATTAAAGTTGAAAAATAATTAAAGAGGCCCTTTATTCCCACTTAAAATCAATATTATACCAATGGTTTTGGCCAATGTCGCAAGTCAACAGAAAAGGAAAAATGGCATAAGAATTAAGAAGAAGACCAAATGTGTTGATATTTGCAAATTTATAATTTTTGCGATAACAAATGTAAGAGAACCTGGATAAGCTATTGATATTAATAGCAATTACCAAGATTGCTGAATGTACAAACCAATTCTATTCTTACATACCAATCCTAATAGTAAACAAAACCCCTTAGTTACAGATTGATATATATAATATTTTATCATTTAAAAAAGTTTAGACACATGTATATTATTTAGGAGTATATGCATAAGTAGATAAATGTATAAAAGCTTCATGAATATGATAACGAAAATGTTGGGCAAGACAGCCTACAGGAAAGGAAGATAATAGGAGTAGAGGGAGGAAACAGGGGCTGATTGTTTCTTTAAAAGGTTCCTTAAAAGAAAAATAGAGCAAATGTGACAAAATACTACAAATTGATAAGGTTGAGGGTAAAAGTGAGTTTATTTTATTTATTCTTATACTCCTCATATATTGGTAATATTTCAAAATGGTTTTACTGTCCAAAACAAAAAGACAAAAAAAAAAAAAAAGAATGAAAAAGGAAGTGGTGTTATAAGGAAAAATATATGTTAACAAAATTTAAATGGCATTCATTTTCTCAACACAGGTGGGTGTAGTGGAAGCTCCTTCTAGAGTAAGGAAGGAATCTTTGTCTTGCTTTTTCTGGGAAATAACAATCTGCACTTTGGAAACTGGCATAAAAGTACAGAGGGGTCCCTACCTTTGCTAGTAACTCATCGTCCAAAGCTACTGGGGAAACCTGAAGGCTAGCACACCAGCCTGAGCAAGTAAGATCTGCTGTGTAGCTGGGGACCCTTTCACCTTTGACCATGGCTTACTACTTCTCTTTTTCTCCCCAGAGAAAAACAACAAATCAATAGATACATTGCTGGATGGAGACAAATGACTTCATTGCTTCGAAAATAAATGACTTCCACTAAATGTTCTTTCCTTCTCTGGTTTTTGCATTGGTGTCATTTTTCCTGTCCCCAGAACTTGTCTGTGTCATTAAACACTGTGAGTTTCTGAATATTTGGAGAAGATGGAGTGCATGTCCTTAATCTCCCGTTGTTTAATAGAAATACTGCAGACAAATCCATTTTGTCTTTATGGTGATCTATCATGAAGACAGAGTTCCTTCCTGCAGTCTTTCCTGTATGACCTCTTAGACTCAAAATGTTTCTGCTCTTTGACTATAAGAGAGCCCAAACAAGGTCCCCTGAGACAGACTGGGATGTGACATGTGTCATTATCCCCAAGAGAGCACACAGAACACTCACTGGACAAAACAAGTTAGATAAGCAAGATCAAAGGTACATTTCTGAGACACTTCATGCTGAACAGATTTCAAGTCCCTAAGTGAACTCACATCAGAATAATTAAGGAGTGATCAACTGATAAATTTCTCTTGTCCCTCATATTGTAATGGTTTATAGATTTGTCCAAAACATTCTTTAAATCTGTCCAACATTGAGAAATCTTAAGTCAAGGTAGAAATGCATCTCCTTCATATTGGGGGTCCTCACCTTTTAGCTCATTTAAATATCCATATGGCTTAAGTGAGATGGGAAGGCATCTAGTTCTTAAGGATTGACTATTAGCATCATCATTGCTTGTTCTGTCACCTGGGAATCTTTTTCCCAGAACGTTGTACTATCTGTTGGGCCCTGATGCTCCAGGATGCCTCAGAGAGAAACTCACTGTTTTCTTTCTGCTGACTACAGAGTAGGCCGCCCATTCTATAGTGTACCATGCAGTCACCCAACTTCTTGTCAGAAATCCTAAACCATAGTCCCAGGAAATGTCCTCTTTCTTGCCCATATAAAGCCAACTCTAACACCGGATTCTCTTTTCTTCCTCATCATGGTCTCCACTGCCCAAACAAAGAGGGGATGATAAGAGTGATGGTTATTATGACTGCCTGGCAAATTCTAGTGATGGTCTTGAAGTACATAGGCACTTGAAATGGTTAGCAGTACAATCCAAATCATGGCCAGCTGCATGTCTTGGGAGCTTCCTTAGTAAAATGGAATGGTTTGATTAGTTTGGTGGTTTAAAAACTGTGATCCTTAGATCCCTGGTGTTTCTTGGAGTGCCTTGCATTTGCTTCAGGGGCCAAGTTGGTGGGGGTCTAAGGTCCCTTCCCCCCTTACTTCCAAGGTTCTCCCTTTGAACCAGAGAAGATTTGTTTACTTTACATAACTTATGCAAGTTTTCTTTGATGGAGTGTATTTTCTTTAGCTTCCTTGTTTTAATTGATGGGACAGATTTTCAGATAAATATAGATTATTGGCCGCTATGTATCCTGAATGTCGGAAGGAATTGAGTGTTGTTAAAATCCTCAAGGCACTATAACATTATACATCTGTATAGAACTTTGGACTTCTATCCTTGTAAACTGTAGCATTTTCTCTTTATAGATGCTTCCAAATTTATTTAAATAGAAGTTAGGTGTCATTAAAGATTATTCAATACATCTTTTTAAAGTAATGAATTGAGGCGAGATTAATATGTGGGCGTATTTTCATTTAAAATGCAATCAGAAGCCAAACACTATTGGAGGAAAATGTAAAAACATAAGGAGTTGTGGCATCACATTGGACTCCATTAGGTGAAATCATAAGAACAACTGTTTGCCAAAGATCAGTTGATAACCATCTTCATGTGTTATATTCGATCTGCTTTTATCTGTTTCTTCACTTGGTGTCTGTTTTCTAGGAAATCCTATGAAAAAGAAAAAGTTCCCAGTAACAATTCCAGCCAGTGTCTCTGGATCATGTAGAACCTCCCCAGCTTCCATGGTCACATTTCATGAGAGAGGAAGAGAGAGAGAGAGAGAGATCACCTCCTTCCTGAGAGTTCTCATTTTGTCATTTGCCATGAATATTGGAAGTTGATTTTCATAAATTTGAGATAAGCTTTGGTTTATAGATTACTATATTATAAAGTCCTTGGGAGATTTTCTATGAAAGGCAGTATAGCAAAAGTTTAGGCCATGTCAGAAGATTAGTCATCACAATTTATTATCATCCATGAGCCCCTAAAGAAGGCCTAAAGATATTAAGAAGAGATCTGGAAATGAAGGCCTTAAGAATGCTGGATATCGTATTTCTGGGCATCAGAAAATAAGGAAGTAAGGATATTCCTTTTTATACTGTACTGATAATGTTATCTGGTTTTATATGCCTCTTGGAAAGAGAACAGCTCTCTACTCTGTGGATCCCAAGCAGGCATGCCTCATGTACTGGGTAATGAGGAAAGACTAGGCAATTTGAAATCTCTGAATTGCTGACTTAGAGCCATTTTCCTTTTCTGAACTAAGAAACATAATAACTTGGTGGGACCCAACCAATACAAGACTGGGTATGTTGGGTCTTAACATCTTAAGACTTATCAACATGAAAAGATCTCACTCTTCTCCTTGAAGAAAATCATATTCAAATTAATTTAATTGCAACCAGTGGATAATTCTGAACATTGTAAGAAAAATATTAGTTGAAAGGTGTTGTGTATTGTTTTTTGTTGTTTTTTACTGTTCCATGTTTCCCCATAAATTATATTGCTAAACAATATTTAAATGTTCATTGTGTCTGGAAGAGGTATTTGTTTAAATATGAAAAAAGTCCTTATATTAGTTAGGAACATACTCACCTCCATGTAAGAGAAATCTAACAATACTAGGTTAAACACGTGGGAGTTACTGCTTCTGAGGTGACAAGTAGTTGAGAGGCAAGTAGTTTACACAGGTGCAGTGACTCAACAATGTTCCCTGGAACTCATGTCCTTCTCTCTCTTTTCCACAATTTTTAGTATGTCTCTCATCTTATAGTGACAAGATGGCTAAACTGCATATGTGTTCCAAGAAGGAATTTGGGGATGGTACAAAAGGTGAAATGTGTGTGATAGCCAAGTCATCCTTTATTTTTCCTCAGGAAAGTGATATCTCTCCTGGAATCTCCTGGAATCTCCACTATCATTCCATTTTAGATGCTAGAACTGGAACAGATGGCTGCAAAGGAATATGCAGAGGTGATATTTTGGCTTTAAACTGAACACATTGCTATTCTTAACAATATCAGGGATTTGTTTTTTAATAAATATAAATCCAAATTAGGTGAAAAAGTAGCAGTGTCTAACATAGTCTTCTCCTTGGGTTAAATACACTCCTTCTCAAATGAAACAAGTCCAAAGTCTCATCCAGTTTTTTAATTCTGTTGAGTCCAGCTCTCTGGGTGATGTATAATCCTCTCTGCCTGGATAGGATGAGGCTTCTCATGGTCTCTTGATCTTTAAAAGACAAGTTATCTGCTCCCAACAGACCTAATGTACAATGCTAGAAAAGGAATCAGACAATAATAACAAGTATCCTCCTTGGGAAAAAAGAATAATGGAAAATCAACATGCCTCTTAGAAATAGTGAGAACTCTAGGATATGTTTGGTTAATTCGACAGGACTCCATTTTGCTATCTGGACAACTCTCTCTCATTCACTGTCACTCTTCTGGTTCAGATATACAGACAGGATAGCTCTAGCCTGTTAAACTCCAAGGTCATATCCAAAATAGGGATTAGAGAAAATGCCTTTTTAGAAGCTTCAGGGCTTTTGTAAATTTCTTCTTGTGGGTTAAATTCAGAGGTTCGAATACAGCCATAGATTTGAACATATATTGGCAAGCCTGGATTTTCTTTTATTCTATGTAAAATCAAAAAAAAAAAAAAAAAAAAAAAGTAAATTTCATGCAATGTGCAAGTAAAATTTTGCCTAAACTCTTTCTTTTAACCTGAAGACTCATATCTTTTACCAACTGAGTTGTGAACTCTGCTCATCCTCCTAGCCCTTGACTTGATGACCACTAGTTAACCTGAAGCAATCCAAAATTAGCTCCATTCAGAAAGCAATCCCTTTGCCTGTCAGCTTACCTCTTAATGAAGGTATTTGAGAGAGGCTGGAGGCCACAATCCAATCTTCTACTAAGACCTGCCATCTCATAGCAGTGCTTAAAATGGTTTATGTTTAATGCATAAGAGTAAATTTTTTCAAGGTTATGAGACTTCATATTATGAGACTTTTGGTCAATGTATATTGCAAGCCATAGGCAGAAAGTATCTCCACAGCAAAGCTATATTTTCTTCACACATACTTGCAGGCTGCCTGAAGTCATTCCACCCCTGAAGAATTTTGCTTAAGTGGAGAAGAAGTAACCAACATATGCCAATGATCTGAATTCTTCCCTTAATATTCTTCAAGATTGACCTTTGTTTAACATGTGGTCTGCATTTCACATACTATAGGTGAGAACTTGATCAAAGTTTCTTCTACTGCACAACAAAGACCACCAGCTTGCAATATCTGGGAGATCATCATCCACAGCCTGCCTTCTTCACTTAACCAATTGTATGTTCTATATTCTATAACTGTCAGATCCTTATCTAACATCAAATCCTATATTAATTAAAATGGATTATAACTGCATCTAACAGAAACTTAACAATAGTGATTTAACCAAATTGTCTCTCATAAGTAAGGAAAACAAAATGGCACATTTATAATGTCATCCCAAAATCATTTTTCTTCTATCATTTTGCTAAGCAATCTTCAGCTAGTGGCTTTCATCCTTCTGATCAAAACTTGGCTGTTTTACAAAACTGAGTCATAAGCGAGTTAGGAAAGTATATTTAACTTGGTATATTTGTCACTTCCAAATAACATGGGAGTTCTCTTAGTAAGGAAGAATGGAGAATGGATATTCTTTAGGCAGATAGCAGTGTTTGCCACAGTTTCTGAACTCCAAGCTGGCATAACTCACTTGGTAAAGTGGATGAAGAGAGTTTATCTTGTACAGTACAGCCAAGTTCTGTGGGGCATTTGAGTTCACATGAATTGTGGTGGGAAATGATTGGTCACCTTTACTACATACTCTAGTGGGAAAAAAATATGGCATCATGATGATATCCAGTTTATTCTCTTCATATTTTGATAAAGTAAGCTATTGCCAATGTAATACTATATAAAACAACTCCATGGCATAAAACATGTCATCATTTGTTTTCATCTTATATCTGTGGATTGTCTGGGACTTAGATAATCTAGATTGGGTTTGGCCAGTCTTGGCTCCACGTTTTAAGGTCCATGTCATTTCCACATGCTTTTCATTCTCCCAGTGTCAGTGGATGAGCCAATACCTGTTCCCCAACAAAGAAGCAGAAACAAAAAAGGGCATACCCTTTCACACAAGCATATTTCAAGTCTTTACTAGTATCAGCTGCTAAAGTCCTATTGACACATAGCTAAGTCCTAAGTTACATAGCTAAACCCAAACTCACTCTACTTCCTTGGGTAGAAACTCCAAAAACCCATAGAAAACGGTGTCAACTCAGAGAAGGGTAAAGAACTGAGACTAATAATAAAATATACCATTAGCTGGTTCAGAGATAATATCTGACACTGCACTTATTTCCCATTTAAGACAGGAGGGATAATTTTTATATATTCTGTAATAGAAACATATAAAAACAAAAAGAAATAATTTATAGACAAAAAGATTTCTTTATAATAATGCATGATACCTTCACTTTTTTCAAGAGAAGATAATGGTAATAGCCAGTTAATTTTATGTGCTTTCTACAACAAAGGAAAATTACTTTATGGTTTATGTTAGGGAACTTCAGACTAAAAAAGAGATCTAATCAAGGAACTTTAGTTATTTGTAAATACTAAAGGGTGATTTATATTTCTTAAAGATAAATGTAGGAATAATATATTTATTTGTGCCATAAAATGGTATTGCTGGAAATATTCTGTGTGCCCATCTATTCCAAAATGCAACAAAGTCTGAGAATTATTTTTCTACATTTCTTTATAGATGAACAATCAATCTATATTATACTTCCACTAGTAGGATGGTCACACCGTCAGAAGGTAGCTTATTCCATTGTTTCATGAGTCTAATTAGCAAAGTTAATTTAACATCTTCCCCTTGCCCTAAATTCTAGAAACCTAGAAAAAGTTTTTCCAATTCTATTTTAAAACTATATTTGTTTCTGAAAATTGTCATAACAAATTACCACAAACTGGATAGCTTAAAATAACACATATTTATAATCTCACAGTTCTAGAAGATAGACATCTGAAATCAAGATATTGGCAGGACAAGAAGCCCTAGTGAAAAATTCTTCCTTGCTCTCCCCAGCCTCTGGTGACTTCTAGCACTCCTTGGCTTATAGCTGAATTATTCCAGTTCTACCTCTGTCTTCACATGACCTTCTTCCCTGTGTATGTCTCTTTATATTCTCTCCTCTTCTTATAAGATACCAGTCTTTGAATTTAGAGCCCACTTTAATCCAACACAACATTATCTTAACTAATTATTTTTGCAAAGGTTCTACTTCTAAATAAAGTCACTTTCTGAGATTCCAGGTATATGTGAATTGATGGTGGCAGGGGGGACGGGTCATTATTCAACCAGTAAAAAAACCATTTCAAGTATTTGAAGAGAGATTTTTACATTCTCACCTTGGTCTTCTCTTCTTTAGCCTAATACCTTGAGTACCTTCAAATCTCCTTAAATTATATTGTTTCTAGACCCTCATTATCTAGATCAAATTTCTTCAGTTATATTCAAATGCATTGATAATTGGCACTGTGACTATAAATAGGTCATTTTATTTATTTAAAATATAACTAATAAAGAAAGCCTTTATTAAAAAATATTATCTGTAAACTTTCATATCCAAGAAACATGTCCAACTAATAATTTAGGCTGGTGTGCAAAATACTTGCCCCCTGGATCCTGTACTTGGTGATCCAAGATGGGAAATATATTACATTAGAAATCATCTGCACTGTCCTGATGCTGACTTTTATACTCCATTGGGTGCTTTTTAAATTGTATTTTACTACCTATGTCAAAGACCAATACTGGTCAAGACTTATTACCCACCAACGAGCTGTAAAGAGACTGCTGAAAAGGGCATTGGAGGCTACTGAAAATATAGATCACACTCTGCTAGGGCAAAAATGCCCCTGGCCCAAGACTTTATTAGCATTAGAGTTTCATTACTGCCTTTTCAGCTCTGCTTCAGAGCTTCCCATTGCAACCCAGGCTTTGAAGTGTCAAGGATGGCATAAGGATGAGAATATTGAGAATATGCCTGATCCTACTCTAAAATACCAGAGCAGGGACCACATTTCAGTAATTCAATATGAAGATTTCACAACTGAGCATAGAGCCTTACTCTAAACACTGTAGGAATATTAATCAATCACAATATTTACTTAGTGTCTACCATGTATTTAAAAAGATATTGTCATTGAATTGGCAGTCTAATGGTGAATGAAAAAAAAATGAGAAGGTAAATAAAAGGTAGAATAAATGTACCTTAGTAGATAAATGCTCAGCCTTTGGAGATATACAGACTTAGGATCAAATGCTGAATCTGCTACTTATGAATTAAAATAAACTTGGTCAATTTGCTAATCTCTCTAAGCCTCAAATTTTTCATCTGGAAAATGGGAATAATAATGAATCTATGTATTTTATAATGTAGTGAGGACTAAATGAACAAATGCATGCAATATACTTAGCAGAATGTCTGGTACTCGGTATTATTTGCTTTTATTATAACAGTGCAAAACAAAGAAAAACAACTTTGAAAAGAAAGAACAAAGCTGAAAGGCATACACTATCTGATTGCATCACTTGCTGCATTAACCAAAATAGTCAGTATTGGCAAAGGATATACATGCAGAGCAGTGATATAGAATAGAGAGACCAGATATCCAGATATAGGCACACATATATAAGATCAATTGATTTTCGACAAAGGTTTTCAAATATTTCTATGGGGAAAGAATAGTCTTTTCAGTGAGTGGTGCTGGACAATTGGACATCCAGAAGCAAAAGCAAAACAAACAAATAAAATAAATGAAACAAAAACTCAACAAGTATCTTGCATCACATACCAAAATTATCTTGATATGTATCACAGACCTAACTGAAAGTGCTGAAACTATAAAAACTTAAAAGAAATCACAGGAGAAAAATATTTGTTGCCTTGGGTTACATAAAATTTCCTTAAGACAAGAATGCAAGAAACCATTTTTAAAAATTGATAAATTGAACTTTTATCACAATTGTGAACTTTGTCCCTTCAAAGAAGACCATTAAAAATAAAATTACAAACCACAAACTGGGAAAAAAATATTCACAAAATATGTATCTGATAAATAATTTGTATCTAGAATATGTAAAAACCTCTTATAACTCAATAATAAAAGAAATAATTTAATTTAAAAATAGCGGGCAAAATATTTAAACATATACTTCACCAAAAAAGACATGCAGATTGAAAATAAGCACATGTAAAGATAGTCAACATGTTTGGTCATTAAGGAAATGCATATTAAAGCCACAATGAGATACCACTATATGCCTAAAATTTATGACTGAAAATACAAAGTGTTGTCAAGAATGTGGTACAACTCTAACACTCATACACCACTGGAAATGTAAAATGGTACAGCAACTTTAGAAAAAAGTTTGGCAGTTTTTTACAAAGTTAAACATACACTTATCATATAATCCAAAACTCTACTTCTATGTATTTCTTAAGAAAAATAAAAATATGTCTACACAAAGACTTATACATGAATGTTCATTGATGCTTCATTTATAATCACCAAAAGCTGCAAATGACCTAAATGTCCATCAACTTTTAACTAGATAAAGAATTATGGTATACCTATATAATGGATTGATACTCAGAAACCAAAAAACAAACAAACAAACAAACTACTAATATATGCAATAATATGGATGAATCTCAAAAGCATTGTGTCAAATGAAAGAAGCCAGGTACAGAATACCACATACTATATAATTTCATTTTATGGTATTCTAGAATATCTATAGAGACAGAAAATAGAACAACTGATGCCAAGGGTTGCAGTTGTGAGAAAGAGATTGACTGGAAAGAATGAGAGATATTTGGGAGGTAATGAAATGTTCTATATCTTGATTGTGATGTTGGTAACATAGCTACATATATTTGTCAAACCTCATCAAATGCCACACTTAAAAAGAATAAATGTTATTGCATGTAAAGTATACTTCAATAAAAATAATACAAAAGATATCATAAGGCAATGTTTGATTTATTATCAAAGGAGATAGAAAACTAGAGAATTACATAATGATCAGAATATTAAAATGATCTTGTCCAATAACCTCATTTTAAAAGAAGAGGACAAAAAAACCTCTAATTACTAATGTCACACACAAATTGACCTTTATTGTCGGGAGGGCTTTTAAATCTAATGTAGTTGTTATGGAAATGCAGTGCCAATCTCCATGAATTAAATAAAGTGCATAGCCTTCCTATCATTCTCCCACAAGATGATGAGTGTGTTTTAAGTAAGTGACTGGAAAGGAAATGTAAAGAAGACATATAGATAAGGAATTGGTAAGAAGAAGAATTCCTACTTAATCTCAGAAGACTTCCGTTACATGGTGATTTTAACAGCTACTGTGCTAGGGGAGATCATGCTGACTTGGGAAGTCAATAATATAAAACTGCATGGCTGGGGAAAATGGTTGAATGGATGGATTATATGAAAAATAAAGACACTTGAGAAGGGAGCAGAGTGTGACTGAAAAACAGAGATAGTCTCAGAAGAATGTGACTTTGAAAGTAAAGATGTGGACCTTGGTCCTGTTGTGAATCAACTAGGAGATATTTTTATCAATTTAGTCTCCAGATTTTCTCTCTTAAGAGATCTGAACATTGTCATTTGATGAGCCATTTGATGGACTGTTTTCTTAATTGAAAAAAAATGAGATAAATTACATGAGACCTGAAAGTACTTATTGAATTTCTTCTGAACGGTAGGGCTGGTGAATAAAGTAGACATCAAAGGACTGGATTCTAGACCTGTCTCTGCCAGTTTAATCTCCGTGAATTTCTAAGCCATATGTCAATTACCTCAGTGGTGTGTGGGGGGGGAAAGACAACAAAAGAAAGGACAACAAAAGAAAAGAAAGGAAAAAAAAGAGAAGTGAAAGAAAAAGAAAGATAAATTTGGGGTAAAGAAGTGATACTAAGACATATATAATAATTGGTTAATTGGGTGATAGAGTGTTATATAAATGGTAAATTAGAATGATGATGATAGGCTATGCCTCTCTATCTAAATACCTATAATCTATTCTCATTGAGAAGAATAAGTGATATTTCAGAGAGTTCATGTTTGAACCGATCTCTAGTTTCATTCAAATGAGGAAAGATTTCAAATAGGCTATCAAAAATTAATGTGTGTGTCCAGTAACTCTCCAATGAGCATGGAGGTTAAAAGGTAATGGATGTACAAAAGGAAGAAATAAGGTCATATAACTAAAGATCAATAGGAGACATGGCTTGATCTATAAATACAGTGTCCAACGGGATAATCTCAAATTGAGCATATAAGGTTAAAGATAATCAAATGTCACATTCACAGTAGAAAAAGATGAAAGAAATCAGAGAAGCTCTGTGCTGATGTGCGGCACAGACAAACTGAACTGCTCACTTCTCAAATGGCTTTTGCCCTTCCATCAAAGGAAAAAAGAAGATAGAGTGGACATCCACTGGAGAATAGAATTTCAAGATGGTGAAGAAGGGTGCTTTTTCACCTGGCAGGCACAAACCTTTAACATTGTAAAAAACAGTATTCTAATCATTGCAGCTGAAGAGGAAAATGATAATCTAAGACCAGAAGGAATACTGCATGTAGGAAAATGCTGAAGGAAGCCACATAAATGGGGAGGTTTATCAGAGTACAACAGATGAAGAGTCACCTCAAATTGTTTGTATTATACCTTACAGAGTGTAGCCAAATAACATGAACCTCACTTCAAAATTTTGAAAAAGTATTTTAAAAGGAGGCAACTGAATGATTCAAATAGAGTGCATTCCCAAATTAAAGACTAGCTTGGTAATTATATCTCTAACTGGAATAATAATAATAATAATATTTTTTAATAAAAAGAAATGCAAAACCTCCCCACAGTAACTAATCCTATGGAACTACCTTTAGACAAGTTTATTTTCTCAGAAAATCTACCAGGATAACACCAATCTAAAACTTAAGTTAAAAACCGAAGCACATACTGACAAATGTAAACAAAGGCACAACATGAAAATCATCATGGATTCAAGGAGAAAGAGAAGAAAAGAGCACTCTCTAGATGAGATTTTCTAACAGAGCAACAATGGAGTACCTTACGTACAAATTGCAACAATAGCTGTGGGAATGATGTACAAACCTCAGATGTATACAAATATAAAATATTCTTTTTTCATTGTTTTCCCAAACTAATTATAGTTTGTTAATTTTATTTTTTATATAAAGGTAGCACATTCTGATTGGTCACTCAATATTTTGTGATTTTGATCAATTTGGATCAGTTCTTTGACCTGTCATAACTTGAAGAACTAAAAAATAAAAAGTTTTATTTTGTGTACAATATGCTGGCAGACCCTAAAACTTAGATGCCTTAACAAGGTAAATATGCTTCATGAACTTAGCATAAAAGACCTGCCAGTTTTTTCTTATACTTTATCATGACACTCTATATTCATATAACACTCACCATCTGTCTTAGACTCTTTTGGTTACAAATAATAAAAACTGAGATAGATAAATAAATAAAACAAACAAACAACAACAAAAAAAAATGTGAGGAAAAGTGATGTGTATATGATTCACGTCTTCTTTTCATATAGACTGGCTTTCTCTGCTTCTCTGTGTACAAGGTAGAATATGGCCCACCCATCACTCCCAATTTTGCATCACCTCAATTCAAACTCAGTATATGATAAACCAAAATCTCTCATTTTCATTTCCAAACCCTGAAATTAAAGAATTTGATTGTCCCACCTTAAATCCAGCATCTACCCCTAGGTCAAACAACTGAAGCTCTTGTGGGTGGGTGAGAGGGGCAATTTCCTGTGGGAAAATTGGTATAGTTTTCAATGAAAGAAATGTCACGCCTTTGGGAGTGTATCCAAATGTCCTGCATATCGGTGCTCACAAGGTTTAATATAAATCACCTGGGGGCCTTGTTATACTGTTTTGGATTCAGTAGTTGGTGTGAGACCTGAGAATTTTCATTTTTACAATATCTCAAATGATGTTGGTATTGCTAAACTGTAGATTCGGTTGTCATTCAACCAAAATTGCTTGCCTACCTGTTTACCACATTTCAGTGATTATTATCATGGGGCAGCCATGACAATGCACCACTCAAATCTCCTGTTAAAATCAGACCCATTGTAAGGAGCCCAACTAGCTGACAGCCTCCCACTGTGAGTGCCTTCAAGATCTGCCTCAGCTTTCAAACTAAGGCCACATATTGCATGGATAGCTTCTAAACAATGAGTTGAGTACAGTGGTACACAAGCATTTCAAGACCCCTATGCCAGACAAGGGAGCTTGGATGACAAAGTGCATAGAGGTCAGCCTCCTGCCAGAGAAGACAGAAAATTGGTTTGGGAGTTGGAATAGAGAAAAACCAGCCCAGCAAAGTGAATGCTGACCTTAAGGTGTGAGCAGAGCACAGAAGTAATAGAAAAGGAGAGGAATGGTTGTGAAGAAGAATGACCTTCCTAAAGAAAGGAAGAATTTAAACATGTCTGCCTTTAAATATTTGAGGATCGTCTCAGGAAAGATGGTTGTAAGTCTTCTGTGCTGTTTTAAAGAGTAAGACTATGTTTCAAATGGGAAACATTTCCCTTTATTTTATTTTATTTTTTTACAATGAAGATGACCCACCGTTATGAGAGGAGTTTTTTAATGCTTAAAGGATTCAAGCAGGAAACTATTGGAGTGGGAACCTGAGTGATGGCATAATCTGACTGGCTGACTGGCACCAGAGATGAGATAGGCCTTTAGGAAGCATATATATTATTAGGGAGAAGTCCAAGGTCCTGGTATTAAGAAGAGTGTGTCAGACGTCATAACAGGTGTTGATGACAAAAGCTCTCCTTGACCAAACTTTTGTCAGTCTCCTCGAAGCCCTCCTCTCAACCTGACCTCGATCTTTGTGTCTATATTTATGTCATTCAATTTTAGCCAAGCCAGTTTAGCAAGAATCTCTACTTGTGGTATCTGATCACCCTAGATATCTGATCAAATTCCACATCCTTCACCAGGCCTCAGACGATAGAAGGAAGATAGATCATATTCTAGGACACCCTTCAAAGAGTGGCTAGATCATGTTTAGACACCTTAAAGGTATAAGATATTATAAATTAGTGATCACAAATTTCTTTTCATTATCAGTCGTCCAGAAATTTTAGAATTAAATTGACTCCAGAAATTTTGAATCTTCTAACAATTTGATAGGATAAGGCAATTGTGCTGAAAATTTTATTGATTAAGAAAGTTTTCCTCTGTGTTTAGTAAGATTTGATATAAAATTTCTTCTAGTTTGCATTTTTTTTCTTTATTACTTATGGGGAAAAAGAGAACTTTATGTAAAAAGTTGATAATCAACTCTGAAAATTACAAAAGAAGTGAAAACTTGCTATGAGACTCACTGGCCCATTATACCCAGCACAGTTCGGAGAGAATATGGCATCCTTAGGATTTGCTTTGCACAAAGAAGAACCTGTGAGATTTGGAGCCAGGAAATAAGGTATTAATGACTTTTCTTTGAGTGCAAAGAATTAATGAATTAATCTTTATTTTTATCCATTAATTGTTATGAATAATATAATTAACATTTATTGAGCATTTGATAGATACATGAATTTGAATGGGTTAGATTTCATTGAATCCTCATACCCAGTGGCATGCTGATAAACCAGCTCTTTAAAATTAAATTAAAATAAATTTCAAAATAGTTCTAATTGGTAATATTTGCAATTTTTCATAGTTTAAGCACTCCAACGAATAGTTTAGCAACCTGCTCAAAAAATTTCTAAATATTGAAGTATTTCTTGTTACTGCAAGCTTGCTCCAGCATGACGTTACTTGACACTATATTAGTTAAAATACTATGTGATGAACTTCTGTTATGAAGAGAAGTAAAAAGTACAGTTGCCCAAATAAGGCAAGTTTATTTCTCTCTCACAAAACAGTCTGGAATGGGATCGAGGTCTCTGCTTCTCAAAGTTATCCTCTATGCTGAAGTTGAAGACTCAGTTCTGCCATCCTCAACTGCATGGTCTCAGAGTTTTAGCAAGAGCCTATGCAGACAGCAGAAGGCAGACGGAGAGGAAGATTGAGGCAGTCACCTTTAACATAACCAGAGCGGCCCATATCCTCTCCACTCTCACCCCAATCATCTTTGCCACACAGCCCTAAGCAAATGCCCATGAAGCAGTTGAATCCTGGTGAAGAGTTCAGGCCCCTATCTGAATCCCAGCTCCACCTTTCCAACAGTCTGATCTTAAGGTGACCTGTCTCAGTTTTATTGTCTGTAAAAGACAGTGATAGTATTTACCACCACATAGGGTTTTGTAAAGAACAAACAAGTTAATAAGCATTGAGACCTTGGAATAATTCATGGCACATTGTAATTATTGGATTTAAGATAGCTATTAATATTCTTTTTAGAAGACATGAGAACTGAGACACATAAACATCACAAAAATAACAATGATAATTTGAGTGTTCTCATTCTCACCTAATTCTAGAAGTTTTCAATGAATTATGCTGCTCACTTTGCTTTCCTATCCCAGATGTCTTAGGCTAAACAAAAGGACTTTTAAGGGAAGAATCAAACTTGAATACAGCAGAGGCCAAGAGAGGTATGTATTTATTCGCAATCCTGAATACTTTCCAGGGTGAAAGTTAAAAGAGAGTTGAAAACTGCAGAAATGAAAGTCTTTGTTATGTGGTCTCAACTAAATCCCATGTCAAATAATCCAGTCATAAAAATGCATATCATCCTGCAGGGACAATTTTAACACTAGACAAATAGGGCTGGTAGGCAGACCAACATAGCTTTGTGAAAAGTTACTGAAATACTCATTATTACTCAAATTGCTCGTTATTGTCTAGATTTCCAAGATTTTGTTCCCTTCAATGAGTATAAATAACTGAAAGTTATTTGAACACATATATCAGAAGTAATTTTAAGAATTAGTGGTCAAAATATATTTTTTAATTCAAATGATGGCTTATATCTTCTCCCAAGTGAATTCCCCATACACTAATCTTTGAGATCAGTTTCTAGTGTCTCATTCATTTTCGTGATGTGGCAGGTACACTTACCTGCCACAATTCTAAAACTTTATCAATAAAAATTCAATTTTACTGAAAAAAAAAAAAAAACTTTAATTTTTTCTGGTGAATTCTATACTTTTTTCCTTGGATTCTGTTGCTCCATTTGATAGTATTAATGATTCCATCAAAAGTCCTGATGGAAATAAAGAAAAGAAATAGAAAGACATCTGAGGTTTCTATGAAACATTGTCTTCAAACTCTTTCAGTATGGATTACGAGCAGAGTTGGCAGAATTGTCTTGTGCCCTGAATAAATGTAATCAATCTACTCCTCTGTGTGTGTGCACGATTATTGTTTTTCATATTAGATTTATTTGGGCATCCATGATGTTGCACTGAGAAATAATAGTAAATAGGAAGGTGTTTTGCTCCACAAAATCGTGAGGAAGAGACTCACTACTGAAGACAGCACCCAAATTCCTGTCAGGATGGTTATGTGATCTAAAAATGAGAGACTGAGCATTGAGGTCAAAAACCAAAATGGTAAGTAAATCACAGAGTATGGGAGAGGAATGAATCAGGACCCATTTATCTGGGTTGAGAGAGAGCGCAGATCCATTTTTATTTGGTGCCTGGACTATGGCTCAGGGGTGCTGGTGGCTGCAGGGTTGGGAAGTCTTGTCTCCAATGATATCTTCAAATCTGGATCTGAGAAGGGACCGTTTTCCTGCTCTGACTCAGATGACATATGAGTTTTACATTCAACCACATTTCTGGTATCTCAATGCTTGCACGTTTCTGCTCAGCTCTCCTATGTTCCCCTGTGCAGCTGCTGCAGTACCACCGACCTTTCACTATTCACACAATGACAAACTTAAACTCTTCTATTCACTCAGCTGTTGAAGTCCATCATGTTGATACCGGTTAACTCTCAAACAAACAAGTCAAATGCAATATTTGTCTGGAGTACCTATTTTTTATTAGGTCACACTCGCATTCTCAACAGTGCGGCAGTAACTGTGGCACATGCCACTTATGACATATGTGCTGTCGGTGACCAACGGCTTTTGGTATATTATTCTTCTGTCATTTTTCTTTGTGTTTTTAATTCACATGAATAACATCATATCTATAATTTTAAAATTTTTTTGAATACAGTCTTTATAGTTATTATTTTTAACAGAAAGGAAACATCACATGTACCACAACATGTTCATCCTTCAGCTTTAACAATTATCAACATTCTGCCACTCTGTTATTAATTATCAAATGTTTACCTTGTTTTTATGTCTTGAAACTATAAATATGTTGTAAAAAACAACACTCAAAATATATTCTGTATTTCGATCTAATATTTTTGGCACAGATACCCAGAAGCAGAATATCTAAGAGTAGCCTATCCCATCTCTATGTACTCCACATATCAGTGGGCTAAACATGGAACACTTAGTTCTGTTTATACTTATGCTTTTCCAACTAAGGACAAGCCTTACTCTTTTGTGGTATTTAATGAGTAAAGAAAAACTTAAAGTGAGCTCCAAAGCTCAGAATTAAGGTCTGCTTTACACTGTGGGCAATTCTTTGAGGGCTATCTTATGACTATCACAGAGCTGTTGCTGTGATTGTAGAGAAATGTGAGCATCATGGATCAATGATCATGGCAAATAAGGTCTTTGTGCATTTTAACCAAAGAACAGTTTAAATGCAGGAATTTTTTTCTTCCTCCCCCAAGCCCTTCTTGACAACACAACAAATGATAATCTGAAATCAAACACGACACTCTACCTGCAGGACTCAACACTGACAGATGGAGCTGTGTTTAAATAGCTTCATGTTGCCAGTTCCAATAAAGGAAAAATACACAAAAGTCCAGTTCGGATGGGAAAAGGGAAAGTGCTTAGAATTTGAAAGGGAGTCAGGTAAGTGTACCAGTGATGGAGATCAATCAAATCATCAGCACAAAGGGCAACGTTTCCTCTGAGGCTGATTAGAACAGCCATAGCTATGGCTAGTACCTAACTCAACATGGTGGATGATGTAAAGTTTGGGGAATCTAAGGGCTTTATTTAGCTTAGATAGGGCATGAGGAAAACTTGCCAGATTTTTAATCCATATTGGGCTGGTGCGTATGCAACAGCTGCTTTTCCATTTAAGAATGCGGCATCCTGGGGCTGTGGGACTGCTCTAAGCTTAATAACCTTCAGGTTTTGTTAAATAAAGTCACTCAAATGGGACTCTGGTGGAGGATGAGGCTTTGGAAGTTTTCAAAATGAAAAACAGTCTTTACCTTAAATTTTTCAATTTGGTTCAAATGAGGCTGAAGTAATGTAACAAGTGAAAGATCTACAAAATACTTTGTAAAAAGAAAAAGGCCTTTTGTTCTCTATCTGATTTGACTTGGTTTCAGCACCATCTGGAGAGAATGTTAAATTTGCTCTCATTGATCATGTGTGGCAAAGAACTTTGCTTCATTGTTCTTGCCCTTTTTAACTCTCATCTTTTAAGAACTGGGAATATCTATTTCATAGCAATCACAGCTATCAAGAGTTCTTGGCAGAGATATCTTGGATGTTTCATTGGTTTGGAGTTGGCTTTATCCTAATATCCTTCAGTTGTACTGTAGCATAATTCTGTAGCACTGTCACCATCTTTGAAAACCATTGACACATTGAGTCCACCAGCATTTATTGGTGAATATTCTTGCCAAGCTCTGTGGCAATCACTAAGGTGGCAAAGATAAATAAGACCATCACTAAACTTAAGGAGTTCACAGAAGTCACAGGAGATAAACTTTAAATATCATTATAAAATAATGTACTAGGGAAGGTTGTGTTACCACAAGCAGGGTTATGAGGGTACAGTGACTCATTCCACTTGGAATTGTTGGTGAGAGCTACACAGAAGGTCTTGGGGAGAGTCACTGACTGGTGTTTAAGAGAAAGGAAATCAACCAGTAACTACTATATGGAGCACAAAAATGTATCAGGTATTACCAGACAGTTTATTAATTCAATTAAGTCAATTGATTAACGTTGCTATACCATGCATTTGATATAAGTCTCAATGTACAGATAGTAAAAAAAAAAAAAAACTGAGAGAGGTACTGAACTGAAAGACATATAGCCATAAGGAGTCAGAGCAAAGATATGAATGTAATTTTTCTGACTTCAAAGCCTCTGCTCTGTGCTCAATACCACACTGTTTCGGAATAAAGGAAAATGATAGAGGTATGTACCCAGGTAGAGAGGAAAAGTTATTTCCACCAACTTTTCCCATATGTTCCTTCATCTCTTTCCTCCAGGCCACACTTAATATCTTGACATTTTTTTCTGCTTTCTCAGTCATTCAATTATGGCACACTAATTGCATTTTCTTCGTCCACTCCTTCAAAGCATTCATTCCTTAGAAGAGACCCCAAGATAAACTTCAAAAATGCAGATTCCCGTGAGCATAAAGCAAAAAAAGTGGAAAAAAATGAATAAAAAATATACAAAAGTGTCTGCAGGGCTTCCATTTTTCTCTGGAGTCTAAATGGCTATGTCCATGGTCAGGGCAGCCTCATATCAAAGTATGATTTGCACCTACTTTGGAGAGCCCTCTGCTGGTCTTGGTTAACTAAAAGGGTTCTGTCAACTAAAATAGACCATTTCTGAAGAATAGGAGGATCTTATACATTAGTAAGCTGTGGCAATTACACTAAATACAATATTCCCCCTCCCTGACCAGCCAGAAGCCAGGAATATAAAAACTGAGTCAATATCAGGTTGCCACCCCTGAGACCACAGCTTTTGACTAGTTTTTAATCAGCTGAGGTGAGCCTCTCTGTCCATCTTTGAGCATTTCTTGTGTGCCTTTATTTGTGTTGAAGGAATGAATTATTGGCCAAATTTTACTTCACCAGAGCACATGTGAATGCACCTTGGTTTGACCTAGTTTCTAAAACATTTCACAGATTTAGTAATATTTTCTCTATATGCAGATGCTATAGCCATATGTGGCCATATTGTGTGGTTACACTGAACATTGTCTCATCAATTATCTTGCAATTAACCTTGAGATCAAAATGAATAAGACTGGTCCTTTTAACTGGAGGTGGGATGGCTGTCTGACCAGTCACATGTCCTTATTAGATACCTCAATTTTCACAAGTGTTTGACAATTCAAAACCTAGCCAGGCTGACTATAAAAGCACTGGGTTTTGTTCTTAACTGGTACTAAATAATTCTCCTATTATTAAAGTTCTCTTTATCCACCCTTCCCCACAATCCTTGCCCCTTCCACTACCCTTCAGAAGTAACCACACTTAAGAGTTTGTATGCATTATTTTAGAGCTTTTCCTAAGCATGGATGCATACATACAGATAAGTATACACACACTCTGAATATATACTCCTTTGTGTGAATGTGTATGTGTGTGTCTTCAGAATCCCTGATATAATCCACAAATTGGCTTTTGAAATAAACAATATTTCTTAGAGAACAATCAATATAAATACAAATCAGGGTTTCTCAAACTCATCACTATTCACGTTTGGGCCAGATAATTTTTTGTCATGTGGGGACTGTCCTGTGCATCGTCGAGTGTTTAGTAGCATCCTTGGCCTCTACTCAATAGATTATATTAGCACTTCCTCCCCCACCCCCATCCCACAACTATAACTATCAATGCTCTCGCTTTAAACTGCCGAATGTCCCCTGGGGAGCAAAATTGCTCCTGGTTAAGAACCAATGATATAAACTACCTAATTCCTTTTTGTAAAGTGTTACATTCCAAATCATTTAGCATTTTTTCCCATTACAATGTTGCAAAGAGTGTCATTTTACAAGAGAACAATTCTCTTGAGAGATAATATGGCATAATGGGAAAGAACAGAGTTTCTGGAACCAGACTATCTGAATTCAAATCCTACACCTTAAATTTGGAAAATGGGATACTAATAGAAAGTAATGAGAATTAATGCTATTTAAGCATGCAAAGCACTTAGAACAGTGGAAGCAATTTATTGATAAATGATACCTATTAATACATGCCTCCATATGCATGTGTGGAAATGGTTCTCAGGAGTAGAGACTGAGCAATTACATAGTTAGGTCATATAAGAGATGCATGTTTTTAATTTGAAGAGATGTTGCAAAATCTCCTCCCAGAGAAGTATACTAATTTATACTATCATCAGTAACATATTACAGAGTTATGCACTCGCCAGCATTTTCATATGACCCAAATAATTTTTCTAATCTGATAGAGGATAAATAGTATTACATTTTAATTATAATTTGATATCCCTAATTACTAGTGTTTGACCAAGTTTTTACATATTTATTGACCATATACATATATACTCTTTGTCTGATTCTGCCACTCAATGTAATATGAATTCATTCATATTATGTGATGTTGTAGATTGTTCTGTCTATGGAATAGTATTTCACTATATAAAAACAACATGATTGCACTATTGTAATATCTATTCCACTATTCCATTATATCTTTTCTACAATTGATGGAAATTTGAGTAGTTTGCAGCTGGAGACTATAAAGAATGATATCACAATGAACATACTTATACAAAGCTTTTAGTGGGCTACAGAGTGCTTTTTTTTTTTTTATTTATGAGATGTATATATAGAGAGAGATATAAAATCTATGTATATAGCTATACACAGAAACATATATACACACATTTAGTTTTATTAGATACTATCAGATTTTAGACGTAAATATGTCTAGAGGAATTTTGATTTATTTCACTCACTTTAATTTTGTTTATATAAGATACAAAACCAAAGGAATTCTTAAACAGTTATGGAATTGTTCTGTATCTTGATTGTGGTGGTAGTTATGTGACTACACATTTGTCAAAACTTGTAGAAATATATAACCAAGGGGGTGATTTTCTTTTATGTACCACAGTTCATTTATTACCCAGTTGAAGGACACTGGTTATTTCCAGTTTTTAGCAATCATGATATTGGTTTCATGCTGTTATAAATATTCACATCAGGTATTACTGTGGACTTATGCCTTTATTTCTCTAGAGTAAATCCCTATAAGTGGGATGTCTGGGTCATATAGGACATGTATGTTTCTCTTTATAAACGACTGACAAGTTACTTTCCACAGTGGCTTTTCTCATCAGCAAAATATGAGAGTTCCAGTTATTCAGTTTGTTTGCCACCTCTTGGTATTATCAGGTTTTGTTTTCTTGGTTTGTTTTAACCATGCTAAGAGATATGTAGTAGTAGCTCATTGTGGCTTTAATTTGCATTTCCCTAATGACTAATGATGTCAGTATCTATTTATGTGTTTATTTCTTGTCAATATACCTTCTCTGATAAAGTGCCTGTTCAAATTTTTTACCTATTTTATTATTTGTTTTTTTATTATTATTATTTTGCATTTTACATTAGAGAGTCTCTATCAGATATATGGTTTGCAGATATTTTATTCCAGTCTGTGACTTGTCCTTCCATTCTTTTAACAAATGTCTTTTGGAAAAAAAAAAAAATTTATTTTGAAGATGTCAAATTTATCACTTTTCTCTTTTACAGATTGTACTTTTAGTGTTTTTGCCCAAGAACTCTGCCTAATCTAAGGTCACAAAAAATTTTTTCTTATGTTTTATTTAAAAAAATAGAAATATAGTTTTATATTTTACATTTAGGTCTATAATCCATTCTGAATTAATTTTTACATAGGTATAAATTAAAGGCTGAGGTTTTACATATATATGTTATTGGATACATATTTTAGACACATATATTATTGGATATATATGTATATGTATATATAGTATTGGATATATGTGTATATACATATGTATATGTATATGTATATCCAATTGTTTCAACACAGTTTGTTGAAAAGAAAAAAACAACCTTTATCCATTGAATTTCATTTGTACTATTGTCAAAAGTCAATTGTTCATATTTTTGCATGTCTGTTACTTGATCTAGTCTATTCACTTATCTATCTATATATCCTTTCTCCAATACTATGCTGTCTTGATTATTATAACTTTATAGTTTTAAAATAAAATAATATAAGTTATCCAACTTTATTTTTTTTCCAAAATCATTTTGGCTGTACTAAGCTTTCTCTCTTTTCAAATAAATTTTTAAACCAGCTTATCGATATCTACAAAAAATTCTGACAAGATTTTTATTGCATTGAATCTATAGATCAATTTGTGAAAACTGACATTTTGAATACCTTGCATCTTTCAAACCATGAACACAATATATCTTTCTATTTACTTATGTCTTAATTGATGAGTTTCATGAAACTTTTGTAGTTTTTAGCATAGAGATCTTGCAGATTTTATTAGATTTTTTACCTAAGTATTTTCTTTTCTTTGGTGATATCTTAAGTGGTACTATTTTATTTTCTACTATTTTTAATTTTTATTTCCAATTGTTCATTGTTAGTATATAAAATTCCAACCAAGTCTTTTGTATATTCTTTGTGTATCATGCACCCTTGCTAAACTTATTTATTCATTATAGCAAGAAAATGTAGAAAGAAGAGGGCAAAGGGAATAAAGTTTGGGAATGGGTCTCACTTGGAGTCAGAAGAAAAATAGCTTTTCCTTTTTCTGAAAAAGAAAATAGAGATGGGAAGAGGGGTAATCAGGCGAAGGCAATACATTTAATATTCCTCTAACACAAGCCGACTTTCACCAAACTCTTAAAATTTTCAGAAACTGTTACCCATTACATTACTCAATTATATATTTATTTCTCTTCAATTTGTTTGATATCTTCAAATTTTAACTTCTTTACTCAGTATTCTCCCTTCAAAAATTTTAGGTGTCTTTTGAATCCCAGGACAAGCCTTATATTCATGGAACAATCACATCTCATTCTCTAACCCACTCCTACCCCTAATAATTTTTTCTATAATTTTTGTAGTGTTGGAACAAGCCTGAGTTCTTTTATTTAACAAATACTTATTATTTATTATGTGGGATTGTGGGCAGGAGAGGTACAGAGCGGTATTTAACAACTTGTACAGTATCTGACCTATCTGAAAGAACAAAGCCATAACCTAGAATAGGACCCTGGAGACTCTGCTGTGTCAGGTGTTGTTACCAGAGATCAGATTCTTGGTGTTCATCTCAGAAAAGAATTCAAGGACATACAGAGCTAGCCAAGCAAGCAGTAGATTTATGAGAGGAGAATAGTACACTAGTGAGAGCAGGCAGGCTCTGAGAAGAGCAGTTGCCCCAAGGAGAAGTCAGTTTTACATACAAAAAGAAAGGGGGGAATTATCAAAGCTTAAAGATGGTGTACAGGTGTTTCAAGGCAGGTCCTTCCTTCCCATATGGAGGAGGCATTTTTGTCTTTATTTGGCTCTCTCTGAACTGTCATGGTGACACAGGGGGTGGAGGTTTTCTTAGGCTGCCATGCTAATAGTGTTTATAATTAGCTAAAGGTCACTTGAAGTGGTGAGATGACTCAGGGATCCCCCACCAGCCACCTGGAACTAGTTCAGATTGGTCAGGTGCTGGCATTTCTTAATGGCTGTTGGAAGCTCCTCCTTTCTTTCTCCCCTCCCCTCACCGACAGCCTTATTATTCCTGCCTACTGTAACAGAGTCAACCTTTCAGTTGTTTGAATGAAGTGATATGAAGTGTCCTGGGGGAAGTAGTGAGAGAATAGGGGCAGGGGAGTTTTCTGTGGAGGGCAGGGGCAGTGACTATTTATCAAATGTTAAGAACATATTATTTCAACAATGTGATAACTTGTCTCTATTCCCAATTGTCCCAGGAACTGGAGAGTTTAGTGCACTTGCTAATCAGGAAGACAATATACAAACTAATGATTACAGTATCATAATGAATGAATATAATGAGTTCCTCATGAAGGCACAAGAGAAGTTTATTGAAAATTTTGGAAGGTGATTGTCACTTCTTTTGGAGAGAATTTAAAACATGTCAAATGACAACAATGAAACAATTTAGTAGTGAGCTCAGTGACCTTTATTCAAGGGAAAACAATCCAGGGATTAGGGTAGTACAGGGCCTCACTAGCAGTGGAATACTCTTCTTGAGGGATTTTGAGCAAGAGTGAGTTTTATAGAGCTTCAGAAGCAGCAATGTGGAGACAGGTTATGATTGTCTGGGGTTGCATATCTGACCTTTTTAGTGTTGATGTAAGAAACATCCAAACTTGTAGAGAATTTTAATGAGTTTATTTGAGACCAACTGACAATTGCTGGGAAGCAAAGTCTTCACAGATTAAGAAAATTCTCTAGAAAATGGCAGTTTTGCAGTTTATTTTATACATTAGAATCAAAGGAGGAGACATAAGGAAGGCTACATGAAATCATTGGTGGTAGTTTAAGGGGGTTGAAGAAAGCAAAGTGGGGAAATCTCTAGGATTGAATAAAAAGTAAAACGGATGGACACATACTTCTTTTACATTGGTGGGTACAGGAGAGTTAATAATTAACATTTACAACACATAGAGACAGTATGCAGGGGAGAAGATAACCTCTAGGGGTTCTGTGGTCTCCTGAAGTGGGCTCTGCTGAAGTGGGCTTTGCCTTGAGGGGTCTGGAAAAAAAGGATTACTTTGACATTCCAAGGGTGTGTTATCTTAGATGCAAAAAGACAGTAAACAGGCATATTTAAGGTAAAGATTGATCTTTGTCAAGAAAGCTACAGGCCCACGATGTGACTACCTGCCATAACCTGCTTTTAGTTAAGAATTTTTATGTTCAGATCATCCTACATGATTAATTTTGGTCTCTGCGTTTGTAGGGCCCATCATGCTGACCTCCCCTGAGCTTTGTCAGGTTAAGAATGTGGCCCTTTTCTCATCTACATTAGGAAGATCAAGAAACAAGAAAATAATTATAGAGCTCATGTTACTACACACTATATTTCTTTAATATAGTTTTTTTCTCTGATTCAAGTTGGTATTGCCCAGGTAATGGCATTGTGACTCATCTGCTTTTTTCTACCCTTATCCTCTGTTTGCCTGCTCCTTTAACCATTAAGCCTTAGTACATAAGATTAACCGAGCCTCAGGTCTATAATTATAAGGACAATAGGTGTCAGTTGGACTTTAGACTAAGGATAACATCATGGCTTTAGATGTCTTTCAGCCCCAGGCCCATTGAGGCAGAACAACAACTCACCAGCCACTGGACTGGATTGGATGGCACCATGGCTGATTCCAGAACTGGACATAATGATTAGTTACCTCATCCCCCTTAAGTCCTCTAATCAGTAGTACCCATGACCCAAACTACCTTAGTTTCCATGACTACTGATTTTTCCCTATATAATCTGTATTCCTGATGTTACCAGAGAGTGGGGTTCCCTACTCGATGTGTTGTCCAGGTTCCTGATGTCTCAAACAAAGAATTAAGCAAAACACCGAAATACAGTAGAAAAGAATAGCTTTATTAGAAGGGAAAGAAAAGCATCAGTATACTTCCAGACACGGAAGCAGCCCCAGCAAGAGAACAGCAGCACAAAAGTCTCAAGGGCTCAGTAACAAAGTCTTTGGGGTTTTTATCCCTATTTGCTGTGGGTGGTTACTTTTCTTACAGAAGTGGGCTTTCTAAGATTGACAGGACCCAGTGACTCATCATTTGCTTTCTGCACATGTTCGTTCCCAGAATTCAGTCTGTTATAATGATATTAATGTACTTCCGGGCATATGCATCATATTATAATGATGATATAATGAAGCTCAGGTGAATTGAAAGTTGTTGGGAGTCTTCACTACACAGGTGCGAGTGACTGGCTGAAACTAGCACCCAATTATCTGCTTACTTATTTCCTTGTATGAGTTCCTTTAAACCCAAAATGCCTTTTGGCTTGCTTAATTGTGGGCAGACTAGGACAGACTCTTTCTAGAATAGGATGACCTCAGCATCTTTGCAGCTGGACCTGAAACCCCCTATCTAACTTTCCTGCCTAACCCTTTTCTAAGAGCCATGAATTCCCTTTTTATTGGAATGAATGTTGAAGGATGGGAGGTCTCTTCTGGATCTGCTTTCTGCTGAGGAGGGTCATAGTCCCTGGCTCCTGGGGTTTTGTGGAGCTCTTTTCCATTCCGTCTTAGTCAGGACCGGGTCTTGGTTATCTTGCCAAAATATCCCTCTGTCCCTAGACAAGAAAAAAAACAAAGATATAACCGAAGACAGAAACATAACTAGAAACCTATCTAGTTATGTTTCTATCATTAATTTGCCCATCAAGCGGGTAAAGGAAAACAAGTTTGGTTAATATATTTCATAAAAGAAAGAAAAAACTTGGGTTAAAGGTCCTCTCCCTTCTCAAACTCTAAGGGCTCTGTTTTGGCCTAAAGCCATTCCTTCCTCATAATGGGCCAAGGAGAATGCTGAGTTTCAATGATCCTTATCAATAGCCAGAGGACTAGAGTCACTAGTTTCAAGGTAGTTATCTAATTTTGAGGAAGAGGGTCTTTTTCCAAAGAAAGGAGGAAAGAAAAGATTTAACTAGGTTTACTAAAAAGATTAAGAATTTTGCAAGTGATGACCCAAATCACTGAGATACCCAGGGAGCCAGGCCTCTGAGGAAGAGCTTGCCTGTTTCTCTGGGACTTGCAATTCTAATAAACCTTACTTTCTTTGCTGCAAAACCTGCACATATCTCTTCTTTGGCTTAGACACGCGCAGGCAGTCAGACCTCTTTTTTGTCCCGATAACACCCAGGGTTGGCTTGATGTCTGGGGATTTACTGACTGGCTATACTGCATTTCTGGTCAGGTGGAGCATTTACAGGAAGACAAGTATCCTTTGTTAACTTGGCACCCCAGGCAGAAGCAGCTCCATTTTGGGCCTAGAAATTTATTTCAAAAGACATTTGAGTTGAGTCCCAAAGACAACATATATTTAGGTGTTAAAGCAGAAGCAGTGAAGGTGAAGAGCACAAAGGAAGCAAAGGCAGAGAAGTAAAAGCGCACTGTGCTTGCCTGTAACAGAGAACCTCTGAAACAAAGATATGGAGAAGAGAGTTATGAGGGATAGAAATTGATTCTCTTGACGTTACAATATAGCATAGAATTTTGAGCTGAAAAGGGACTTAGAGATCGAGCTTACAGACAGACCAACCCCTTTTGTTGTATAAATGGGGAAACTAAGGCCTGAGGGAAGAAGTGAAGAGCTAGAGATTACACAGTGCTACACAGTTGCTTTCTCCCCGAGGTCTTATTGCCTCTCTCCTCTCAAGATTTTTAAAATGCAAAATAAATAAATGCCTGTGAGAGCAGCTGCTGATGGAGAGTCTTTGATTTCTCCCAGGAGGCCGGTATTCTGCCTTACTTCCTAAAAATGCATTTAAATAGATTGCACTCTTCAAGTCTCAGCTTTCTCTGGGTGTTCTTTAATTAGAGTGAGCACTATAAGTGTATGCTCTGGTCTCTCTGCCCCACCATGTTTGCCAGCTGAGCCAGAATCAGCTTTTTCCTTCTATGAAGCAACAATAGCATAGCTCAGCTGTTTGCTGAAAGACTCAGATGCAAAACACATTGTATAAGCTCTCTCCTATCTCTTCATCTTGTCAGACACAAAGCTATCATCTTGAAGGGTTTTCTTCCTTTCCCTTGCTCTCACTCTGTATTAGACTTGCTCGTTATGAAGCTGTATTCTCTTCCTGGATATTGGGATTCATTTATTTCTATTCCTTTCATCTCTTTTATCAGTCAAGAGGAAAATAGATTAAAAAAATGTTCCTCTTAAAACAAATAAGAAACTCACAGTTTTGAACTCACCAAGTTCATCTCTTCCTAAAGATTTTGGTTCAGGGGACAATAATCATATTCCAAGATCCAATAACAAAATACATTTTTTACCAAACTTTCTTTAATATAACTGCATAATTCTAATGTTCCAACATTTAACTCTCTTGTACACAAATTTTTAACATATTTATAACCCTCCACAACATAGTTTTACATCTTAAATATTATTTCACAGTATTATGAATTTTAGTTAGACTGTAACATTTTGAATAATTTCCACTGATATTTATCATATACTTACTATAACTACATAGTAAGCACTACAAAATGCTAAAAATGCATCAGCACAGTTAGCGGCCATAATCAATCCTGTGAGGTAAACATTTTTATTGTTCTCTTATACAAATGGTGAAACTGAAACTTAGAAAAGTTTAATTTCTAAACCAAGGTCTTCTAACTAATAATTAATAGAACCAGAACTTGACTCCAGACAGCTTGGGTCTCAAACTTTCATACATGTCCGCAATATTATTTAGCCCCATTCCAAGTTACATTTTATCCAGCCCCACCTCAATAGCTAATTACATTATGGTTCTGTTGACCCTGAGAAAGAAGATACATACCAAGGTCTCCTGGTGGCTAACTGGATTTGAATTTAAAAACAGAGCCTGGCAGCTATTTCTAAACAGGGGCCTCTCATGAAAACCTCCCTTCAGGGAGAAGCCTGCAGAACCGCTGCCTGCATTGGGTTCCTGCCATTTGAACCACAGCCCTTATAAAGGAGTTCCTGAAATTGCATTGCAATCAATAGGACTGAGACCTTCCCCATCCAGTCAGAGTTGTGCGGCTACATCCCGACTAGCATAATCACCCACGAATCAAAGTGACTTCATTCCGACTGTTACCATTAAAGCGATGGGAGTTTTGGTGAGGCACACCTCTAGGTCCTAACTTAGGCGGGAACTTGGGCGTGAAAAGTTCTCTCTAAAATGCCGCACTTCCCACTGGCGAGGGAGGGGAATTTAAGACTTTGAGTAGAGGAGCAAAGAGGAAACACACACATACATACGCGCGCGCGCGCGCACACACACACACACACACACACACACAATTAGAGCTGAGTCTGAGTCTAGAAAGCATTAGCACTCCCATTGAAGGTGCGCGCCTGCACTTGGCAGAGCTTGAAGCCAGGTTCTGCTGTGTTTCCTTCAGGAAGCCTTGCGGATCTAATCAACGGAAGAAGTTCGTGGGCCTGAGAGACTCTGCGCCCGCGCCCTTCATTGAACTAGCAATGGGGAAAAATGGATGTCCATTCCGCTGCCACGGACTGAACTAAAAGACACTAAGAAGGCTCAGCTAGTAAGAAAACAAACTCCGCACACCCGCATAAGGTTTGTGGTCTGTGCACAAAGGAAAAATGTACATCGAGTGGCCTTAGGCCCACCTACCCCGGCAGAAGAGGCCAATGAAGTTAAGGTCCCTGCCCACCCCATCCCCCTACCCCCACCTGGTAACCAGCAGCAACCCCAAAGGGCCCCTTTATAGTCTTGACTGGAATGCAAACTCTAACCTCAGGAGAGATAGGAGAAGAGATGAGAGAGATGAGATAGCCTCTAGCCAATGCTTATCCAGATAAAGGATCTGAGTCTTGGCTGCCAGACTTCAGTGTTGGGGCCTATCAGACTTCAGTGTTGCCCCAACAGTGGTTCAGAGGTATAGTTAGCATTTTCCCTTGGTTCTTCCTAAATTGATGCAGTGAAGAATCACAGGTCATTGAGATTTAATAGTTTTATTAAAAGTATATTTTAGAAAGACTGTTAAAGGCGTGATTCTAGGCAAAGATATGCTAATGGCCAAATTTCTGCTTCTGTAATCTGCTTGCTTGTTTGATGTTAACTAGGGTGTGGTTAATCTGCTTGCTTGTTTGATGTTAACCGGGGTGTGGTTCTAGGCTTTATAAACTTCCTCTTTTGGGAGCTCGGGGTTGATCTCCTCTAATAGTGCCTGGTAGAGAGTCAGTCGCTGGCCGGCTAATAAAGGCTCATAATTCATCTCAATTGGCTCCGTGAGTCTTAGATTTGATCGCGCCCCAAAAAGGCACATGAAGAAAGACAGTATGCCCCAAGAAGGGTCCTGGTCCCAGCGATGAGAGCTGCAACAGAGTGATGAGGTGGTTCCAAAGGCTTTCCTAGGTGATTAGTAAGTGAGGTCATTTTGATTGACATCTGACTACTATTATCTTTCTTTGCCTAGTGTGCATATGCTTACCCAGAATATAGTCTGCTATAATTAGATTCACATCTGTAGCCAGATTAGGCCAGCTAGGATTATGACCCTCCTGTCCCTTGTCTCTGGAGATGCAGGAGGAATTCTCTAACTACCAATAGGGTGTTCTTTGGGCGGTCTCTGGGCTGGATTCCTATTCCTTTATTCCACCTGTTGCTCATGTCTGACTAGCTACCTAACACGACCAATCAGGGCAGTGTTTTTCAGACCAATCAAACTATGAGGATTTGGAGTATTCCTTTGCAAGACTAGATTAATCAGGGACCAGGGGTAGGAACTTCTCTATATATAAGTCAACTCTCCTCTGGCTCAAGGAGGGCACATCAGTCCCCTTCCCACAAAAGACTGAAGACTGCACTTCCCCAGCTAAAGCTGAAACACCAAAAACATCTCATTGAACTAGAGCTGAATGGAGCTGTCCTGTCTCAGCAGACCGGACTGGAGCAGAGCAGATCTGTCTAGCTAGAGAGGGCCACCTTGTCTGAGGGCCGCCTCACAGCTGTGCTGTTCCACAGCCATTCTATTTCATAAATGAGCTGTAAGTCTATTGAATTGTTCCACAGCCATGCTGTATCGCAATTGAGCTGAATAAATTCTCCTCATTCACTGCACCCCAAACTGGAGATTCCCATTGGTGTTAAATTGGCACCAATGACCCTTGGTTAATGGTTCTCTAAAAATCCACTCTATAAACTAGTTAAATCAGTCTAATTATTTCAGAGAGCAGAGGTGCATTCTTTATTTTAAAAAGAAGGAAAACAACAATCAAAACCTATGGCTAGAATAACAGAATTTTATTGATATATATATAACCATAATAAAACAGTATTTTATCTTTTAGATCCATTTTCTTGACAGTTCAGCTATTTAGGACCTCATTTCAAGCAAAAGGGGTTCCTGAAAGTTTTTTTCTGTCACAAATACCATTTCAACCTTTAAGCAATTTATATAAACAAGGCAGGGACTAAGGTAATTGCTAAATCATTATCAACATTAATTACACAGTGGTTATATTTGACTATATGGTATTTTTAACTAATAAGGTATTAAAAATAGTAAATAAGAAAATGTGTGCAGAGGACTATTATAAGAAGCAGATACACAGAAAACAAGAATTCACAGTGAACAAGAAATAGCAATGAGGATGAGAGAGAAAACCTAAATCAAAGGAACTGTAATTGTGTAAATCTACACTTCTTTAAAATGACTTTTTCTCTTCTTTTTCTCTTTGATTCAAACAGGCCTTCCCTTCACATGCTTTTTTACTTTCTCTATCCTTCTGCATACTGCACCACCACTCCCTTAATTATTAAGCCCTTAGGTCAGCATCAAACAGTCTTAGGAACAAAGCCTCAGGTCTGTTGACTACAGAAACAGTTTCAAACTAAAGATAACATCTTGCAACTCCACACCCATGAAGACTAAGGACTCTACCAGCATCTATTTGACACCAGAAAGACCAAGGCTATGACTGACATTAAGGACTTGATGCAATGATCAACTGCCTCCTACCCTAGCCTGGACCTATCAGTAGAGCCCATGACCTCAACTCTCTTTGCTACTAATGAGTTTTACCTTACATAACCTATCCCCTAGAGGCCATGGAGGAGCCAGGTCTTTGAGCACTAGTTCACTTGTGTCTCTGGGCTTGGTGCCATTTCCTTAAATAAATCTCTACTTTCTTTGCTACAAGCTCCTGTCCATGTCTCTTTTGGCTTTGACAAGTGCAGGCAAAAAAACCCTTGGGTTCAGCAACAGAACTAGCAAAAATGTGACATCTTAGAGCAATTTAGAGAAGAAAATCAGCTTAAAATTCTAATGGCCACTAAAGACATCTTATATTATTTCAATAGGATAGCACACAATTTTGATAATAAAGAATACAAATCACTCTCAAGAAGATTAAATATAATTTTGACATTTTGTTAATTGGGGCTGAGAAGATAAGATGTATGTTATGCATTTATTTATTTTGAAATTTACATGTGCCTTACTTTTTTAGTATTATTTCTTTTCTCTAGCTACTTCCAATTTATCTTCACATTTTGATGAATTTATTATTTCTTCTACATTTTTCTTGAACTCTGCTCCCTCACATTCCAGCTGCTTCTATTGTCTAGGGAAACTATCCTTGTGCTCCAGAATTTCTGTCATGAGCTCCTGTTTTATAGAGATAATCACTTCAATTATATGATAAATTGTTTGAGCACAATTTTTATCTCCACCATGGAAATACCATCCCAGTGAGTATTTTTTTCTTTTATCTTTCATTTACTATTTCTGTTTGCTTTTTTATATTCTTTTTTGTGTATTTTTGTATAGGTTTTTTGTTGCTTATTCTGAGGATTGAGGACTACATTTCAGAAAAGCAAAATTTTTATTTATAATCTAACATTTTGTGTTCATATTCTTTCAGTCTCTAGGTACTCTTAGCCAAAAGAGTGAGGCAGTAGTGGGACCGCCCACATGAAATTTTGTCTATATCCTTTTGCTATGATGATAAAATGTCTTATCTGTGTGATTTATTAAATTAACTCCACTTCATTTGCTTATTGATGCCAAATATGTGTATAAAAGTTTCTGACACCCGTTCATGTATTTATTTCCACTATTGAAAACAAGAGTTGAATTTTATACTGTAGAGTGGGGCCTTCACTTTGGAAAGTGCATGTGGAGGGCTTGTTCAGAATCTGCAGCCCGGAGTATTGTCCCTGTATACTTCTTCCTGGGCTCCTGTGGTCTTTTTACTTTTCCTGTTAGTCAGAGTTTTAGCTCTCTCCTAGTCTCATTAAAAAAGAAAATGTGGTTTTTCCTATCTATTTTGCACTTGGGTGATTTTGGAGAGGAGAAATGGGAAAGTCATTCTCTTCAAGCTGCAAGAGACGCTAATCATTTTCTGAAGATCTGGCATTGAAAGCAATAACAACATCTAAAACTTGAACATTTTTAAAATCAATTTCATGTTTACTGGCTTGCATAGGTATGAGGCATACCAGTAGCTGAACCACTCAAATTTTAGAATGTTGCCTGGTCTACAAGATTGGAAGCATTCCACTTTAATTAGCACCTCCCTCCAAAAAATTGTTAAAAAGGGATAAATATCAGCAACTTTATTTTAAAAGTTGGAGAAACTGAAATATAGAATGTTTGAAAGAATTCTTCAAACTACACACAATAAACAGCTATCTATTGCATACATACTGTAATTTGTTGCCTTCACACATATTATTTAATATAATTCTCAAATAAGATTTTCCATACAGAAATTCTTTTTCTCAATTTCACAGAGGAGTAAACTGAGGCTCACAGAGACAAGTGATTTTCCAGTAGTTGTTTAGGCAGTAAGAAGTTTATTGTTTATTCATATACACAAAATAGTCACCCTTCTTCTCTCCTAAACTCTTAATCAATTGAGAACAGATACCAGACACAGATGAAGATTTCATCAATTATACTGTGCTGAAGCATATGCCTTAGTCCTCCTACTACATCCCTAATCTAGATCTTGAGCCCTGCTGGGAGAAATTTATGTCTACAGAGCAGAATCTGGGCCAATTTATGCAGCCATCTGCAAGGAAACTTGCAGCTTGCATCATACCCCATTGAGGGAGCAGTTTAAAAAGAGCTGGACAGTGGCAGGCCTCAATAATCCATCCAGAGCATGCCTATTACATGCAATGAGAAGAAGAGAAAGATTCATCAGGCAAATCTGCTAGAAGAAGAAAAATAAGCAGAAGTTGGGGCTACCCAACTCCAAGGAAAGGACAGAGGATCAAGATAGGTTAGGATTATTCCTCCATTGTTACGCTTTCCTAGAGGCAGGAAAGTATCTCCCTCATGAAAACAGGAAAAATGGGTATTAAGTTTCTCAGCAACTTTGTAAGAAATACCTGCTATTTCTAAAGTCAATGATATTCACTGCCCCTGCCCACCTCCCGTACTGGGCCAGCAGAGGAGAGGAGACCGGAACATTTGACACTTGCCTTTAATTTCCAGTCTTTGTAACTGATTAAAAAAATGCATAGCTGGAGGGTAGAAAGCCTAACTTTCAGGGAGAATCTGATTGGCTCTCTCATTTGATTCCCCACTACTCACACCAGCACTGTGATAATAGTGTAGATAGCAGCCCTCCGCTCCATTCTTTCAGTTTGAAAGGTAAGCTGGGTATTGATACTCTATCTGCCCCTTCTTGAAAAGGTCAACAAATTACTATTTTTTTCCTCTCTTTTCATCTCTAGAACACTTCATTGGATCTCTCCTCCAGGCCCTTACCCTTTATTTAAAACTGGCTCCCTTTTAATCTGCTAAAATTGCTTTGCTTTTTTTAATGTAGCCTATTAATTGTTTTCCTCCAAGTGAATTTCCTATTCATGCCATTGAATTCCTGCCTGTGATCATCTTGAATAAAGTTCAGCTTTCTAACTTAATAAATCATTTACATAGCATGTTCTATTTACAAAGTCTTTTTAATTAAGTTTTCTTTAATAACCTTCGGAAGTGGTTGGGTGTCTTAAATCTACCTCCCTGGGCCCTCACTTTCTACTTCTCATGTAAATCATGTAAATCTCCCTCCCTTCCACCCCCCACCCCCACCCCCACCCCCACCCCACAGTTCACCATTACTTTCCTGTTAGTCTATTTCTATCAATGTATCTCTTTAGTTTTTCAGATAGATCTTCATAGACATCTGCTCTGGGGTCAACTGTGTGGAACTGTAATTTCCCCAAGCCTCACCACCCTCTGGGTACATATGTGGGAGTGCTGATATTAATACCTAATTTTTCTGGCTCGTTACCCCAAAATGCCAATGTATGAATCCCTGATCCCTGTAAATTCCCTCTTAAGAATTTTTAGAATCTCCAGAGGCGTGTGTGACATATGCTGCCCTTTCTTAGATTCTTTGCCACTCCACCAGCCACAGCCACTTCCCCTGCTGCTCTGCTGGATATGTTTTTCTCTGCCACTGCTCTTTATGGCACAGCAATTTCTGAAAATGGCCTCTACTGCTCCCTTCTGCGCAGCAGGTGATGTCACTACCTCTTGCTCCACCACCTCTAAGTGCCAAGTCTCCCTTGCTGATCTCCTGGCTCAGCATTTCTCAGCTGGTGGCACCTGTGAATATCCCAGAAGTCAAATCTTCTCAGTGGGATGTGGCACAGTGACAGAGGAAGACTACATTTTGTTCTGGATTCAGATAAAGGTGTCCCAACAGAGGGCTGCTGGGCTACTATATTCATTTGCTTGGGCTGCCATTAAAGATATCACAGGCTGGCTGGTTTAAATAATAGAAATATACTTTCTCATAGTTCTGGAGGCTGAAAGTCCATAATCAAGCTGTTGGCAGGATTGTTTTTTTTTTTGTTATTTTTGTGTTTTGTTTTTTTCTGAGGACTCTCTCCGTGGCTTACAGATGGCCTGCCTTCTTGATTACGTCCTCCCTTAGTTTTTTCTTTGTGCACTGAACATCCTTGTTATCACTCTCTACATCATAATGTCTTTTCATAGGTGTTAAAAAAGAAATCCCCCAGGAAAAAAATGGTGTGAATCATGCTAAAAGCCCCTAATACCAAACCTGTATTTAATATCTAATTTTAACCTCTCCTAGAAACATAATCAACCAGTCTGGAATTTTCTGATTAAGCATGAGTAAGGTAATCTGTCACATGGGCTCTCTCCAGCCCCCATAGAAAGTAGAAGCAATCTGCATAATAAAAACCCTTTTCATTCTCTTCCCCCCAAACAAAAGATGTTCCTGCCCCTAAATAATCTTTTCTTTTGTTAATAACACCCTTGTCCTACGCTTATTCCTATAAAAACTTTCCAATTTGTACGACCCCTCAGAGGGCCCTCCTAGTTGCTAGATGGGATGCTGCTTGTTCATGAATCACTTAATAAAGCCAATTAGATCTTTAACTTTACTTGGTTCAATTTTTTTTATTGTAACATAAGACACAAGTCAGATTGTATAAGGAATACCCTAAAAGTTTCATTTTAACTTAATCATTTTTTAAAACCCTATCTCCAAATATAATCACATAAGAAGGTGCTGGAGTTAGGACTTCAACATATGAATTTTGAGAGGACACAATTTATCCTATAACAAGTATTAATGCAATTTAGATAATAAGTACACTGTTCCTTCACCTTCCTTCTTTCTCTATGGTTAGCCATCCATCCTGAAAACTAGTGTCTGGAAAACCTCTCCACTGAGAACACACCTCTGGAATGTTGGCATGTGTTGCTACTTTTTTGACCACAGCTTCTTTTTCCTAGAGACCCTACAGACCCCATGCCAAAAGCTGCACTTAGTGCCACATAAGTTCAGCACCCATACCAGAACTCTCAACAATGAAGACCATCTGGATTTAAAATGAATCACTGCCGACTGTGTTACAGAGCTAATGCTCAGTCCACTGTTGAAAACTGTGGGCTCAGCATCCAGACTAAATGAGTACATCATCCTAACTCTGCTTAACTCTTAGTTGTGTGACCTTGAGCAATCCACTTAACTTGTCTATGTCTTAGTTCTCTTACCTTCAACATAAATTTATAATAAAAGTATATACCTTAAAGAGTTGTTGTAAGTATTAAATTTGTTATTGCAAATAAAGCACTTAGAACAGAAAAGAGGATATAAAAATTGTTCAGTAGCTGCTAGCACTTATGACTGTTAGTTTAGTGCCATGGGGCGAGGAGAGGGTAGAGACAGAGACTTGCCTACAGTATCTCTATAATAGGTACTCAATAAGTATATGTGGAACAAATTCATTATTATTATAATCTTTTTACCACATTTTAATGTTCACTAAGTTTTTTCATAAATTCTTCCATTAATCTTCAAAAAATGTAGTACTGTTTATCCAATTTTATAGATGAATATAGATGATGACTAGAGATTTTAAGAAAGTTGACCAAAATGTCACATAATTAATATGCAACATAGCTAAGATTTGAACCTCTCCCCTCCCCACTGCTCTAGTCTGATCTCATTACTTTGCCTTGTAATCAGCACTGTCAACTCTAAACTCCCTGTCTTGCCCGCTTCCCACTCCAAAACAAAAGTAAACCATTTTCATCACTCTCTCTCTTTCTCTCTCTCTTTCTATTTTCTTATCGCAAATAGAAGTACTTTTTTTGGTAAAGTTTTCATTTCATTTTGTTTCTCTGAGTTGGGTCCATTATATATAGGGAGAGGACACAGAGAACATAAAGATGGAGACACAAGGAGAGAGTAGGTATATATTTAATAGGCATTAGATGGAATCCATTAGTAACTCCTGGAACTTGAGACCTTTCATATGCTTTTAGCTGTGGAAATTTTCTACACGTAAAACTTAAAGTGTTAAAAAAAAGAAAAGGTTGGGAGAATGCCCCCCTTCCTGGCTGGTGAGCCTTATCTGGTTCTCGTGTGTGAATTGACTGGGAGACTGAGAGGGAGTAATTTGGAGAACTTCTCCTGGCTGGGATGAGGGCTGTGGGATGCATCTGTTCTATCTGCAGAGTGGTCTTAGATAAACTGGGTGCTTCAAATGAAAGCCCAGGCCCAGACTAGTTGATGAAGAACAGGTATCAGATAAAGCGGACAGATGAGCACAGTAGGATATGAAGCAGCAAACGCTGAAAAGAACTATGAATGAATGCAGCCCTAGAATGTCACCTGGGAGCTCTCCAGGAGCGACCTGTTCTGTTTCCCAGTGTTCTTTCTATTATTTGACTTTGCATATATGGCAAAGGTATAGAATGAGAAATTTCATCACAGGAAGGTGTATAAATAAATGAATACGGCTCAAATGAAAGCAAGTAGAGGCTTTTTTATTCAGAGCTTGCTATAAGAAGGTAGTCAGCCTACATCCTGAGTTTGGAAGAGACTCAAAGGCAAGCGGAGGAATAGGAAAGCTTTATAGTAAAGAAGAAGGCCTCTAGTGTGTCCTGATTGCAGGTTGTTGATGTGGGCAACTGCAAGTGGGGTAGATAAAAGTGAGGCATCTTATGTGATGGTTTGGAGATGTATTTAGCTTTCTCTGGTTGGCCCTGAGGTGGAAGCAGGGGCAAAGATTAGGGAAGTTGGCAGTCATTGACAAAGTCCTGACTGTCCTGGGCAACTGGTGAAGAGGCTGTGGTTTGGCTTCCTGGACTGGTTACTGCAGAGGTATGGGTCAGAGAGCTATTGTCATATGTAATCTGGCCATTGTCTACTTGTATATTTAGCGTCCTATATAAAAAAAAAAGAAAAAAGTTTTCTTTATAGCAGTTCTTTAAATAAATGCACAGGAGAAAATGGAAATGGTCAAAGAAAGAGAAATGAAGAACAAAAGACAAGGATAAAGAAAGTGATTGTTATATCTCTGATTAGATCAATGATATTATTTAAATGGAGAAGAGAGTAGAACAAAAATATAAAATATCTAAATCACCAGTTTATGTTTTTTTACGACCCTTTAATAAAGAACTAAAGGTTTGTGTTTTGTTATTTTATTAATGTGTATTTTACTTCCACAAACTGAAATGAGACTTTCACTAAGTTGTTCCTGCTTCACACACACTGTAAAATATTCAGGAGGTTGAGGGAACCCATAAGTGAATATAAAAGCACAATTAAACAGATTGATAAGAACTACCTCTAACACTGTGTTATATCACCTCCTGAAGCACTCTGCTTCTTGAACATTTGTTGACATTGCATTATCCACTCTAGAAGGTAAGGCTATATAACTCAGCTCTTCTAATTTCCACTAACTGAAATTTTAGTACACAAAATATTTCAGTTTAAGTACACAACCCCTCCACTTTTAGAAAAAGGAATATAAATTATCTTTCCATTTCTGAATTTTAGAAGAGATTTTGCTTGGTTTGTACCATTTTAGCTTGTAGCTCAACTGTCAATAATAAATAATGTATGTAAGAAATAATTATAGAAATTTACACAAAGCCAGGGTTTAAAATGGACTAATTTTTACGGTTTTCTACCCATAATGGTCTAATTTTTAGCAATTTTCTGCTTATGAAAAATTCTTTTTAAAAATCAACTTGTCTTTGAAGCAGAACATACACAGTGTTTTTTTTCTCCACTTACGACAGCACTAAGCTTCTAAATGTTGATTGGTATTTCATAAAAATCTGGCCTTTTTTTCCCCCTCACCTGCTGAGGAAAGCAAATCTATGGAAAATTACACAAGTGAAATTCCTTATTACCCTTTGTTATCTAAGTCCTAGAAACAAAGAGTTCTTTACAGCTCATGTGAAAATCATGGATGCTATATAAAGGGATGTTTATTGAATAGTCACAGCCCATAAGGGTTTGAATATGTATGACTATCCACCAGGGTTAAGCCTTTCATTTGGTTATGATTTTGAATCACATTTTTCTAGGTCTCTAGCTGGCACCAGCTATTCTTAGCCTTATCTTTCTAGGCAATAAAATAACAATAATATCATTTCCTCATATGCTGGCACGAGGCAACTATTGCCTTGGCCTCAGAGTCAGGAGACTAGTGTTTTGGACTTGTCTCTGCCACTAACAGACATGTGGTAGTTGGCAGTCCATGTGCTTTCTGGACTGTAGTAGTTTGCTCACCTGCTAAATGAGAGTTTTGCATTAGATAACCTCAGAGAAACTTTTAAGAGCAACATTCCACGACTGTAAAAATGTGATTAACTGACTAGCAGCTGACCTTCCCCGAATCTTATGTTTTTTAAAGAGCTGAGGTGACAAGTTGATGGTCTGTGGCCTCTGAAGAAAACAAAGTTAAATATATTTAATGTTACAGTATTATCAAGATGTTTTCACACAGTTGTTACAAAAGCATCCATATTTTCTACAAAATAAGTAAATGGACAAGTAAAATAAGTAAATGCTTGCAAGACAAAATGCAGAAGAAAGAAAAAGCAAACAGAAAAAAAGAATGATGATTAACATTTATCTGTAAGATATTCCCATCTATGCAGCTGATAGAAAATGTCACAGTCACAGCATGTTGCAATGAGAATGAGATCAAAAGAATTATCGTTTTCTTTCTCTACAAGTGATTCATTTATGTATGCACTCATTCACTTATCTATTCGTTCAACCATTTTTTGGCATATTGTGTGGCAGGTACTCTTCTAGAAACTAGGGACAACATGGGCAAGGCCTCTGCGTGCAGGGAATTTACATTATAGTGGAGACTGACAATGAGCAAATGAACAAAGATTAAATAATAAATAATAACATTTCCACAAAGTGATAGTGCACCGAAGAAAATAAAACATGGAATATGATAAAGAGGAGGTGGGGGGTAGAGAGCAGGAGGCATGAAGGGACTGCAGATTGGATGGTTAAGGGAGGAGACAATCATTTAAAGACCAGGAAAGAGAGAGATCCAGGCAAAAGTAGCAGCAGGTGCTAAAACTCACATAAGAGAGTGCTTGGAGTTTCCAAGAAAAAGCGAAGAGGCTATGGTAGCTGGGATGTAGTGGGCAGAAAGGAGAATTATTTAAGGTGAGATGAGGAAAAGAGTCAGGGCCAGATTACACGGGGCCTTTTAGAAAATGGCAGAACGTTTAGATTTTTTGAAGTTTCTAAAGTTTATTTTATTTTCTATGACCCAAATAAACTGCTTGAACCCTTGTGGTACCCAAAAAAGTAAATAAGATAGCAGATATAATTAGAAATGGTCTCAGCAGGTATTGATAATAATAACAACAACAACAAAAAAAAACAACTGACTTTATTGGGTACTTAAAAATAGGCCAGGCATTGTACAGGGAGTTTTAATGTATTAATTCAGGTACTTCTTATACAACCCATGAGTATTTATCACAGATTCCTTTACAAATGAGAAAACTGAAGCTTAGAAAGTTTCTACATGACTTGTCAAAATCTATGTAACTAGAAAGTGGAAAATCAAGGTTAGAACCTAGCTTTCTGATTCCAAAGTCTAATTTAGATTCATTTAAATATGACAGGAGCTTTAGAGGTCAGGAAGGAAGCATTTGGCTAGAATAAAAGTTCTGTGAAGAAGAAATCTTTATTGTGATGAAGCCAGCAGGACAGAGAAGTACCTTTCACGTAGCTAGCATTCAAAAAGATAATGATTTTATAAATCTAAAGTTTGCTATTTTTAGGTTTTAATACACCTGGAAAAGAGAGAAAGAGAATGGATGTCACTTTGCATTCTTTTTCCAAATGTTCATATTTATTTTTTGCTCTAAAAAATATTTTGCTTTCCTCTAAACATCGCTTTTTCCTGTTTATTTAAACCATTGGCTCCTATGCTGTCATGATAGCTAGGAACATCTCTGCCCCAACTCCTCTATTTTCTTGTCCCATTGACAGTCTTGCAGGGTCCACTGTCAACACTTCCTTCCTCTAGGCACTTGCTAATTTATTCACTTCCTGATTAAGGTACTGCATGCGCACTTTCAGTGGAATCTAGGTCCTGCCTCATTGCATCAGGATCTAATTATGAAAATTGTGCCCACTTTACCTGGCATTTTCCATGTCTCCTCAGAGTGGCGGGTCTTGGCACAGATGCCTATGGAGCTAGTATTCTTGCCCATTCTACCAGGAGGTGAGTAAAAGCAGGATCAAGTTACTGAGAGAGAAAGAAGCACAAAAATTGAGAAGACACTATAGAGGTAACGGGTAAAGTTCAAGGGGGTTTATCAGAGGCCAGGTAACAAATACAAGGATAGCTACACAGAGCAGCACAATCAAGAAAAGTTTTAAGAACAGGTGAGAGCACCCAAGAATTTGGATGTTTAACCTCCTAGAAGGCATAGAGCAGGGTAGGTGATCAAAGGAGCTGCTTAACTAAAGAAACAAGAATGTAACAGAAACTGAGAGTCTATACAGACAACTCTGAGGTCAGAAAAAAAGTAAACCCACAAAAACAAGGTCAGCAGATAACTGGCTTGCATTTTGTTTCATTATTTGTTGCCAACATTTATTTCTTGCTTGCAATAGCCAGTCCTAATTAAGAGCATCATGTAAGGCATTATAACCAGTATCAGGAAAAAATTGACATAGTTCCTCCATCAGAATAAGTTCCCTAGTGATCTGTGCACCACATGAAGCCATCTGGCAAGAATTGACAAAACAATCAGAGCAGAGCCTGGGGAAGAGGCAAACCAGCTTCATAGAGATGTCTCTTCATATTTTTCTGTACTATGTCATTAATTTTATTCTATGTAAGGTGATGATTTGAGATAAGGTCAAGCAGATATATCTGTTAACACAGAAATGTTTCTTCTTCTAGGGCTGATCAGTTGATGATAACTTTGGAATGCTATTATTAAAAAATAGAAATTTAATTTTCTTTTTATTTACCATTAGTAATTTTCAGGATGTTCTTTGACCAGGCCCCAATCTGCCCCTCCAGCTTTTTTAGACACTATATTCAGTCACCTGTATTTTCAGAGCTTTGTGCTGACTGGCTGTACATTCATAGTCTCCCAAAGATTTTTGGCCTGGTGTCCAAGGGTGGGTTTCATGAGGCCCATGAGTTTTTAGTAACTTCACATAAATTATATGGAAATTTACATGTTCATTAAGTTAAGCTATTTTTCTTCTGACTCTAAGTTAAAAGAATCTGCGACTCCCTAAAAAGTTAAAAATCATTATGCTATTGCTTCAGTATCAGATGATTGTTTTTCTATTACCATTATCTAGTGATATGATCTATTCTTAATCTTTAAGGTCTAGCTGATGTTATCTCCATTCTAGATTTCACTGGTCAAAAACAAATTGATTTTTACTCTCAACTTCCATCATGGTTTGGATGAACCTTTATATTTCAATGTACCTTACGGTAAGGTCAATAATTAAATAGCCATCTATCCTAAAGGATTGGTAGTTCCTTGGGGAGAGGAAAGCCATATTTTTGTGTACACTACTTATAGTAGTACTTTATAAATAGTAAATATACAAAATAGACATTTCTATTAAATTGTATTAAATTGAACAGGACATTGTTCATTTTTATTAGATTTAACAGATTTTGAAAGGGGTCTACCTGGGTTTATGGTACTCACCATACTTCTTATTCTTTCTAGCTTTGACTGCCTATTGACTGAAAGCCCCTTGACTTAACTGTATACCATGCCTGAGTAGTCTTATTCTATACTTACACTCCCAACTCTCATCTTGTATCGCACCGGCTCTGCTCTAGCCCTGAACACAGTTCGCTGTCCACCAGTTCCCAGAAGTTCTGAGTGAACTTCAGTTTCAAGTCAGACTCTCAGCATTCATTCAGCAAAGACTTTTAGAAGGAACTATTACGTGCCAGAGCTTCAACCTAGTATTGAGGATCAAATGGTGAGTAAGAATAGACACGGACTTGCAACCACCACCTATAGTTTGAAAAACTTTTGAATGTTGATTTGAGTCTCTATTTTAATATCAGGCTTATGTCACACTTTATTTTCAATGATTTTGTTCACCTTACTCCTTGCTGAGTGCAAGAGTAAGGTCCTGGAATCTTGTGTTGGCTGTTTTTAGTATCTGATATTACATACATAATGAACATTTGATAGTCACGCTTTTTTTTTTTGGCTAGTTTCATAGTTTTGTTTTGCTACCATCCATGGACTATCTTGTCTTAAAGCAGAAGGATTGCACATTAGAATGAGAGATGTTTCTTCTAAATATGGAATAGTTGCAAAGCAATCATAATAATGAAATGGATTGTGGGCATAATGTGCCTGTGTTTTCTCATTATGGCATATTTTGCTGTGATGTTTCTGTAATGAATGTACCACTTGTATGTATTAAAAATGATATAAGTGATCATTATAAAAATATTATCTTTCTCTCATGATAATATTGGGGACTGCTTTTTTTATTGAAAAGGGTACTATCATTTGGATGTTAAATTTTAAGTGGATTCCTTTATTTTAATGTATAAGTAATAAAAGGAAATTTAATAGAGCACTTCCTTCACTTTCTTTTCTTTTTCTGTTGTTTCTCATTTTCTCTGATGTCTTTGAGACTCCCAATTATGCAAAGATCATTTTCACATTTAGATGGGTCTGATTAGCCAGTGCTATAAAGAGCCTCTGAAAAGCTCAAACCTACTTGAGAAAAAGAAATCTTGATTTTATCTTTCATAAAAAATAAAAGAAAAAAAAAAGTAGGGACCCTGTCAATGTTAAATTTATCAGGATCAGAGTATGGCCAGCTCTTCTTTATGTATCCTTCCTTTTGCATATCCTTCCACTGAGCTCTATAAACAATAGTTACTATTTTTAGATTTGTTATGACCATTGAGGTTTCTAGCTCTTTAAATTCCTGGAGTGTCTATAGTTCCAAGGGATATAGAGTATTTGCTTACCTGGAAGGATTCTAAAAGTTGTCTATATTGATAGCACAGTATCCATACTATTCATTTGGGCTGAACTTACACTGTTTATATCACCTTCTTTTTTTTTTACCTTGGCTTCAATGCCAGCTTCACTTTTCCTTCCTTGCTCAATGCGTTCCACACTATACTTTCTTCTCTGAATTCCTCACTTCTAGTCACTCTCAAGCTGTTTAGGTTATAGTTGCTTTAGAATTGTCTCACGAGTATGCCCATTTATTAGATATGTTACTTTGGGCAAGTCACATAATTGTTCTCAACTTCTGTTTCCTTCTGGAAAGTAGATGTGATATTATTGACTTTGATGGATTCTCTAAGAAGACATTCCTCTCTTCTTTATGCCAGATTTCTACCTTAGTTGCCAGAGAAATGAACTTCAACCTTATTTTTTCCTCTTGAGCCAAAGTACTCAAGAAGTGTCTTCTACATTGCTCTCCATCCCACTTGCTGTCATCACCAAGAGTGGATATGTTTCTATAGTTGAAAAATTCGCCTTCATTGTGTTATGCTTCATCTTTTTGTAGAGTTACCATGTTCAAAGTGACTTCTCACTCATGTTGTCTTTTTCTTCTGGACAAAGGTTGCTCAGGTGAAGTGGGTGACTCACCTCCACTTCCTACTGCCAAGACACAAGCACACCTGGACAAGTTTATTGCATGAAGAAGGTTGCTATTTTTGCTGTGCATTTTCATGAGAATTTCTAAGGCATTCTTGTTTCAATTACAATAGGGCAGAAAAGTCAGAATCTGCTCTGTAGACCCAGCACTTGCTGTAGGTGGAACCCCAATATTAGGTTAAAGATCAACAAAAAGCGATCCTCACTTTTTACTTCTTTCCCAATCATTCTCTCCCAACCAGTTATCTCTGAAGACTTATTCTTTAAGGAAAGCTTTGCCCAGCAATAAAACTAATATTTGAGTTTTCCTTGATCTTTTAGTGGCTATTTCCCTATTGTTTAGAACACCAAACTATGGAAATAGGTGTGTTAATGCAGTTTACACTCATACATCCCCATATTCAGCCCAACCTCAACAAAATATTATGATAGTTAAGTGAGATATAATATGTAAAAACATTCAACATTTCTTGTACTTTTTGTATTTTTTTTTCATTTTGGACAGGATTTCCATTTGTTTTCTTTTTATGATATTTTTTTTAATGTAAAGTACATAGTAACGTGTTGGACAGGTAAATGTTCACTGAAGTTTGTTTTTATCGACCGACTTTGAGATGGCTTTTAGGTGTACATAAGAGTCAAAACTCTTGTCCTCCCTATTCCCTAGCAATAGCAATATCAGAAAATGCTCTTTGTTCTTTTATTTTATTTTATTTTTTTGCTTTGACTTTCACTTCATCTAATGGCATAATTTTACCTTTATAAATTCTCCAATTAAAAACATTTCACCAGCATGTTGCTTAGGTTAATTTATTTCTGCCATCCAATATGACAGGTAAAATCCTGATCAATATTTTCTGTAATATTAAAAACATCTTTTTATGCACGTTATATGAATAAATGTATACCATTTCTTTTATCCAGTTTTTAAAACAATTTTCAGCATGTAAGTAAAGTTCCCTTTACATTAATTCTGTTTTTAAAATAAACATATTTCATTGGTAACATCTTTTCAACTTTCCTAAGCCTTTGAGTATACTTTTAATTTATATTTCAGTTTCATTTGTTTCTGTCTTTTTGGAACCTCTGATTTTCAAATTTAGTTTTCCTTCTCTGCCATCATCTGTTGCTATCATATCTTTGGTCTTATGTATTTTTACCTCTTCATTCTTTCCTCTAAATAACTTTTGCTTTAAAATAAAATAGATTTCATAGATGAAGAAACTGAAGTTCAAAATTTTAATTACTTGCCTGAAATCTTACTCATAAATGACAGGACAGCATTTAAATTCAAATTTTTATTTTAGATTTGAACTTCAGTACTTTTTCTATCAGACTAAGTGCTCTTATCTATACAATTACTTGATTTTCTTAAGGACCACCTGGATTTATTACCAGTTTTAGAATGTTTTATAATAGATAAGCCCAGAATTATTATTTTAAAAAATAATATGCTAAATTTAGTTAGTTGTTTAGTTTATATGAGTAGTAAATCCTAGTTATGAATTTTAGAAGAAAGGTATCTTTCTCCATATAGATATATAGATATAAATATGGATATTCCTTTGTTGTTCAGAAAAAAAAGCCTTAAAACATTTGAATTTAACCTTGCCCTGTGTCATATTTTTTTATAAAAAATTTACATTTCAAAGATAGTGTGTCTTGGGATTGGGTGACGTCAGAAACAAGACGGGGTGAGAGATGTCCTCAGATCTCTCTCCTTGAAACAACAATAAGCTGAACATCTAAAACTCAACAAAAACACCCAAACTGCACACCAGCACATCTGAGCCTAAGATCTGCGCGTAAGTTATCACAGGTCAGAAGCCCGGGTGTCAGGCGGTGGATTGGGAGAAACAAAAAAGCTGCCTCTCGCAGCTGCCAGAGCTCCCTGAAGGAGGAGGGACAGTGGAGAAAGTGAAGCGACTTCCCTGAATGGCCCTGCCTGGGAGTGCTGTGAGCTCCACCTGGCCGGCAGCAGTGCCCAGTCATCGGGGCAAGAGGCAGAGAAACGAGGATGACAGAAATAGTGGTGATTTTTACCAACCATGACTACAAAACTGAGGCTGAGCCACAACCACCATCTGCCAACACAGAGGGCCCCTTCCCAAACACCCTCCATGGCCGGAGCCCCAGGGGAATCTGAGCAAACACTACCAAAACTATCTCTAACACTGACAAGAACTGAGAATAAGAGTAGTGAGTGTAATTAAACATCCATAAGAAAAAAAACAAAGACATTATTAAGACTTTATATAAAACAGAGATCTAAGAGGCTTAGACGACACCTACTGGAAACCAAAAGAAAAACACCTTCTTTGTAACAGGCTAGGGTCCATTATATAATAAATCTTTCTGTAAAAAAAAAATCAGAATACACTTCCATTAATGCCCAGGCAGAGAAATAGTCCATTAAACACCATGAACAACCAAGGTGACAAGACATCTCAGAAAGAAAGAGATCTCCAAAAAATAAGCTTACAGACATAGAAATATGTAACTTAAATGACAGAGAATTCAGGATGGTACTTCAGAAAAAAACTCTGTGATTTCCGAAACGAGTCATATCAACAATTTCAGGAATTGAAGAAACAACTAAATGAGCAGAATGAGTTCTGTAGTAAGGATATTGAACCCCTCAAAAAAAAGAAGAATAAACCTTCTGAAAAAAAAAAAAAAGCTGCAAGAGTTGAGAAATGAAATACAAGTTTGAGAAATAGAGTTGACCAAATGGAGGAAAGTATCAGTGATATCGAAGACAGAATACTAAAATTAAATCAGAAGGAAGAAGAGAGAAACTGAAGAATAAAAAATAATGGAAGAGAAATACAAGAACTAGCCGATTCCAGCAGTAGAGGGAATATAAGAATAATGGAAATTCTCAAAGCAGAGGAAAAGAAGCAGGGATTAGAAAGCATTTTCAGACAAATAGTTGACAAAAATTTCCCAAATCTAAGGAATGAGCTGGAGCTTGGAATTCAAGAAGTCAATAGAACACCCAATTATCTCAACCTAAAAAAGCCTTCACCAAGGCACACTGTATTAAAATTATCAAAAATCAGTGACAAAGACAGAATTCTCAGGGCATCCAGGGAGAAAAAGATGGTAACCTATAAAGGAAAACACATTAGATTATCGTCGGACTTCTCAGCACAAACTTTACAAGCAAGAAAGGAGTGGAATCAACTATTCAAACTATTAAATGAAAGAAACTACCAGCCAAGAATACTGTATGCAGCTAAACTCTCCTTTAGATACGAAGGGGAAATAAAGACCTTTCTAGACATACAAAAATTAAGGGAATTCTTTATTACAAGGTCTGCACTGTAGGAAATACTGAAAAGGATATGCTCACCTAAAACAAAATGACAAAAAAAAATATATATATATATAATTAGGAGTAAAGTGACTATCAGGCAAATAGAAGCAGAGGAGTGCAATCCTTACTAAGAACAGGGCATTATAATCTTAAAAATAAGAAGAGGTTTGCTATAGAGGATAATAATGAACGTTCAGCATACATAGGGACAAATTGAGACAACAGTGTCTAAAGGGAAGGATTCAAAGATCAAAATGCACAAAGGAGAATGAAGATAAGCCTCACACAGAAGAAAAAAAGATGACTGTATACACACACACACACACACACACACACACACACACACACACATATATATATATATATATATATATATATATATAAAGCTATCCTTTACATATTTGTAATGGTAACCACAAACCAAAGATTCAAAACTAAAGTATACAGGATAAAATGAGAAGAACTAGAAGGAAAACCCATAAAAGCCAACAAAAATAAAGAAAATAGGAACATAAAGACAAGGAAGCAGTGGAAACACTGAGTTACCAGAAAGCAAAAGATCAAATGGCTATAAGAAGACCTCATATTTCAACAATCATCCTAAATGTAAATGGACTGAACTCACCAATAAAAAGGCACAGAGTTGCAGATTGTATCAAAAAACAAAACCCAACCATATGCTGCCTCCAGGAGACACATTTCAACTCCAAAGACAAATACAGACTCAAAGTGTAAGGGTGGAAAATGATATTTCAAGAAAATGGCATTCAGAGAAAAGCAGGAGTAGCAATACTAATATCAGAGGAAATAGACTTCAAAATGAAAAACGTAAAGAAAGATAATGAGGGACACTTCATAATGATAAAGGGAATCATGCACCAAGAAGACATTACACTTATTAATATCTATGTTCCCAATCAGGGAGCCCAAAATATGTAAAGCAATACTAACAGAACTAAAGGGAGAAATAGATCAAAACACTATCATAGTAGAGGAACTAAATACCCCACTGTCAGATATGGACAGAACATCCAAACAGAAAACCAATAAGGAAATAACATCCCTAAATGACATATTAGACTAACTGGACATAATTGACATTTACAGAGCCTTTCATCCCCAAACAGCTGCTTACACATTTTTCTTTTGTGCACATGGAACATTCTCAAAAATCGACCACATACTGGGACACAGAGATAGCCTCAACAAATATGAGAGTTGAAATCACACCAGCCATATTCTCTGATCATAGTGCTTTGAAACTAGAGATCAATTGCAAAAAAAAAAAAAAAAAAAAAGCAGGAAGAACAAATAAATGGAGATTAAACAACATGCTACTGAAGAATAACGGTCAGAGAAGAAATAAAAAGAGAGATCAAGAGATACATAGAAACAAATGATAATGATAGCATACATAACATATCAAAACTTTTAGGACACGGTAAAAGTCTCTGGATACAAAATCAACATTCAAAAATCCATAGCATTCCTATACTCTAATAACAAAGTGTCAGAAAAAGAAATGGAAAAAAATAATTTCTTCTGCAATTGCAACGAAAAGAATAAAATTCCTAGGAATAAGTCTAACAAAACATGTAAAGGACTTATATAATGAAAACTATAAGACCCTGTTAGAAAGAAATTAAAGAAGATAAAAAGAAATGGATTGGAAGAATCAACATAATTAAAATGACCATATTACCTAAAGCACTATACAGATTTAATGCAATACCCATCAAAATCCCACAGTATTTTTTAAAGAAATAGCACAAAAAATCATCAGATTTGTAGGGAAGCATGAAGAACTCTGAATTGCCAAAACCATCCTGAGAAAAAAGAACAAAGCTGGAGGCATCACTCTGCCTGACTTCAAAGTATACTACAAAGCAATAGTAATCAAAACGGCATGATATTGGCAGCAAAACAGACACACAAACCAGTGGAACAAAATTGAGAGTCCAGAAGTAAATCCATATTTATATGGGCAAATAATTTTTGATGAAAAAGCCAAAAACATACAGTGGAGAAAAGAAAGCCTCTTCAGTAAATGGTGCTGGGAAAACTGTAAAGTCACCTACAGAAGAATGAAACTAGACTGTTGTCTATCACCACACACCAAAATTAACTGAAAATAATGGATTAAGGACCTGGATATAAAACAAGAATCAATAAAATTCATAGAAGAAAACATAGGAATGAAACTCAGTCACCTTGGACTTAAAGATGATTTTATGAATTTGACATCAAGCAAGGGAAGTAAAAGCTAAAATAAATGTTTGGGACTACATCAAACTAAAAAGCTTCTATTCAGCAAAAGAAACCATCAACAAGATAAAGGGACAACCATCCGAATGGGAAAATATATTTGCAAGCAATGCCTCAGATAAGGGCCTAATATCTAAAATATACAAAGAACTCATACAACTCCATAACAACAAAGAAACAAACAATCCAATCAAAAAATGGACAGAGGAACTGAACAGACACTTCTCTCTAGAGGACATAGAAATGGCCAACAAATATATGAAAAGATACTCAACATCATTAGCTATTAGAAACATGCAAATCAAAACCATAATGAGTTACCATCTCACACCTGTTAGAATAGCTATAGTCAACAGGACAAGAAATAACAAATGCTGGAGAGGATATGGAGAAATAGGAACCCTCATACATTGCTGGTGGGATTACAAATCGGTATAGTCACTATGGATAACAGTATGGAGATTCCTCAAAAAACTAAGAATTGATCTACCATATGGTTCAGCAATCCTTCTACTGAATATTTACCCCAAAGACTTAAAAACGAATATCCATAAAAATATTTGCATACTGATGTTATAGCAGCATTATTCACAGTGGCCAGGACATGGAAGCAACCACAGTGTCCTACAATAGATGATTGGCTAAAGAAGCAGTGGTACATATATATACAATGGAATATTACTCAGCCATGAGAAGAAATGAAATACTGCCATTTGCAACAACATAGATGGACCTTAAAATAATCATACTAAGCGAAATAAGCCAGACAGAAAAAGTTGAAAATCACATGATATCACTTAAATGTGGGATATAAAACTAAATGCAACAAATGAACAGGACAAACAAACAGAGACTCATGGACATGGACAATGGACCAGTGATTGGAGGGGGAGGCGGGGGGAGGGAGTAAGGGGGAGTGGGGAAGTAGACAGAGGAAAAAAAATTTAAATCATTTCTTCAATTAAATTAATTAATTTTTTTCAAAGAAAAGATAGTATGTCTTTTCTTCCCTGCATTCAACCTTCTATTGGTATTAATTGCTAACATTTGGATAGAACATTAAATTTAATAAATGTTTCCTCATAATTCTCATGGAATTCTCTCTACTTATTTATCCAGATGTGGAAATCAAGGCTCAGAAAAACTGATAGTTGTCCATAATTAGAAAGTTAGTAGCTTGCAAGAAGTTTAAATTTAGATTTTCCGTCTCCAGATTTTCTTTACTTTTTATTTTTGTAACTTAATCTTGGTTTTGGCCCAGTCAGAATGAATTTCAAATTTGTGCATAAGAGGTTTATTTTTTTCCTTTTCAAAGATTTTTAGTTTCTCTTTTAAGTCACAGTGAATATTAATTTCAAATCTTAAGATACACATAGATATATGTCACATATATATATATTACATATGCATATGTACATTATTCATGTATTTCTGAATCTCAGTAATATCTGTCTCTTCAAAGAGGTATGTATTTCTCCCTCATCCTCTCTCTCTCTCTTTTAAAACTCAATCTCTAAGTTCTCTACCCCAAATCAACTAATGAGAACATATGCGCAGTGAGTATAACCACCATGTAGAGCACTAAAAATGTGAGAATGAGACTACAGAAACACCACAGAGCCAGGAAGCCTATTCTAATTAGCTTTTCTCCTTGTCCAGATATTTAAAACTGCTCCTAGCTTGGATGGATGTATGTACTTATGCTACAGAGGTCAGTGTATTTCTTTAGCCCTCCTGGGAAAATTGAAGTGAGCTTTCTGGTGGTTAAAATTTCGTCACCCAAGATTTACTTTGTACAGCATGTTGTGGAAGCTGAGCTAATTTTTAAAAGAGAACTACTGGTTTTATATACTTAGTTTTATCAGGTAAAAGAACTAGGCGTAATAGTTAAAGTTTTGTGATCTAGACATCTGCAATTACATAGGTGACTTACCAGAAAACCTTCAACTCCTGTTAAATAAAAATGGACTTAGAAGCTAAATCCATTTGAAATGATTGTCTTTACAAATACCTGAATAAAAGTGTTGCTAAAAGTACAGGATATTGTGAGTTGCTTTTGTCTGTTTTTAGGTCAAATTCATTAATGTTCAGTGGATGCCAAATGTTAATGAGTAACCAGAGACATAATCTTGGTTTTACACAAATTCCTAATGAATAATATGTGCACTTTCATGGTGGCACTGCTGAATTGCTGTGGTTTTGTATCACATCTTTAGCAGTCAATTTACATTTAGTTTGTCAATCTGCATATTTGTTTGGGAATTTACGGTTCCATTAGATGCCTACAGATTTACTATTTCCCCTGAAATAATGAATTCCCTAGAATGGTTAAGAATTCATTGGTCTTGACGCAAATTACTCATTTTTCTCTTCTGTCACCTGCTGGGGCTCATTAAAGTAATGTATCTTGAAAAGTAAAAAGTGTGTTGCCAAATCCATTCAAACTTTTCTCACTGGAGTCATTTGTTTGTTTATTCAACAAAGAATATTTGAGGTCCTCCTATGTGTTAGGTGTTCTGCAAGATCCTGGTGATTGAGTGGTGAATGACCAAAATATTGCCCCTTCACCACTCACAGAGCTTCCAGTTTAGCAAAGAAGGCCAACCAAAAATAGTAAAGAGAAGAAGAATGAAAAAGGTAAAGTATAGAGTGCTATTAGATATATGGTTTATAAAGAAACTGACAGCTGCAGTCTAACAGGGACTCAATGTCCACATTGTTTAGGAGAGTGGAAGGTGGAAGAGACATGTAGATGGCAGCAAATTAGCCCCTAAGAGGCAGGCAGAGAAATCAGAGAAGCAGGAGAAAAGACATGATGGCATAGACAAAGAAAAAAAATAGGCAGACTGAAACAGAAGCTGAGTGACCAAGAACTAAATGAAATACAACACAACAGAGGTAAAAATGAAGTGACAGGGAATAGGAGACAATGGGTTGGAGAGGGCATAGTAAAATTTGTTTTCATCTTCTTTCTCCTCCTCTGTGCAGCAACACTCTGATCCAGTGTTCTCCTAGCCTCAGCATACATGGCCTCAGGAGGATTAATCCCATACGCTGGCATTGGCAGGCTGGGGTTGGAGAAGAATGCTCCCAGCCTGTCAGATTTATAACTTAGATGTGGGCCTGCCATCCCAAACCAGGCCACTGAGAGTCATCACAGTGATTTTTACTTGAACCATTAGATGAGGGTTCTAATCTTTAACTGAGGGTTTAGCTGATAAAGTGTTTGCTTAAAATTGCTGATGATCACTCTTGATATCACTTGTGGGAACTTACTGAGGAATAAATCCAACCTGGAGGAAAATAGAGTTAATTTAAGGAAGAGATTGTGGGAAGTATTGTTTGAACACCTAGACTCAGCTATACTTGATCTCTTCAGGGATATCTCCTTTTGGCTAGCTATGAGTTGGGTTTTTCTAACATCTAACCTCAAGCATCCTGTGGATTAGGGAAGTTGTGGATTGAGTATATTAGGGAATGGTGACACTGGGGAAGAGTGACTGGGAAGAAAGGTCTCTGTAATTAGAATTGTTTTGTCTGTAAAGATGGCAAGTGTTTGAAGGTGAATACTTTTGCTGGGTACTTTTCAAGACTAGGTCAGGCCTGGCTCCACCTCCAGCCTGTAGACTATGTTAGGGTATGTTGAAGAGCAAAGACCTGCCCTGGGTCGGGGAGTCTTTGGGAGGCAGTTCCTCGATCTTACAGTTAGAAGGTGTGGCCTAAAACTAAAGCCTTTTAGCAGCCACTGAGTTGCTGAAGCAGAGAGATCCTTGCTCAGTTTATGGTCATTCTGTCTCTGGATATGAGAAGTAGAAGCCAGGAACAATGAATGACACCAGTGCTGGCAAATAAGGCAGGATATACATAGGACCAAGGGTTTCAAAAGGCTTCCCTTATGGTTCACTTGATGCCTATTATGTCCCAATTTCCATTTCATGACTTCCTCAATGGGGTTATTATTACCATTATTATTAAATTAAAAAAGTATCGATCTGAAAACTTACATGTAACAAATGACTTATATAGCATAAGATGTCACAAACAGACAAGTTATGTTTTCTTATCTTTTTCCTACTGTTTTGAGCACATCACTACTCAGTCCTTAAAAAAATAAAGCCAATTCTATATGCACATCATTTCATATATAAAATAATAATGATCTTATTTGTCATTTACTAAAAAATCCCATAAGATAAAAGATAGAGACCTAGAATTATTCTCATATGTCAATTTAAACTTCATATTTCTTGATAGCTCTGTAAAGCTATATTGTTATGTGATGTTAGACTATCCATTTAATGTTGATTTCTCTAACACTGCAATTTCACCGTAACTTCCCAAGAGTTTCAAGTGAACTAGAAATACAGTGTCTGCCACTGAAGCTTTGTAGAGGAACTTTGTCTACGAATGTAAATATAACAATTAGAGATCGATGCAAAGCAATGCATCTTCAAATCTCTTTTGGGTTCAAGGAAAGGAATTCTATAAGTGATGCAAGTAAAAGAAAAATTCAAGGAAAAGATATGGATACAAATCATAATAAAAATAAAGATAGTTGTAGTTATTATTTTTGAGTGTTTAATATGAGTTGTTCACTGTTACTTTATTTATATTATTTAATCTTAATAAGCAAAGTATGATGTATATTCCTTTAATATTCCCATTTGGTAAGTGAAAAAATTGAGCCCTATAATTACTAAGTAGTTTCTCTATGTTTACACAGGCAGGGAATGGTGGAGCTAAGAGGCAAACTCAGTTTGTTTGACAACCAAACTTTATCTAAGGACAGGATTGGTAGCTGAAATCTAGAGAGACTGAATTGAACCCTGGAAAACCAGAAACTAAGATGATTTTTCCTTCTCTCTCACAATAACTTCATTTCTCAAATTTCTTTTCTCTTATAGAGTTTCTTATACTGTCCCTTAAAAATGTTTTCTGTATTTATATCATTACAATTTCTTTGTCTTGCTCTTAGCCTGGTATGGATGAGCCAACATTGAGCCTGCAAGATTTTTCACCTGAAACCCCTACCACTAACTGACCTCAACACTGATCCAATTTCTTAGGGGAAAAACCTCACTGGCACTCTGTGACTACTTAGATATGACCCTTTACCACAAACTGTGGGCAGGGACCGTTCTCTAAGGTATGATTGCACTGGTGTCTCAAAAGCTACAATTGCCAAACTGTGTGATCCAAAGCATAGGCTCAGTAGGGAATCAGAGAAGTAAGAGAACAATGAAAGCTTCCAGGAGGATATTTAACTTGTTCTAGTCCTTGTAAGCAGACATCTAGCCAGGAAGTTACAGTGTTGGGCTATTCCAGGCAGGGACATAGCGTGAAGGACATCAGGGATGGAGACATGTGTAGAGCAGATTCTGGAGTGATAGAAGAAGATATTTTGCCTATATCCAATGGTTTATGGAGGGGAGCATCAAAAAATAAAACAGTGTAAGATTGTCTTCTTTTCTCCAAAGGCTTCTAGTATATACCTTCTTTTTGACTGGCAAGAATACACTGTTTGATATTCTGGGCACCACAGAATTTCTTCTCTTCAAAAAATCATGATATGGCGGAAAGAGCAAGTGGCAGGGGAGCTGGTTTCTGGTCACTTCACATCCTCTGGATCATTTTTGCATCTCTCAAATCCTTGCCTGTCTTACTGGGTCATTATAAGGTTTAAGCTGAGTTTCTTGATCACTAATGCAGAGCCATCTTATTAAATTATTTAAAGCCTGAATCTCACAAATATCTTTTCTTTGTAGTTTTATCTTCAGAGATTGTTTTAAGGCAAACAAGCCTGATCACAAGTTTGGTTTTGATTCATAAGCAAGACTTCCGAATAATTTCATGTTCTAAATTTTCTTTCCAGTTAGGATTGAATGTGAGTATAAAATCTCAGTTTAACCAGATTTGAATGTTAATGATCAGAAAAGAGTTATCATCTGCAATAGTTGCCACCCATCCCCCAGTTACCAACCATTTGTAAACAGTTCTGCTCAAAGTAATTGATTTTGATAAATAAGTGTGAAGTAATACATCGTTTTAGTGTAATTGATTTTGTTAATTACATAATATATTTTGAAATGTAGAAAGGCAATTTTTCTGAAGGAATTATCTTTATATCCCCATATTCCGGCCGATAATGTATTTCTTAAATTTATATTTATAGATGGGCAATGACTTCCTGATAATAATTAGAATTTTAACAGGAATTACCATTCTTTCTTTCATTCTTAGAAATCTGAAATGTTTTATATGTACCTAGTTTTTCGTGTCTAGCATTGGCTATATGTATATATGTATTATACGTATTAAATATATACACTAAGAAGTTACAAAGAAGAAAATATACATTTAAATCTGGGATTTTAGCTTAAGTAGAATCCTCAAATACCTGAAATTTTTTCATATATTTAGTTCTCAGTTAACAAAACAAGCAAATAATAAAATCTTTTAAAAACAAATATTAAAAAGCTTCTGGAGAAAAACTAAAATCATCCTACCTTATGTCTCTGGTCAGTACAAATCCTACTCCATTTTCTTCATTTCTCATTTTTTTTCCAGAACTCTATAGCTAGCCTAAAGTTAAGAGAGATGATTTCAGGCTGTCTACAATTATTTTATCAGTTTCCTATTGCCAATGTAACATACCAATGCAAATTTAGTGGCTTAAAATAACACCAATATAAAATAAGAAATGTTGAAGGGTGTGGGAAAAGGGAATCTCTGTGCATTGTTGGTACTAATGTAAATTAGTGTAGCCAGTGTGGCAAACAGTATGGAGGTTCCTCAAAAAATTAAAATAAACTACCATGTGATCCAGAAATCTCATTTCTCAGTATTTATCCTAAAAACAAAAACACTAATCCAAAAAAAATGTACCCCCATATTCATTGCAGCATTTACAATAGCCAAGATATGGAAACAACCCGAGAGTCCTTAGAAGGATGACTGAAGAAAGAAAATGTGCTACATATTTACAATGGAATATTACTCAGCCATAAAAAAAGAATAAAAAAATTATGGTGGACTTTCGGGGCATTAGGCTAAATGAAATAAATCAGACAGAGAAAGGCAAACACTGTACGATATCACATTTGTGTGGAATCTTAAAAAATAAGTAAATAAATGTGGAATCTTTAAAAATAAATAAATAAAACTGAGTTCATAGATACAGAGAACAGATTAACACTTACCATAGTTATATGGATGTCTAGGAGTAAACAAAATGGGTGAAAGGAGTCAAAAGGTACAAATTTCCAGTCATAAAATAAGTCAGAGATCTAATGTATAGCATGGGGAATATACCATAGTTAATAATACTTTATTGCATATTGGAGAATTACTAAGAGAGTAAATCTTAAAAGTTCTCATCATGAGAAAAATAATTTTGTAACTGTGTGTGGCGGTGGATGTTAACTAGATTTATTGTTGTAATAATTTTGAATATACACAAATATTGAATCATTATGTTGTATACTTGAAACTAATACAATATTATATGTCAATTATACCTCAATTTAAAAAGACCCACAAATTTATTTATTATTGCTAGTCTAGAGGTCAGATGTATGAAACAAGCTAAAAGAACAAACCCATGTTGCTTCTGGAAGCTCTAGAAGAAAATCCATTGCTTTGTCTGTTTTAGCTCCTAGAGGCTCCCTGAATTTCTTGGTGGTGACCCTCTTTCATCTTCAAATCTTGCAGCATAGTATCTTCAGCTCTCCTCCCTGACCTCAATATTATCACATCTTCCCTTTGCACTGACCTTCCTGTCAATCACTTATTAGAACTCTTGTGATTAGATTGAGTCTAGCCAGATAATCTAGGATAATCTCCCAGTCTCAGATCCTTAATTTAATATCATCAGCACACAGTTTCTTTTTCCATGAAAGGTAACATATTCACAAGCTCTGAGGATTAAGATGTGTACATCATCATGGGCAAGTCTTCTGCCTACCACAATTATCAATAAGGAAAATTCAAATATTATCACTTGACTTGTCCAGGAGACTTGACATTTGACTAAAATCAATAAATAATTACCAAGGCTAGATATTTTGGGTTATGAGAAAGTGTTGAGTTACTGATGATAGAGTACTCCCCATCACCAAGGAACTTACAAGATAGACCAAGAAAGGGCCAAATGAAACACAAAGCAGAATGGAGAGTGAGATAGTACATGGACTGTTCAGACGTGACAGAAGAAGGTCTTGGTAATGATGCACTAAGAGAATTCAAGGTTCTGACGGAGTTTAGATTAGGTGACCTTTTAAGCCCATTCCAAACCTTATAATTTCATGATTTCTGCTGCTGAATGGATTCTTAACAACAAATTGAATTTAATATTTGCACTCTGTGGACTTCTTAAAGGTCTTGTGGGGGTATATAGATTAGAGCACATAAGACATTTAAGAATTAGATAGAATAAAGTCCATCTGACAGAGCAGGTCTTTTAAGCTTCAGAGTATGTTGAAACTCTTCAGCTATAAATGTGTATTTTATCTTTTGATTATTATGTCAAAAAAGCATATAGTTAAGTAATCCTTTTGAAAAAGTGGGGGAAAGAAGAGGGCAAATTTATGCAGAAATTTATTATTTGAATCTTTGAATAAGGAATATCCAATGGCATGATGGCTATAACTTCAGCTGTATTCCTATGGACACAGAAATTTTCCAAAACAATGATTGAAACCCCAACAACATTCTGGTAAAAATTCACTGGCAACTTCTCTTATCCTTCAGATTCTTCTTTCTTGAAGAACTTCCCTTTATAGAGTTTTTACTACACTTTAAGATGTCCCAGGAATTATTTCTCTTCAAAGGATTCCTTTGGGCTATTATTCATCCCTTTGCTCTAATCATTGAGGACTTTTCTGGACATATTCAAAATGTTAATATTTGGGGGCAGAAATCCAAGTTTTCAGTCATTTACAAGACTCTTATTTATTTGTTTGTTTGTTAATTTATTTATTTATTACAGAAAATATTTCACTTGTCAATAAATCCCATCTTTTATTTTTCTCTTATAAGAATTATAGATATACACATATAATAGAAAATGTGAAAAAATAACAGCAACAACACCAAAAATCACCCATGGTCTCACACTACAGAAATATTTACTATAAATATTTTCATACTTTTCTACTAATTTTCTATGACAAATTATTCAGGTTTATTTCTTTAATTTATTAATTTATTAATTAATGAATTTATTTATTTATTTATTTATTTATTTATTTATTATGTTGACATTGGTTAACGAAATCCAATGTTTCACCTGTACACTTTAACAGTAAGGCATATATATATTTACACTGTGTGTTCATGTCCCATAGTTAGATTTCTTTCTTTCATCACATATTTGACCCCCTTTACCCCATCTACCTCCTCCCTCCCCTCATCCCCTTATACAAGACTCTTATTTAAAAGTATGATTTCCAAGTAATTGGAAACATTAGTATATAGAGATATGATTATTCGCATTTGTTCAGAAGGAAACATGGATATCCTGTTGAAAATATGGTGCCAAGAAAGAGGTCCTGGGTGCCCTCTTCTTCCCCTCTGAGAGATATCAGTAAGCCAACAGCCCACCAGGACTGACTACTTTCCTTTGCTGTGAACACTGTCAGCACTAGGGAGAAGCTGCAGGGCTTCATCGGAATGAAAAATGGTTTGCTCTCCTAGAAGAGTCAAAAATGTAATGATTTTTGTGTTGTGTGCCTTTTAGCATTACTGTATAGTACACTCGTTGATGTTAAGATGATAATTGCAGAGAAAGTCTCTTATCGAACCATAAATTAGAGGGCATACTTCCTCTGTCTGGGCTTTTTGTGCTTTATTCACATCAAAAGCAATTACTTTTTGCGCACACTTAATCCCACAAGTTTAATGGGGCATGTAAAATATGCTTTGCAATTTACTCTTTATTAATCTTAAACTTGCTGAAAATGAGAGCTAGCTAACCATTTGGATTCTTAAAAACGACAGGCTGCCCTTCAATGACTTAACTTTCGTTTAACTTGGACAAACTCAAGGGGTTCTGAGAATCACATTCTTAGCAGTACCAGGTTGTCTCCAGGAAGATTTCTCCAAACCTTGATAGGAGCCCAGGAAGAGGTGGATGGCACAGTACTGCCTGAACTTTCTTCACTGGTGTACAGGGTAGGTTTACCTCATCAGTCAGCTGGGAGCAGGGACAGGAGGCAGAGAAAAATGCAAGCTTGAGAATCAGACAGCTTGAGTTTGAACACCATCCTTGCCACTTTTTGAAGCACTGATGGTGTGACCTTGCATAAGTTAACTTCTCATTCTCAGTGTCTTCATCTGAAAAATAGAATAATGCATACCTCAAGAGCAGTAAGGCTGACAACTAATATAGGTAAACTATAATTTATGTTAATATAATGATCCTAGGATCCAGAGAGCATCAATCTGGGTGAGAAAGATTTAAGGAGTGTGAGCTAAAGTTGTTTGAGAGGAATGAAGGTCAAAAGGCAAAAAGTAAAGTCCGAACACCTGAGGCAAAAGGTAGTTGCAAGTTCCAAACAAGAAAACAGAAACACCAGTCAGAAAGGAGTAGGTAAGAGCTCATATAGAATAGTGTAACACTGAGAAAAAAGGAAAAGAAGGGTCTAGATGATTAAGGAAAACGAAGAAGAAGTATTCAAATCTCATTTGTATAGTTCTTCCAGTTTAGTGCTCTGGCTGCCATAATAAGATGCTGTAGGCTGGGTGGCTTAAAGAGTAGAAATATTTTTTCATATTTCTGGAGGCTGGAAGTTCAAGATGAAGGTTCCAGGAGGATTAGTTTCTCCTGAGACCTTTCCTTCTGGTTTGTAGGCAGGTGCCTTCTTGCAATGTCTTCACATGGCTCATTCTCTGTGCAAACATGGAGAGACGTATTTAATGTCACTACCTCTTTAAAAGGACACCAGGCTTTTTAGATTTGCACCCCCCCCCAATGACTCCATTTAACCTTAATTATCTTTCTAAAGGCAGTATCTCCAAATATAGGCTCACTGGGGATTAGGGCTTCAACATATGACTTTGGGGGAACTTAATCCTGTCCATAACAGACAGATTAATTCCTAAAGTGGTATCATATTCCAGGACTGTTTCTGTTTTGATAAGGGATTCCAAAACCTAGAAAAGACCTGAAAATCCAAACAAATAATGCACAAGTGGTAGAATTCTAGGCACTACGGTAGGATTAATAGGTAAGTATTTGAGGGATGGATGCTTTTCTTCTGCATTTTCAATCATTTAGTATAGGTATCTCTCAGTTCTACCTACAAGTAAAGTCCCTCTTTTCCATGGCTTCCTGGTCTTTCTGGTTGGCTCTTGGGTCTTGCTTGATTATTTATTTATTTAACACTATATTTTATTTCTATTTATGATCCCTGGATTCTGTCCGTTGGCCTTACATATTATAGCTGAGTGTTGATAAAACTGAAGTTATAGACATCATCAGATCTTGACCTTCAGGACACTTCAATTTTTTCTATTCTCAAGTTCCCAGATTACATCCCAGTGTTGCCTTTGATTTAAAAAGGAATGCACAGAAAAAATTCCTGATCACTCCAAGGAGAGGATTGCTGATTTTGAGACCCGAAATGTCATCTCATGTCCAAATGAATCAATGTGGTAGAGAGAACAATGACCCAGTTTCCAGTGACCTGGATTCCAGTTGAGTTCTAGCTGGAAATCGTAGTCCTTCTCACCCTCTGGGTACATAAAAAAAGAGTTGGATGAGGTATAAATTGAATATTTTAGAATTAGGCCCTCATTATTTGGGGTTTTAAGCTACTTACAAATTGTATGGAAGACAGATGCCCAGATGAGTTCTAAGGATAATTTGCCTTCATCTAATATCTCAACTTCATGCATATATAAAGACAATTTGGCAGAGCTGATATGGCATTTGAGAGGATGCAATGAGTACACAAGGTCAAAGAGGAGCTAGGTGGTAGTTTGAGTGGTTGCCTATTCGACTTCAGGTGATATTGTACCAAACCATCACTACTAAGTGGCAATTTCACCTGACATACATGATTTGGTCATCTGAGATGGGATGAGACTTGGAACAAAATTTTGATAGCAGAGTTTATGTCTGTAAATAACAATATTGTATATCTGGCTTCCTAACGGCCCCTAGGACCCTTAACTCCCTTTCTCAAGATATCCCCAGTTGATCTGAGTAGGAGAGGTTTTCTATAACAATCTCATGCTTGCTCCAAGCAAGTAGGAAGAAGATCTTATGAAGAAAAAAAGTAGGAAGAACAATGAAAAAGAACCTTCAATAATGAGTGATACATTAGATACCCAAGGTAAACCAGGAGATAAGACATGGTAGAACTTAAGAGAGTGAATAGGAAATATCTTTATCAATGGGAGGAAATGTGTTATGGCAGGGGCTCTCTATGCTATAGTATATAATCAAGTTATATTTCTTCAACTAGCAAGTAAAAGTAAACCAAACTCAAACTCACTTACACCAAAAAGGAATGTATCAACTCAGGGAACTGAAAAATCCAGAATAATATCTTCAGTCATTGATGAAGCATGAAGAAAAAGATTGCATATGCATTGTTCCCATTTCAATTTTTAAGTTCTCCTCTATGCAGACAATTGTAGAACACTGTCTAGAGTTTAGAAAATGGACCGGCTCTTTTACAGGCTGAATTAAGACCCTTCAATTCTTATGTTGAAGCTATAATCCCCAGTAAACCTCAGAATGTAACTGTGTTTGGAAATATGATCTTTAAAAAGGTAATTCTATAAAAGTGGTCATTAGAATGTGCTTGAGTCCAATATGACTGGAGTCCTTGTGAGAAGAAAAAATTCTGATACAGACACAGATAGGTACAGAGGGAAGATCATGTGAGGACACAGGGAGAAGATAGCCATCTACAAGCCAAAAAGAGAGGCTACAGACAAAATCAGCCCTGCTGACAATTTGATCTGAGACTTCAAAACTATGAAAACAAATTTCTGTTATTTAAGCCACACAATCTGTGGTGTTTTTAAATAATATCCCTAGCAGATTGATAAGGCTCTAAAATGCTTGATTCTGAATTTCTCAGAATTTGGATGGTGACGATTACTGAGAGAATTTCTGCCTGGGCATCTAGAAACAGAGATATGAGGAGAAAAGTTCGTAGTGCACCAAATGTCCTTACATAGGGGTGGATCAGTGTAAATTCAGTTAACTCTTCCTGAAGATTAGCTGAATTATGGATACTTTACTTCTGTCAGAAGTAATTCAATTTAGAGGTTGTCTGGAGCCTCTAGACTAATCTGAATATTAATTACAAAGATGATATTCATGTACAAGTCTGCTCAGTAGTTTTATTCTTAATTAAAGATCACTGTAAGTCTAATGTTTTCTTTCTGTTTATAGTTATTGTGTTTGCACATAGGGCATTTTATTTTCTTCACATCTTAACTATTTTTTCTCTGTCAGCCTCAGAAGGAACAGCAATGTTAGTTTCCAAAAATGGGAGAGGAAAAACTTCTGGAATTGTAAAACAAACCCCCAAGCTGCCCAGGGTATGGCAGAGTACAGTGTCTTTAGAAGGTGAGAATAACGGGCCAGCTTTTCCCAAACACCACTCTTCACAAGAGGCCAAGACAACAAATCAGAGAGAACTTCTGACTTCCAGAGGATCACATAGCAATCCTGAGCCCACCGTTTCTCTATCATGAATGTGCCTCGTCCTCTGCCTCTGGCATTTCACCTGCTGCCACATGATTTACAGTAATAATTCTGTTCCCAGCAACCAGACTTGATCCTCTTAATCCAGTCATAGAAAATCAAGCTTCCAATGGGAAGAATCATGTTTGTGGAATAATACTGGCTTTTCTTTCTGTTTTCCTTTATTTTCTTATCCCTTCATAGAAATAATATCTTATGTTTACTAATCCATAACTTTTTGTTCTTAGGAACATACAAAAATTATATTCCCCACCCTCCTTGCATCTAGGTATGGGCTGTATGACCACTTCTGGCCAATAGAATGTAGAAGAGAAGTGATGCACTGTTTTCCCAGGCTGACCCCCAAAAAATAATTTCCCAGATGTGACTCTTCCTCTTTACTGACCACATGTGAGGATAATAGTTTCCCAGCATGGAAGAAGTCTGGGTTCCTGAGATCTTGGAGGAATTCCTCTCAGGAGACCCACCCAACTACAGATCACTGCATTGGAATTAATGTGAACGAGAAAGATTTACTGTATACTATTGAGATGTCACATTATTGGATATGACAGCTAACTTTTTTTTAAGCAGTAAATAACATATTTTTAAAAAAATTAGTATAGGAATGGTGATGACACTCAAAGGTTAAGTACCTGGGAAGGAGCAAACATATTATAAAAATGATTTCAATTACACAGTAAGCTTAAGGAATTCTAGTTGGATCAATCATGTAATCCCTCTAAACCCAATCCTTTCCTTACCCTGCCTTCTTTAACCTCCAAATCCATTAAGAAGCAAGACTATTTCTGGTTAATTTTATGTACCTGCCAAAACTGTAACTGAGAATGGCAGAGTGTTGTGGAAGGACCACTGAGAGATTAGAGCTGAGAGATTAGATCAGAGTCCCAGGTGTGCCACTGACCAGCTATGGGACCATAAATAAGTTATTTCCCTCTTGTTATTATATTAAAAGCACAAAGACATAATTGCCATATCAAGGGTTTGAACTATATTATATCTGAATCCCCTACCCCACCCTTAGGTAATATTTTGAGATTTGAATTCTCAAATTCAGAGCTCAAAATGTGACAGCCTATGAATATACAGATATGGGCTATTTTTTGTTGTTGTTTTCATTTGAGTTTTTTGGATTGCATTATGTCTTAAAATTAAGAAAATTTTATTTACAAACCAAAGTTTCATCTTCAGAGACAACACTTACTTTCTCAGATGTCAACAAAAAATTGTAGCTGAGTAGCTGCTGTTCCATATAGATGGGATAAATGTTTCCATTTACCACAGTCCTACAACTCCCTAATATATACTTTGGCTTAATCCTATCTACCTACTTACTACAGACATTGAAGCTTGCATCAAGATTAGAGTGAATTTAATCGTGCTTAAACTTGCCCACACCAGGGATGTAGGAGGAAAATGGATACTGAGATGGAGCTGAGATACAAACTTGGCAGAGCCAGGGGATGCTAGGAACAAAAGGTGGAAGCCAAGCTAGAGAGCAAACATCATGGTCTGCAGTCAGGTTAGCCTAGAGCAAGATGATAAATTGAAATAAGATCATGATAATTCCTCAGCAGTTTCACACAGTTCCTTTGCTACTTCTTTGGTAGGTTAAGTACCTTAAACTCTCTCTTTCTCAAGTTCTTTATCTATAAAAAGGGAATATTATACACATCTCTTAGGGCTCATTTGAGAATTAATAAAATGTTTTGTGCAAAGCACAGGAAAGAGCACATAAGTGTTCAGTAAATGATGGCTCCACTACCTTTACCACAATTGGTAAAAGTGATATTTAGATCTGTAGCAATAGGACAGATTACTGGTGGCTAGCGAGGACTCAGGGAAACCTCCAATGAGGGAAAGAAAGGTAATTTTGCCAGCTTGTACTTAAGCTTATACTTAACGCTCATGTACAGGCAATCGCCCTAACCCTCCTTTCCTCAAAATAGCAAGTCACACTCCCATTTGCTCAATGTCTGTTAGACTGTATACCATTCCTCTGGGAGCTTTTCTCTTTCAAGTTTTATTTCACATTGCTTTTGCCCACCTTATAAAATTGGGGCTAAAAGCAAAACCATAGCAAAGAGAATGTTTAAATGAGCTAATATTAAACACCTATTGTGTGCCAAGTACTGGGCTTGGTACTTTTCTCACAAGAATCTTGCAGATTTGGTATTGTGAATTCCATCCAACTGATATTAAAACTGAGATCAGAAATAGTTAAGTGACACTTTTCTGTTTTATTTTGATCAGAGCACTCATCAAGACACGAAATACATTTTTTAAATTTATTTGTTGACTCATTTTATTGCCCCTTTGCCCTACTCTAAGGTAAGCATGAGAAGAGGTGCTGTCGTTTTCTTCAATAGTTCATACCCAGTGCCTGAAATCTCATACATAACCTGGTAACATAAATATTTGTTGGATGCGTGAATCAATTAATTAACAAGTGAATGAGTGAATGACAATCACATAAAGCTAACCTTGACCCTGGCATGTCTTTGTCAAAGTTCACACTTGATCTGCCATGATTATAAAGGCAACTGTTCAGAAGCTGCCCTGGGCAGCATGATCACTCTGGGAGTGGTGTACATGGGATGGGCCTTTTGGTCTTCCCATCTCCTTCCACTGGTTATGAAAAAAAACTCCGTCTCTCTCATTCTTCCAAAAATGCCTCCTCTTGTATGTTTTAAACACTAATGATATTAGGTGTCTCTACCTTATTATTATCTTTCAGCTGGAAATTCTTGTCTGTGTGCCATACATGAAGAATCAAGAAGATGCCTCTAATGCAGAGGCATCTACACCCTCAGCCAAGAAGCCTCTTGACACTTTATCTCTGGTCAAGAGACACTTACAGGCATGGTTAGCCTGTCCTGGGCATAGTCAGATTTGAGAGACTGACAACCAGGCTGCTATTCCCAGCTAGCAGTACCTGATAGTCTTCTTCCAGTAGTTTTTACAACCTTCATCGAAATAGAAGCATTATCAAAGGTGATTTCACACCTATGTTCCCATTTTATCATCAAAGAACTCCATGCACTAGAGCTGGTGGTGCTGGCCCCTCTTTACAGAGCACAAAGCAACAGCTTAAGAGCCAAAGTGACTTGTCTAAGTCCACAATAAAGTGATCAGCAGAGGTGGAGCTCAGAGACTAAAATTAGGCTGATATCTTTGTAACAGGCCCTGAAACACCTTGGCCTCTTCATTTATTCCACACAGACATAACGAAGTCTTGATATGTTCTGAGTTCTCAAGTAAGTATAAGGGTACAGAGGCAGGCAGCTTGATGTGGTGGATACAGCACAGATGATGTTATCATGGAGACCTGGGACTTAATTCCTAGGCAAAAATTAAACCCAGGCAGCCTGAGCCACAAAACCTATCTTCTTACCACTATCTTATAGGCCTCCTGCTTGGAAGGACTGGCAAGAACAAGCCATGTTATCTTGGTCACTTGAACACAGTCTCTTTCGGCAGCTGTGGTTCCCGTCTCAATTCAGTGTACTTTACTCTTTTCAGATTAGGCCCAAATTCATAGGTGACAATAACCCAGTGGAGGAAAAATGACTCCCACGGCCTTGCATGTCTCCTATCTACTATCCCCAAAACTCAGTGTCAGCATTTCCTGAGTTAAATTGCACTATGGACTTTTCCCTATTCCCTGACAGCAGGACAGATAGCCCCAATGTGAGCTTAATTACTTCTACAGTAATGCAGACACAATTTTGCTGAAAATCATCCTAGGCCAATAAACCAAGGTCTGTCTTCATGCCAAAGGATAATAAAATCTTCGGGAAGAGGAGCAGCTTCCTCCTTATAAATAGAATCTGGCTTTTATTGGTTGCAACAAGCCATTTACTTTTAGAAGAAAAAAGGTATGGTGAAGAATTATTAACAATTTTTGGAACAGGTACAGTTTAGGCAGCAGATTTATCTTAAAAAGACATTGGAAGCAAACATTTTCGTCTAGAGTATGAAGTGACAGATAACAGCAGAAATATATGAGAAACCAGTTGAAAACTTATGGCTTTATCCTGGGTTTGTAAGAAAATGATGAGTGAAGAGAAAAGTTTGTAGAGGAGCCATACCTCAAAAAGTAATTCTGCAAGTTGTACCCTTAAAGAAGGAAAAGGACTTTTAAGGAGAGCCATATTTTGATATTACAGAAGTACTTGATGGCATATAATTGCCTCCCTTCAGTAACATGACTCTGTGAAGATGAAAGATAGAAAAACACAGAGAAGGAATCGTAGTGCAGGTCCTTATTTCAGTTCCTAGGGACAGAGTATTTATGGAATCAGATAAGGGACAGAGCTAGAACTGAAACCTCTTTTTTCCATGGGCTTGAAGAAAAAAGAGTGATTATCAGTGCACATTTTCCTGGATATTATGCCTTTTTAGGTCATTATTTTTACTTCTTTTTCATCTAAAAATTGTGATTTATCTTAACAGTATATTTATGTTTTGGGGAAACTAGTGAAGTGTTGGAGAGTGAAAACAGATTTTATAGCTTAGATGAAGTGTCAGAAATCACGTAATCATTTGTAAATTTAAAAATAGTTATTGAATCATCATTTGTTAATAATGAGCTGCAGAATGCAGAATTGAAAGAAACCCCAGAAGCCATCTTACCCACTGGGCACAATCTGTCTCACACTCTCTTTCTCTCGACATTCTGTAGCTTGATACAGGTCTTCATGGGGTCAGAAACCTCTCTCTTGTCTGACTAAAAGGTTTTCTTTAAATTGGACCTCATTGTTACATTCATCTCTTGATCCTGGCTCCCTTATCCAGGGTAATATTTGAAAATAAATTAAACGTGTTTGTATCTTTTTCATGTTTATATCCCTGAGGGGCATCTTAGCTCTTTATCATCCTCCTTACTTCCTCCAGACAAACAACGTGTGGCACTTAGTAAGTACTGTATAGGTTAGGACCTGCTGCTCCTACAGGTATGTTCTAACCATATCTGGAGAATACAGAAGTAGTGTCTCTTTTTATTTTTTGGTCTGGAGAATGTTTTTCTATTAATATCCAAACGATATGTAATATCTTTACTTAATATTTGACCTTTGGCCATTGGAAAACAAGAACTGGTGCCAAGCTATACCTCTCATACCTTTCAATCTGAAAGTAATATTTTTCATTTAACCCTAAAACTATATTGGTATTGTCTTAACATTGCAGATAATCAAAATCTTTGAACTGTTTACCTTTATCTGGCAACTTTCACCTTTAGGGGAAAGATATACGTTTAATCGCTTTATCTTTTATTTTTTCACAAATGTCATAGATGAGGATTTTGAACAGAATGAGACTGTAAAAGGAGGCCTATGTCCTACAGAAAGATTCTCCTACAGCTTGATAGCATTTTCTTAATCAACAAGCTTTGGCTAATTTGTTCTATTTCCACATCTCTTTGTAACGGGCTTTCTCTCTATTTCCCCATCATGTCTATATGATCGATATGAGAGTCATTATTTCATGGCTGAATATACACAGACGCTGTACAATTCCACTAGTCTGCCATCTTGGGTATTATCACATGGGTAATGAGTTTCGTCAGGCTTGCCTAAAAACATGGGTTCCCAGGAACCCATATGGCTACCTAGTAATCAATATTTTCTTTCTTAAACTCTCAGCCACAATCTATTTATTAATCTGCTCAAGAATTTTGAAGAACCACATCAAAAAGAAATGCTTGTCAACAGTTCTTGAGTGTTCATCCTTGGTGGGTGCTAGTCCACATACTTGGCAACATTCATTAACTTAGTGCTCACATCTACCAACAAAAGGTAAATATTACCATGTTCACCTTACAGCTCAAGAAGTGGAGGCACAAAGTCACTGCCTGAGGCCACACGGCTAAAACACAGTAGAGCCAGGATGCAAATCTGGACAAGCCAGTGAGAGAATGCATTATCCTAGTCACTACTCACTCCTTTTTCCTGCTGCCTCTTGGTATGTGGCTGCCTCTGACAGCTACTTTGTATTTCCCATTCTCTGCCAGCCCCTTTTCTCCTTCTCACATCTTTATCTCATATTTCATGGTTTCTCAGCAGGAACTTAAAATATACATGCAAACCTATATCCTTTTCATCCTGTGATTTCACTGATATTAATCTGAAACCTTCATTATGTAATGTAGCTGGGTGCTCTTTTATGTCCTTCCCAACAATATATTGGGTGGCTGCTCTCTCTTTAGCAGTTTAAAGCCCAGTATCTTAAATACAAGACAGGAAGAACATAAGAGTTGGACATATCCACTTTCTGTCATTCTTAATATGACTTTTTCTTCCTTAGCAAGAGGCCAATCCTTCCCATGTCTTCTCATATTCTTCCTTTGAACAAAGCCTAAACAAAGCCATTTTTCCAACTTTATCATTTTGCCTGAACTTTGGCACTCCAGTTTTTACAATCAAGAGATACAGAGGTTATAAATGAGAAGACAAAGATCTGATAAAATGTTGAGGTTATGATCTTAGAGGAATTTGAATGAAAACTGTAGGAAGGAACTAAGGAATACCAGACAATTAAAGATTATATCAAATGAACTATGCAAAAGGAAAAACCTGGTATCCTTTTAGGGCACTTAGTTATGTTTTGAGGGAGGAAATTTTGAGTCACAATGAACAAGGAAAGTAAACGTAAGCTGGTAGAAAACATTCAAAGTCTTTCCTGATAAGAGAAATGCCTGGTCAGGGACAATAATGAAATTGCACTAGCTGGATACCATGATAAATGTGAGAGAGGAGAGTGGTAGAAGGAAAGCTTGTAAAGGTGTGCCATATTTACACTGGCCAGTTAAGATCATCCAACATCGCCTGTTATTTGGGACATGCAGAAAAAAATATATGACTTGCATATCACAAACTACTCAGGGGCACATTTTTAAGATTAGAATTCAGGTCTCCTACTTCTCAGTCTAGTGTAAAATGGTCTAAAATTTAAGGCAAAAATAACTTGTTTAAATCTGTCTTGGGGCTAGATTTAGAAAGACAAAGACCTCAAATACAGAAAAGATACTGTAAAGAAAATAAAAGCAAAAAATGAAAACAACACTGAGATATAAAGTAAAGGTAAGTACGACCAATAAAACCTCGAGGTTTTGTTTGTTCGTTTGTATGTTTTGCCCATAATGACTACTTTGATGCTTCTTTTAAAATACCAAAAACAATTTTTCACAAGTTGTTTTTCAAACCCTCTCATTTCTTCACACATTCATAATAATACTAGATTGTGTTTCTGGAGTTCAGTCTTGCTCATCCAGAACTAACTGATGTGTGAAAGGAACACCATAAAATAGAGCCAGTGCTTCAGTGGAAGCTACTAAAGCAAATGTCTTGGTTGGGGAGGCAAATGACACATTTTATAAGTAACACAGGTAGAATTTCCTCAGGAGATAATCCATGTGGTCCAGGTGATAAAATAATAGATTTCTGAGGGGGTCAGGTACTGATGAAGCCAAGGAAAATTTATTGGAGAAAATGGGTTTTAAGTTGTGTTAAGGGGAAGTAGAAATGTATTTCAGGCAGAAACGAACTATACATTTTATAGGATAAATAGGTTGAGTTGGGAAGCAGTGGGAAATGTGGTAAATCAGGAAGGATAAGAGCAAATTGTGGGAAAATTTGATGCTATTACTTCAAAAACGTTTATTACATTATCTGATACATGCTAGGCACTGTGGTGGGTGCTAAGAAATCACTGGAGAGAAAGATCCATTGACTTTATAGCTCAGAAAGGAAGATATTCTATTCCACAGGAATAACACAGTAGAATATGGGGATTATATAGCAACTGTCAGGGACTTGGTGAGCATGTCACAGGATCTTCTGACCACCTGAGAGGGGTTTGAGGCAAGTTCTTACAAAAGACATGATGTTTAAGCTGAACCTAAAGAAAAATTAGGAATAGATGAAGAGGAGGAAAGAGGGGTATTCAGGGTGGAGGAGGGAATAGCAAGTGCAAATATACTGAGGCAGAAGTGAGCAGCCTGGGAGATGTTTAGTGTAACCTAACATAGAGGGAGAGGTGAGAAGTGATGCCAAATGATTCTGGAGAGGAGGATGACAGCAGGTCATGATGCCCTTTTACAAACATATGCGCACATGCTGAGCTTTTACTATGGAGAGACACCAGAGTCACCTGGACAAATGCCTTACATACAGTTCCTCCCTCAAAAGTGTTTACAGCATAGCAGGACGACAAGCAAGTAATTAAATATTTGCAAAGACATATGATAAGTACCATAATAGAGATATGCATAGACAAAAAAAACTAAGCAAATAAATTTATACATTTTTCACACAATTTGTTCTTCATTTAACAAATATTTATTGAGCATCTTCTATTATGTTAGGCACTGAGAATATTAAAGCACATGAAAATCATTTCCTATTCTTTAGGAACTCATAATCTCCCTGGTATGACATACAAGATAGTTTAACATTTTCACTCAAGCATGATAAGAATCATGGCAAAGATACTCACAGGACACAATGGGAGGACAGAGGAAAATAATGTATACAGTTTGAGGACCAGAAGAGGCTGTAGGTAGAGAAAAAAGTTCTTTACTAAAAGTCAGACAGGAGATAGCTCTGTAGGTAGGAGCAGCCTCTCTAGGTTGATGGGCTGGTACATACATATCTGCCAAAGTAATCCCTCATGTATACAGTGTTGCAAAGTATATGGAAATGCTCTTTGACATGGTTCATAGCACAACTGCCCTATACCACATCCCAGAAGAATTTCATTTTAATAAATTCCGAATTAGTCCTTTCTAGAGAGTGAACCATATATTCAGATGGTGTCCCTGGCCATGATTTCACCACTTGAATTCATGTTTCAATCACATATTCTAATAAAACATGATCTTTTTAAAGATAGTCAGTCATTCAGGGATCAAAGTCACCTGGCAGAGTTTGATTGTCTGCCAAATTAAAGCTTGGGCCTGTATTGCTAAGCAAAGAAAGATTGTTTTTTAAATAAATATTTGGAGGTCAGGAAATATGTCTAGACTGCTTTATTTTTAAGTTATAAAAGATCACATTTGGAACTTTAATTCTCAGTCATATCTATCCTCTTAATTTATTTGGTTAAATTTAAAAAATACCTGAGAAAACAATGAGGTTTAAAAATACAATATTAATAGGAAAACCTCAGGATAAACTTGTGCTTAACAAATATTAAGTCAGCAAAAAGAAAAATGTAAGGTTACAGTCAGGAATGTACTCAAAAGATCTTAAACCAGGGATTCAAACAAAGATTTATACTACAATGTTAATAGTAGCATTATTTACAATAGCCAAAAGGTAGAAACAACCGAAATGCTCATTGAAGGATGAATGGATAAACAAAATGTGGTATACACATACAATGCAATATTTTTCAATCTTCGAAAGGAATGGAATTCTGAAACATGCTACAATATAGATGAAACTTGAAAACATTATGCTAAAAAAAAATAAGCATTATGTCCTCATTCATATAAAACACCTAGAATTGTCAAATTCATAAAGACATAAGATAAAATAATGATTACCAAGGACTAAGGGAAGTGGGTAGTGGGGGTTTTTGTTTAATAGGTACAGAATTTCAATTTGGAATGATGAAATATTATGAAAATGGATAATGGTAATGGTTGTACAACAATGTGAATGTACTTAATGCCACTGAATTGTATACTCAAAAATGATTAAAATAGTAATTTTTATGGTAGGCATATTTTACCATAGGAAAAGCAAAGCTAACCAATCTCTACAAGAACAACAAAAAGTTATCCTAAACTACTATAATAATATCATACTTCTCACTTCTGCGAAATCTGGCAAATAAGCAGTGAGTTGAAATTTTTGAGAAAAAAGTTTTTAGCACTTTCTCACATAGTTCTCCACTTTCCTTCTCCATAGTAAACATACTGATTTTTAACTATGACTAAAATATTGATGATCTCACAGCATATGAATAGAACTGCTGACAGTAGAGTAAGAACCAATGAATCTAGTAAAAGAAATGCAAGCACTCAACAATTCAGGATCATTTAGTGTAAGGGCAAGCTGGTCTGCACATACCTTGACAGCTCCAACACATATCTTGATAGTTCCTTCATGGTGATTCTGTAGAAGATGCAAGAGAGCATTTATTAGGTTGACCTTGAGTTAGCGAGAACATGTATTTCAGTGCTTATGTATTTTCAGTACTTAAAGAACGCTAGAGGGTTATGTAGTTGTAAAGAGTCCCATCCAAGAAAAGAATGATCATTACAAATAAAGGTTTAGTATATAAAGGTGTGAATTGACTTTATTTAGAAATATGGCTTATTTGGGGACCAACTCCCACTATTTGATGATACTGAATACATGAGATTAAATTGTACTAAACAACGAACAAGTAGAGGTTGGCAAGTCTTCAGAAAGTTGAGGCAAGGAACAGAAGTGATTTAAATCAACATCACTCTGTACACTATGGAATATTTTATTCATAAATTTAAGGATATGTGGCAGCTGATTGTGATTTAAATCAAGTTAATTTAAACCGCTAGTCAGGAAAAATCATAGTAAACAAAATTCTACCTTAGAAAAGTACATTTTTGTTGTTTGACAAGGCCTTAACAGATATTCTTCAAAATTCAGATGGGGTGTGGAAGCTATTACTGGATGTGTAGAGTACACATTTAAAGATGAAGATTTATTTGTTATTGTTTTTGAAGCATCATCAAAAAAATTGAATGACTCACTTTGTTATTTTATTTATCAAATATAACTGAAACAGATATTATCAAACCTATTAAAAGAGGAACTGTCAATTCAACTGGTTAATTAATAACATTTGCTAATATTACCAAAAAGCAAAAAGTTTTACTTGTATTGACCAGTAAATGAGGGAACACATACAGACTGGCTATCATTCTTTAGTAACAAAAGCATAGTGTAATGGTAATGTTTGAAAAATCAACTTACATTTATACAGCACCTTCCCATAAATACATTAATATATGTTAGCATACATGTTTTTATACACAAACTTACCATAATATGCTATATGTAAAATTATTTTATTGATTATCACTGTAATGGAAGAAAACTTTTTTAATTGCATTGACTCCTTCAATGAAGGCAATATACAATATTTGAAATGTTGAATTATGCTTCAACATTTGTTAATTATAGATTGAAAATTATTAATTATAGACTGAAAAGGAAGGCATGGCTTCCTTTGCATCTTTAATCTTCAGTTTTTCTACTTAAAGTATATTGGGTCAAAGGAGGGAAAGTTCCAGTCCATACCTGGAGGAAAATGAAGCAATGTTGTGAAAATTAGATCATTGTCATGAATCCAGGTAAGAAATAACATTTGGGTGACCGTAATGCATGGGAAACATTCTGTCCACTGTTCAGTTAACCCCATAAACAGGGCAACCATTTTAAGGGATGTGTAGCTACTTATATTTAGAGTCAGAATTTAAATTTGGTGATGACAAACAGGGCAATGGGGTGGGTACTACCATCTCAGTTGTACAGATAAGTAAACTGAGGCTCCAAAAACCCGAATGGATGTACACGGCTCCACAGCTAGTAAATTACAGAGCCTGTGCTCTTCCCACACTAAAAGTTTATGTCCTAGGAGGCAATGAGGAAGTAATACAGGGTTATGCTAGATTTAGAAACACTTCTTGATAAGATCAACATGTGCTTGGTAGCAAATAATATATATCAGAAGTTATGTCTATATTGTAATATTATTATGGCATTTTAATTTGAATTAGGTTTAAATATGAAAATATAATTTAAATATGCTAAATCAAATCTATTAATTAAGCACCTTTTATAAACAAGTATCTGGATACATGCACAAATATAGAAATATAATACCTTAAAGAGTCAACAATTTAATATGAAAGATAGAAAATAAACTGAAATGTAGGCACATTAAGTCCTATGATAGAGATGTAAACAGTTATTAGTATAAAAGAAAAAAATCTTTTATGTAGATGTGTTACTTGGCAAAGTACTTAGGGAAAAATAATTGAAAACACAGATAAATTAAATAGTTTTATTATATTCTGATCAGTCTATTTGGAGTTTTTATTATAATTATACTTCCTAGATTATGTATGTAAGTTTGTGCATGGTTTTTGTGTATTTGCTTTCTCAATCCCATGATTCTCACTCTTGCATTCTTTATTTTTTTGTGGGTATCTTAAATATAATAGGCTTCAGTGAATGGCCATTTTTATCATCTCTTCCCTGAGCCATTTTGTCCAACTGAGAAATGTAGTGGAGTTGAGAGTTAAACCCAATTTATATGGAAACCAAAATCTGGGCTCTTTCCACTATAACACACTACTCTATACAGTTAGTGAGGATTAGGTACTGAAACTCTAGCTCGAGTTTCTTTTATAAATCTTCAAGGAGTTTCAGTAAACATGCTAATAGGTGTCTAGACAAAGGATTAAAAACTGAAAATTCTTAGAGCATATCCAAAGTAAAGACTGATTTTATTGGAAACTCAGTTTATGTATGCATTAAGGAAGGGTATGGAAGTTGGTACTGCTGTTTGTTGTTAATCAAATATTTCTACTTCTCCTCCTCTGGCACATAATTAGATTGTACTTCTTTTTTTCCCTTAGATGTATTTGTAACTGTGTGAATTGCTTTGGTCAATTAAACATAGGACAAAGGTTCGAAAGCCTGCACACAATTTGACACATTCTGATTTCTCTTTGTCATGGGAACTGAAAACATTTAAGATGGTGGCTGCTTCATCAGTCTGGGCCCAGGAGTGAGGAATAAGGAAAAGAGCCCACAGACAACCCACAGAAAACATGTAGCATTAGCAGAAAATAGCCCTGAATTGTTACAAGTTTCTAAAACTGTTGAGTTTTTTTGTTACAACAGCATAACCTGCCTATCTTGACTGCTTTAGAAATTAGTGCCTAGTAATGAGTTCTACATAACAACATCTCACATACACAAAAACAACAACCATAATTGAATGCATGTTGCATTTCCCTAGTGGTCACTTGACAAGTAGTAAGAAAATTGATATCAAAAGTTAGGAGGAGGTTTTTCATCTTATTCAGTGGCAAACATTTGGTAAAAATGCTACCTGCAGTAATTGGAGGAAGAAGTCAGAAAATAGAACATTTCTACTGAGCTGTCACATGAAAGAAATGAGCTCTGAAACAATTGGCCAGTTTGCAAAAAGAAGTAAAAGGTTATAGAACGAATTATAAAATTTAGGAATTCGTAGGGTTAGAAGAGACAGCTGCTTCTTAACCCCCAAAACTAAAACATGAAACCAAAAAGAGCTTTTGAAAAACAAAGATTGATTGGAACTCAGCCTTATGATAAGGATCAAATAAAGAGTATGATTGAACTAAGATATCTCAGAAGAATATTGTAGTACCCAGTAAATCTACTACAGACCTGGTATTTGAGAATCTCTGTGAGTGAAGGCCCAGACATGGGTACATATTTTAAACACTCAAGTGATTCTACTGTGTAACCAGGTGGCAACCTCTGTATTTAGCCTAAAGAGATCTCTGTCAGGTTAAAAGATGTTATGCCAGTGTCCTAAAAGGTATTTGACAGCATAAGTTTCTCTTTTTTTAGTATTACAAAAAATTAGAGTAAAAGTTATTTAATAACACTAAGGCTTTTCAACTTAAATACCTGTGTTGTACTAACAGGGTAAACAAGTCAAGAAAGGAAATTTCCAGCCAGACCCTGGAGGAAAGGAAGTACAAAGCCAGCACCCCACTTCCAGTTAGATTTGTGCAGATTCTACCACTCCCTCAGCACTAACACATTCCTAAACCGTCTTTCCATTCTTCTATTACTGTTGTGGTAGTCGGAATTCTGGTAACACACAGGACTCGGTCCTTATCACTGATGAAGAAAATGAATTTTCACTCAGTGACAATTATGAGAAGTATTTATTAATTAAAGGCATTTTTTTTTAGGTAGAACACAGGAAAAGCCTAAAAGCTGGCTGACCATGTGGAAATGAGGATACCTAGCCTGGGGTGAAGGGGGCAGTTGAGGTTACAGCCAGGAAAAGTAGAGAGCTGTAACCCCAGGGATGGTGGAAGCGGGGGTGGATGAAAGCGAAAGGTCTGCAGTTATATTAGGGCCGTGATGGATGGTTATAAGGGCATTCTTAGGTGATTGGCAAGTGAGGACATTTTGATTGACACCTGGCTGTTATATAACTCCTTGCCTAGTGCGCATGTGCTTACCCAGAATTCAGTCTGTTATAATTAGATTCATGAACTTCCAGGCATAAACATTGTAATGATGGTATAATGAGGCTGAGATTGTGAGTCAGTTAGGGTAGTACCTTTGAATAGTAATCTGTGGCCAGATTAAACTGGCTAAGATTATGACTGTCTTTTCCTTCGTCTCTGGAGATGCAGGAGGGATTCGCTAACTATCAATATGGTGTTCTTTGGACAGTCTCTTGACTGGGCCTCTATTTCTTTGTTCTCTTGTCACTCACGTCTGACTAGCTACCTAACACGATTTAGGTAATCGGTCTTTTTCTGCTGACTGCTCTTAAGAACTCTTTTGTATTTCGTGTTCTGTAGTTTACTACAATAAATAAACTGGAGATTTTTAATTTCCTGAATGTGGTGATTCATGTCTTTCATTAATTCTGAAAATTTTCAGTCATTTGCTCCAATTAAACATGAATTTGTCCTCATTTTATTCTCCATATCTCTTAATTCCTTTACATATTTCATATCATTTGATTCTCTGTGCTACATTCTTGATCATTTTATAACTATCTTTTGGTTTGTTATACCTTTCTTTAGTTTTTGTAACTCAATCGATTAAGTCTTTTTAATGTCAATGATTATAACTTCCATTTGTGTACATCCCATTCCATTCTTCTTAAAATGTGCTCACAATGTTTTTAGAATACCTTGTTCCACCCCCCCCCCCAGGTTTTCTATTATATTATTTAATTCTAAACTATGCTTTTTAATATATTGTATAATAATTCTATTACCTTGAGTTCCTCCAGATCTCATTCTATTTTTTGTTTTATGAGATGACTCACTCACTATGGCTGTTTTATTATGTTTTAATATATTGTATTGTATTGTATTGTATTGTATTGTATTGTATTGTATTGTATTGTATTGTACTGTGGCTCATTTCACCATACACTATAAAATATTGAATTGTGCATTTGAAGAAAAAAAATTTATTTTTGTAAAATCTAGGGTGGACTAGTTTGAGGATATGTTAACTTCTTTGTTTGTGATTTTCTAGAACACAATAAGAGTGTAAATTTTAGCTCTAAACCCTGTGTAGGGTTAGATCTTGGAACTGTAGTGTTCTTACATGCTCCTCAACTGATTCTATGGAGAATTATGGAGTGGTTTGAGAGCTACTGCCATAGGACTGAAAAATCCAGTTAATTCAATAGAAAATGTTATTCTTAACCCTTATAAAGTTTGATAAACTCTTCAGAAAGAATAAAATAAAGCCCAGCATTATTTCATTTTCCTCTCACTCATTAATTGCATTAGTTTAATATGCTCCTGTGGGAATTAGCAGAGTCAGCACACTCTTAAGTCAAATTAACAGGTGATCCTTGGAAAATCTCTTCTCATGGAGATTAGTCAGTAAGATAGATGTCTTTTTGCAGCCTTTCATTGTCATGGGTCAAGAAGTTCTGTTGATAAGAATCTAGCCTATTCTTTGAGTAGAGATATAGAATAGGGCTTCTTGGAAAAGGTCGTACCCATGAAGAAAATCATTTTGAGACAAGAATTTTAACAGAGTAGGCTGGACTGAGTAACAAGAATGGAAGAAGAAGTAGCTGGTGGTTCTATATGTGGTGTGAGCTGGGCTTGACGGTGGGCTTGTTGTGGTTTAGCTATCTAAAAGAGCTGACAATAACAGCAAAAGTATACTAGGCAGAGAGGAGAGCCTTGAGATGAGTGGCATGGATAAAGCAACAGTGGAGCCATTATCCTACCTTCCAGATTCATGTGTCAACATCTCCACTCCTTGCCCTCATCACAGAATTTCATGACTCTTCCCAGGCATTTTTGGAAGAACTAAGTGGTCTGGCTGTTACAGGAAAAGACTGAGTTTCATATTGCTGAAACACTTAAGAGATCATGACATTCAAATCTTGTGGAACATTTTACTCATTAATGAATTAAACCTGGAATATACTGATTAACAACTTGGATCTTGTTCAGAATTATTCTGAATTTTGGTGTGGTCCCTATGTATATCAAATCTGAAATCGCTATCCTTCGGAAATATTAAGGCCAGTCAATACCATCTATTGTGCTCCTTCTCGAATCACAGTTTCATTACATTTTTATACATTGTCATCTTCTATTCAGCTATTAGATGAGAGGTCTGTTTTTTTCTCCTTTTCAGGAGGATATTCTTTCTTGTCATGCCTCCCCATTTGCCTCTTCTGGGACTTTTTCCTATTAATAATTGCCTTTCTCTTGGACATTAAATGTTTCCTTTTTTCTTTGGCAATTCTCTTCTGCTGACAAATATGTTTGAACCTCTAGATCCTAAAAGCAAACAAAAGACCAAAACTAAGTACTCATCTACTCACATAGACTCCTCAGTTCTTGGATTCTGGTAGGCACTTAGTTATTCATTCTCCCTACGGTTTTCCTTCTTAAAAGGACTACGGAGGGGTACATGGCATACATACTACCAGTGGTATGCCATGAGGTTTAGGGAAGGATCTAGAGTGTTCATGCTTTTTATTTACAATTATCACCAAAGCTAAAAGTTGGTACAGAAATTAAGTCAAGCGCACAACAGTAGGAAGTCCAAATAGACAGTTTCCCAAATCTGAAAGAGCCCATTTTAAATTAGGGAAAAGTTCATGTAGGTACCCTCCAGAAAGCCCAGATGGTCCTGAGGGTTGAAGCTCAAGGGAAAACACCAGTAATTCTGGAGCCAGTGAGGAGCTACTGCACATGATCAGTCACTGGTTTCTGGGGTTTCAGGTGCCTATCCCAGATAATTACGGGTAAAACAAGAGACAGTAAGAAAATATTGGAACTTGAACTTATAGCTTTTGTTGCTATTTCTATTTTTCTGCTAGGGCAGACTCTAATCTAAGGCTTTGGTGGAGGGATGGTTAAAGGTTAATCTGGAGGGTCAATGACTTATAAATTTTATTTTTTTCTCTTAACATTCAATCTAGATATTGTCTCTAGAATCAAGTAAAATTTTCCTTTACCCTGTCTAGTGGCCTAATGGTTCCATTTTATGAAGTTCCTTCCTTTCTTGCCCATGAGAAGACATGAGCAAAAAGTGCTAACGTAACTGACGAATGTGATATCTGTGAAGAGGAAGGAAGCCAGAGACTTGATCTGGTCACTAAAAACTAGTATCTTATGAGTATCCCTAAAATTAAATACATTTTTAATTTTTCAGGTTAAAACAAATACATACATAATAATAGCATTCAAATTCTACTCTGGGTAGTTCTTCTGAAGGTATAATTTTAGTTCTCAAGGCTGGCTCAGTCTAGGAAAAACAACCGAATGTACATTATCTTCTCTCTTTTTTTTATTTTTAAGTGATCATCTCTATTTTTTTCCCAGTTGAAATTTCAACAAGGTACTGTTCTTCTAAACATACTTATCTGTCAGCAGTGAGCTTTGATTCCTGTGGTGTTGATCTTCAGCTCAGACACAGGCTTATCTTTGAAAAACAAAAATACATGCTAGTGCATTATAGCTGTCAAGGTTTCTGCTCATTTTCTCTGAAAGTAGAGATTCACTCACCTCCCTTGACTTGGCATCAGACTCGCTCTCAGCAGGCCTTATTATTCAAAAATGCATAATTTCTTCCTACATTACCAGAAACTTGTTTGGAGAAAAACAGACATCTTTAACTTTCTAGTTTCCTCGCAGCCCCACACAGCTTTCTCCGTTAATAGTAACTGAAACTTCGGAGCTCCAGAGGCCCAAGTCTGTTAGTATAGGTGACAGAGGAGCTTCTCTAAGCACCTGCTGCCAGGTGTGCTCACTATGCCTTTGTGAGGTGATCTGATAACGGTGGTGTCTCAACACTTACTCTTCTTTTAGTGAGAAGCCAAGAGTATCTCAGGGACTCATGCTGCTTCACAAAAGTTAGCAACATGAGATGATATGGACTGAAAAGCACAGTGATTCCAGAGGGAAAATTGTAGGAGTATAAGCAGGTATAGAAAAGAATTGCAAAAAAAAAAAAAAAAAAAAGCTAGAAATCACTCTCTCTTCTTCTCTCTCTCATTCTCTTTCTTGTTTTCTACCTCCCTCCTCCACCACCACACCCAATATTATTCCTTTTTCTAAAATCTATCAATCTTTTGTATAGAGATGCCAAGAATAGGTCAGAACCCCCAATTAAAAATTTTTAAATGCCCCCCTCCTCTCAGCTAGATATAAACTTGTTAAAAATCTTCCCATGGATATGCCTTCAGTCCCTTCTGGATCTCTGGACCCAGCAATTTGTACAAGATCCTCTCCTGCTTTTACTCATCCTATCTACCTAATCTTTCTGATTCTCGTCTTTGCCCAAAGTTCTTCCCTCATGACCAAATCAAATGATAACCTCCACTCACCCTAACTTTATGTACAGCTGTGAGTGTATGTGTGTTTGTGAATTCTGAGGTTTAAAAAAGAAGTACAAATTAGTAGTTGATAGTTGGGCATGGGGATGGGGAGCATGGCAGAGGGAATGAAGTTAGCATTAATATGTTGGCTAAGTAGAGGGCCAGGGGAGGGAGTGAGCAATTTGGGGGATTGTTTTATGAACTGTATAGATGTCTAACCAATGTACTGTATACCTGAAACTAATTTAAAGAAATAAATATATGTATATATTAATTTAAAGAAATAAATTAAAAAGTATAGAAAAATCTTTATTCTCAGATTTTTTTTTCTGAGTTTAATGAAGAGTGATTATATGAACTCATTCTTAGAGAGAAGGACCATTATCATGATAAAATAGAAGCTCAAGCATTTTAAGGGATGTGTAGCTACTTATATTTAGAGTCAGAATTTAAGTTTGGTGATGACAAAATATTTACTTTTTTCAATTCAAAATAAGAAATAGCTAATGCTATAGTAATACATTTGATGAAATCCTTGCCTCAACAATTACAAACTCAAGAAACAGAACATTTCTGAATTGGTTAATTTTTCTGATAACAGAATTGAACCATTTACTCGTTGGGGCTCAGACGTGTACCAGAGGTGACACATCAGACATCAGTACAGAAAGAAAATGGAAGTAAACTAGGTGACTTTCTTGAAATAATTTTTAAGCAAATTGCATCAAGTTATTAATTATTCAGTTACTTAATACCTACATAAGCTAGATCTTGGTGATACAATAGTCAAAAAGGCAGAGATGGGCTAGAGTAAATAATGACCTCCCAAAGATATCTGTTATCTAAGCCCTTAAAATTGTGTTACATTTCATAGAAAAGAGACTTTATAGATATGGTTAAGGTGAAGGGACTGGAAATAGGAATACTCTTTTTGGGCTGCATTAACAAGATACCACAGACTTGGTGGCTTAAATAATAAAAATTTATTTTTTTACTGTCCTAGAGGCTAGAAATCCAAGATCAAGGTGCCATCTGGTTTGATATTTGGTAAGACCTCTTTTCCTGGCTTGTAAATGGTTTTATTCTCACTGTATCTTTACATTACCTTCTTATTCTCTGTGTATGCATATAAAAAGAGAAAAATCTCTGGTGTCTCCTCTTTTCCTTATAAAGACACCAGTGCTATCAAATTAGGGTCCCATACTTATGACCTCCTTTATTACTTTAAAAGCTCTATCTACAAATATAGTCACATTGCAGTTTAGGTCTTCAACATGTGAACTGGTGGAGAAGGGGGCACAAATCAGTTTATATCAAAGAGTGTCCTGAATTATCCAGGTGGGCCCACTCTAATTACATGAGTACTTAAAAGCAGAGACTCTTCCCTGGTCGAAGTTAGTGAAATGGGATGGAAAAGAGGGGCAGAAGATATTCAAAGCAACAGAGGGACTCAACCTGATATTGTTGACTTTGAAGGTGGAAGAGTTCACAAGCCAGAGAATGCAGGTAGCTTTTAGAAGATAAGAATGTCTTCGGCTGACAGCCAGCAAGTAAACAGGAACTCAGTTCTACAACCACATAAAATTGAATTGTACTAACAACCTAAACAAGCCTAGAAGTGGATTCTCTCTTAGTTCCTTCAAAAAGGAATAGAGCTCTATAGACACCTTGGTTTCAGCTTCTGAAACTCAAGCAGGGAACCCAGACAAACCCACTGGATTTCTAACAAAGAGAACTGTGAGATAATGAACTTTGATGTTATAAACTCCAAAGTTTATGGCAACTAGTTATAACATCAATAGAAAACTAATATAGATACAATCCCCTAGCTTATATACTAGTGGGCCAGAAAACAAGAGAGCAAGCTGAGAAAATAATTGCTATGTAAAATACTTGCTATGTGTGAAATAAGCAAACAGATGAAATGAAGAATGTCATAGGGGACCGAGGTATTAAGAGTTGTTGGTAAAAGTGATATTTAAGCTGACCAAAAGGAAGAGAGGGAGTTGGCTGCTCAAAGAAGTAGAATAGGAGCATCCCATGCAGAGGGAACAGGCATGCAAAGACCTTGAAGCGGGAAACAGTTTAGGGTATTCAAGAAAATGAAAGATGTTCAGTAAGCCTGAGCATAGCAAAGGGCAGAATTTATAAAAATAAATTTGTAAAATAGGCTGACTAGAGAGCTTACAATGGTTTATAAAATGAGATTAGAAATTTGGATTTTATTCTAAGTATGGTAGAAAATCCTTATAAGCTTTTGAGCAGAAGAGTGCTATGAAGATGGGATTTTGAAATAGAAAAAAGAAATTTGTAGAAAGACCAAAGAAATTTTAAAAATTTTCTTAGGTTATTTAATATTATTGTACCAGTGTTAATTTTTTAGTTCTGATATTTGCACCATTATGTAAGGTGCTAATATTGGAGGAAGCTGGATAAAGGATTTATGGGAACTCTCTGTAGTATCTTTGAAACTCTTCTACAAGTCTAAAATTTTTTCAAAATAAAAAAGTTAGAAAGAAAAAGAATGTCACGACCCACTTTCTAATTTAGGAAGATCATTCTTACTTCCCAATTGGAGTATGGGTTGTTGAGGCAGAAGAATGAGAGTGTGAATACTAGTTAGGAAATGAATTAAGTGATCCGAGTGACAGACAGTGGAACAGAACTTGCTAAGAGGCAAGATCAAAATTTGTTTTTGAAGTAGAATCATTAGGAATTGGTGATAAGTGAGGTGTGTGTATGTGTGTGTGTGTGTGTGTGTGTGTACGCATGCATGCACACATGTATGCATACAAGTGAGTACATGTATTCATTTTTGGGATAAGCAGTAAAGAAATGGGAGAAATTAAATTCTGGGTTTCTGGCCTGAAAAAATAGGTAGTGGCTTCACTTTCTAATGGGAAAATTGCAGAGAGTGGGGAGAAAGGAATATGATTTCTTGAGGTCTATAGTCTTCTAAACGAAGATCTCAAGTATACTGAAACTCAAAGGTACAGTCTGGGCTGGAGATGTATGGTAGATAGCTGTAAGCAGAAGCAAAGTATCTAAATGTCACACCCCTGTGGTAGTGAGTAAGAGGCATCTATTCTTAAACAACCAGGAGAGTTAACATCCAGGAAAGAACCTCAGAAAGTTAAACCAGTGGATCTGTGTGAGAGGGTATAAAATTGTTCACTGGAAGGAGGGTGCTTTTAAGTTTTCACTGTGGCTTTCCTCTTTCTTTGTAAAGTTCTTATCAGAAATGCCATTTTACCAGAGCCGTACTCAGCAGAACCAAGAAAATTAATAATCTGTTTATGCTGGAGCTGGAGTAAAATAGAGTAATAACAGATGAATCAAGATTATGAATCACCTATGAAAAGGACTCTGCAGACAGAAATTTGGTCAGTATTTTAAAAGTGAGAGGGCAGACTATATGGAATATATAATAACTTACATGTATAATTTTACATATATACACACACACATACACACATTTATAATTATGTGTTCATAAACCAAACCAACTATTTCTTTATACCAGGCATATTTTTGGCACAGAGTTTCTTATTAGAAAATCTATAAAGGAACTTCTGGGCAGCATATTTGAATTTAAAGTGCAAGAAAGTTTATAATATTCCCCCTAATCGAAGATTAAGATTGAATGCTTCTCAATGAAGCAATGATGAGGTTTCAGTTAAGATGACAGCCACATGAGAGGACAGAAAAATGTCCACACCTAACAGACATATAGTGTGTCTGAGCCAAAAGTAAAGAAGAATTTGCCTCATTATCCTTTTAGAATTATTGTATAAAACATTCAGTTTATTAGTTTCTAATCCAGACCTATAGAGTTCAATTCCTGTATAATGTATGAACTGAAGTTTTAGTAAGAGTCTAATCCAGAGACCAAAGACAAAATCTGGAGCACAATCTTCATGTATCTTGGATTATTTTGTTAAAATGGATTGTCTGAACTTGGTTAGTTTGTTCAATTCATATAGCAAAAACACCTTTTCATTAATTTAAAAAATATTTGAATTTTAGAAATAATAAATTTCTATATGTATAACATAATTTAATATTATATGTATAATATAATATGCCACAAATAATATCTGTTTAGGTATAATAAATCTATATATCTGTATAATAAATCTATATATGTGTGCGTGTGTGTGTGTGTGTATATATACACACACACACACACGCACACATATATAATGGAAAGAATAATTTAATTTCATTGGGATGAATCCAATTTTGTTTTTCAAATGATATTTTTTCCAAATAAAATTATTTTTATTCAGTTCGATTCAGGGATTTGAAGATGGATCCTCTTTATTACACAAGTTCCTTAGTTTTCATTTGAAAATGTTAGATTACAACCCCTAACCATGTCTCTAAGAGTTGGTCTCTGACTTTTCCAGTACTGCCTTGCAATGGAGCACTATGTTCTATTGTGTGAAAGCTACAGATTCTTGCATGTTCCAGTTCACTCCAGTTGCTACCACCATTGCTCTCCCCTGTAGACCACTCCTCATTTTTCCCTAACAGTAGTCTAGCTTTTCATGTGGTCTAGTAGTATGCTCAACCCCAGCTATCAACTACTCCAGGCATCAATTCCTTGGCTATTGAATTTACTGTGTGGGCAGATAATAGTGCTCAGACATAGACTGCTTTTCACAAGGCAGTTAACTTCAGCATCATTGTCAAAATGGGAGGTGGGAAAGGGAAAAAGAAAAACCTCTTTAATAGCTAGGGAGTTGTTGGCGCTGCCTGCTGAGTCTATTGAGAGGAGCTTCCAGACCAAGTTGACCTTCAAGGAAAGAGCGAAGGTATCCCATGAAGCAATTGTACAAACCTCTAAGTAGAACTCCATTTTTTAAGCAGATCACCTAGTGGTTGACATCACTTCCTTGCTTAAAAGCATTACCGTTTTCTGTGTTTTAACTTGGTAATCTTTTTGCAGGCTGAATCCCCTGCTGAACTCTTCAGATGTACACTACTCACCCCGGCATACCCTCTCTGGCAGTGGGTAAATGGCAAATAAAAAGGTTCTCTCCATCAAGTGATTGAGGAGGGCAGGTGGCAAGGTACCCATGATGCTTTTTACTCTCCATGCTGCTTAATGTCTCCAAGATCAAACACAAAGATCGTGGGAGGAACAGGTGATCAGCGGGTGACAACAGATGACTGTACTAGGTTCTGGATGAGTTGTGCAACTCAAACAAAATGGATGGCCCCATTTAAAATGACTTAGAAGTATCAAAGGAGGTCTCTGTAGTTATCGTATATGCCTTCAGACTTGAACATTATTTTCCAGTCGTGCCGGTGCTATTATTGCAGAGTGAGAAGGAAATGTGAAAAATGATTTCTCATCATTCAGACTTCTTCTCAATAAGCTTTTTTCCAAAAAGAAGTACAAATTTCATATATGGGTATTGTAATAAGATTGAGACAGTCTACTCCCATTCACAGAAATCTCTGGGATACAAGAAAATCTCTGTGGCCAGCAGATTTTCACCAAGAAAAAAATAGATAATTTTTGTATTATTCATTATAAACATTGTATTCTTAGAGAAAGGGTAATCATGGGACAACTTATATATTTTTAGTTGTTATATTCACTGACTGAGTTTAATTATAAATGCTGGAATTGTTTGTCAGCTCCTCCTATTCTGTAATAGAAATACAAGCAGCTCTTTATACATATATCGAACTTTTATAGTGGTCAAATAATATCAAAATTTCTCACAAAATTTCATATAGCAAATATATTTTGTTTTTATTTTTTAAGTATTGATATTTTTAATTAATATTACAAAAACTCAAATAGTGTAAGGGACATGACATGAAATGTCTGTTTTCCACTCAACATTCCCAGGTTTCTCATTCTGTCTCTCAGAAATAACCACTATTTCTGATTTCCAGTGTATCCTTCCAGAGATAGCTTGCACATTTACAAAGATATATATATATATGTATATGTATATGTATTATATATATACACACACATATATATACATATATATACACATATAAGTACATACACACACACACACATACTTTTTCATTTTTTACATATTTTTTAACTGAGGACCTATTATTCTTGTTTTTCTTTATCTTGTATTTTTTTCCATTTAACTATTTCTTAGAAATATTTTCTTAAAGGAATATATATGTTTAATTCATTTTTAATGACTACATATCATTTGATAATATAAATGCTCCAAAATTTACTTATCCTAGTCTCTATTGACATCTAGATTGTTTTATCTGTTTTTAGTACTATAAACAATGCAACATAATATTCTTATGCAGATTATTTTGCATGTATGTTCAAAGTTCTCTGCAACATTAATTTCTCAAATTAAAATTTTTTAACAGATGTTATTGATTGTCTTCCCAACATTTGGCACCAATCTAAACAATCAATAATGTATGATGTTGTCTATTTCCCCAGAGTTGTCAACATAATGTACATTTAAATTTAATTTACTTTGTCCATTTACAAGACTAAAAGAATGATATCTTTAAACATGCCTTTAATTAATTATAAATGAGGCTGCTCTTTATGATTTTAAATGTCATTGTGAATTGCCATCTTTTTCCCATTGATTTGAGAAGTGAAATACATATTATGTTGAGCCAAACGAAATTTCTATTTTCATATAGGTAACCACACAGACAGACAAACAGGATGAACAAATGGGTACCTAGATGGATGGATGATACATATTTGTATCAAAATTTAATTAATATGGTTTAAAACTAAATAACAAGATATCTCTTTATTCTCTTTTTTCAGAAATGTCTTAACTTTCCACCTTATTTTCTATATGAACATATTAAGGTGTCATATTTTTCCAAATAAATTAATATTTCTTTTTTAGATTTTATTAAGTTTATTGGGGTGACATTCATTAATAAAATTATATGTTTCAAGTGTACAATTCTATAATACATCATGTGTATATTGCATTGTGTGTTCACCACCCAAAGTCAGATCGCCTATTGTCACCATATACTTGACTCTCTTTACTCTTTCCTACCTCCTTCCTTCCCATTTGCCCTCTGGTCACCACTACTGTTGTCTATATCTATGAGTTTTTGTTTGTTTGTCATATTTATTTATTGCTTTCAGTTTTATTTTACACATATGAGTGAAATTATATGGTTCTTGATTTTTTTCATCTGACTTATTTTGCTTAGCATGATATTCTCAAGATCCATCCATGCTGTCACAAATGACAATAGTTTATGTTTTCTTATGGCTGATAGTATTTTATTTTGTGTATGTGTGTGTATGTGTGTATACACGCCAAATCTTCATTATTCAATGATCTATCGAAGAACACTTTGGTTGTTTCTATGCACAAAAGCGTACATATGTCTTATAAATAAATATTTTCAAAATCTTTTTTTAAATATGTGTATCAAATTACATTTATAGTTCAATTTAGACACAATGTTTTTACAATATTGAATTTTCTTATCTTCCTCTTCTGGAATACTAAAATTCAATCTTTTAAAAATATCAAATCCTTGATTTTCCTCAATAAATCTCCTTTTGCATAGCTCCTATATATTTATATTTATTTTGTTTCTGAATATTTTATAAATATTATGACTATTAAAATGAGATTTTTTCTTTTATTATATTTGCTAATTTCGAGTCTTTAAAGAAAAATACTTTTGAATATTAATTTTATAATCTAATAGATAATTAAATTATTTCTGATAATAATTTTAGTTAATTTCATTGAGTTCTCAAATATATAATCATACCATCTGCATATAATCACAATTTTGTCTCTCTTATATTTTTATATTTTTTTAATTTCTTATATCTAATTGCATCAATTAGTATTTACAGAACTAATATGTTGTTGTTAAGCAAGATTCTGGTTTCTGGTTTTAAACATATATTGAAGAAGTATCCATTTAATTCTATGAACATTAAGTAAGAGTTTTTATACAATATGCCTGTTAAATTTTATTAAATACTATTTTAGAATGCTTTTCACAAACAGTAAAAAGATTATATGACTTCTTTTCTTGATCTCTATTAACAGCAAATTGTATTAGACTTACTAAAATTGAACCATCCTTGCATTCCTGATGTAATTGCACTTAATTGCAGTATAGTCTTCTTTCACGTGTTGCTTAATTCTATTTGCTAATGTAATGTTTTATATCAAATTTTATACCAATATTCATAAGTGAAATTGAGTTGAGGTTTTATGGTGCAATATTGTTAGTGCAATGACAGAAGAAAATTGAAAATTCAAAATTTTTTACCTTTCTCAATTCTTTGGAATCATTTAGGCAGCATTTGGGCAATTTGACCTCTGAATATTAGTAAAATTCTCCTGTGAAGTTATGTGGGTCTTGGGTTTGGAGAGAGAGCAGGTTTTTGGAAAATGTTTTATTCCTTCTGAGATACTTAAAATGTTTTGTTTCCTCTCAAATATTTTATTTTAATCATTCTTTTTATATAATATTAATATAGCTTATAATTTTTCAATTTTTTAATAATATAAGCCATTGAGAATGTAATAGAATGGGTTCAAGTCCCATCAAAAAAAGAGTTCAAGTCAATGATCAACTGCCAACAAAACCTTTGTGTTTATGTGTGACCTCTCTAGTTTCTAAACATCAAAAATGAGCAGAATCTGCAGACAGAGAAAGTAGTTGTATGTGTGTATCTGGTGTGTGTGTAATACTTGCCTAAAGGGGCTCTGAAAATATTTCTATCCATAAATAATTTGAAGTCACTATTATATAGTTACATGAAACCTTAAAGATAATTAACATGTACATGCAAAATTATATATTAATTATATAAGATAATTTTATTATCTTATAGATGAAGAAATTTTGAAAGGTAGGTAATTTGCCCATTTCTGAAGTTAATGAAAGGTTGAACAAAGACTGAACACCATGCCTCAGAATTCTAAGATTATTTCACTCTACTATATTCCTTCCTTTTCTCAAAAAACATAAATTGTAGAATGACCAATATCAGTTCTATAATTTTAGTTTAAATGTATAAAGCATTTTAAATAGTAATGATTCTTTAAATGATAAAATGCTGTCAGTAAGCCAAAGATTTTTTAAAATTTTTTCTTCAACGTATCTATCAGCATACATAATTACACTTAAAAATAATTTGTGTAAACTAGAATTAAGATACAGTTTGTCAAGCATGATTCCAGCCTCTACAATATGCAAAAGAAATGCTTAATAACATCCAAAAGTAGTGTGTGAAACTACAAGAAAATGATTTTAAAATGTCATTTAGAGTTCAGCTGTTCATTCAAAGGAACTATTAATGTGGATTGGGAGTGCTTCTGGCCAGATTCATGGAGAAGGTAGGAGCTTTCTTTAAACACAAGAGAGATAGATGAAAATTTTGAAATTCGTGGACAATTTTTCAATTTTAAAGAAACATAGGTGTGGGCATAGTTGTCAAAACAACATTTAAATGGTGTAGTGATATAGAGTCATTTTTTCTCTTAACTTATTTAGAATTTTAAGCAAAGAAAAGTCTACATTGGAGATTGCCATTTAAATGATTATGTTCAACCAAATGAAATATGGGATTCTGTCCTTAAACATAAATAGAGTTATATGTATTATATATTTTTTGACAACTAAGACAATTTCCTTTTTTAACCATTACGTCCAATATAAGTGGTTGGGATTAGGTAAGGTAAATTAAGGCACATACACATAAGAGTTTTCAGAGGTACAGAAAGCCCAGACTTCTGTGAGAATTGCAGATGATTCACCCAGGCCTAACACAACTTGAGATATTCATTAAAAATATTACATAAGCCAACCTTCACAAATATCTTTCTTGGTAACTACCCCATCTTATGATGACTAAGAAGTGTTAAGGTAGGGGAGAAGAGATGAAAAAACTTAACCTAAAATATTCTAATCCTATATTTTGGGGATTGTTCAATCTTTTTAATAGTTTAAATATACCATAGTGAGATAGCTCTATTCCTTATACCAACTGTCAGATATCAGAATGATCAGAATGAACCACATAAGAGAAATAAACCTTCTTCACTTTCTTCTTTTTACCTATATTCATCTAGGACTGTACATGATACTAAAACAAGAGAACATTACCAGGAATAGTCTCACTTCGTTAACTGTAAATGAAAAATATAAAGAACTTGAAATTAGAAATATTTTACATTAAAAAACTTCAGCTGATAAAAGAAGACATACTTGAACTTTTTTCTGCCTGTTATTAATCATTTTTTAACTAATATAAATTCCAGTCTGAATATTACCAGTTCTCAAGAGTATGAACTTACCTGAATATGTGAAACTTAGTTATTATATAGCAAAAGGTGAAATTAATCTTACCATGATTTTGCACTAAATTTTGGTGGAGGAGGAAGACCATAAGACATGAGTAACTACCAAAATCACTGCATCTTTCCAGGTTTCTCTCCTCATCTGTGAAAAAAAAAGAGGTAACCAGATGAACTTGAAGATGCTGGACTTCTCTTGAAACTGAGGAGGTTGTTCTGTTACTTATATCTCTTCCTGAGTTTGGAATCTTTCCAAGAAATGTAAGTTTTGTTTAAGAAAAAGTAAAGGAATAATAGTTTTTCAAGATAAAGAAATCATTATCAAGTAATCAGTGTATATAGCAGCATCCAGCATTGCATAATAAAGCAAGAATATCCATTATTTTGAGCACAATCTCAAATATTCACCAATAGTTTTATAGCTTTATTCCCTGATAATAAAAAGTAATCCCCTCCTACTTTGTATGCCCCCTTTATTATGAGACGGAAACTACATTTCACTCATTTCATCAGCATGATTCTGGAAATTTATCTTTGCTTTCTTCCTAGAAGTCTAGATAAGGGTGTGTGTGGTAGAAAAAGAATTTTATTTTACCTTGATAGCCTCCATTTTTAATATTAAACACCTTCTCTTGTTATAAAACTTAAAACCAAACACTAGTTATAGATTCATTTTAATAAGAGATTAACTAAAAAATCCACTTACAAGGCAAGAGAGCATATTTCTACATTATAATATTTAGAGTTGTGAATGCATTCAGCATTAAGTTCTGAGGTGTTAATTGTTATCCATTAACCAGTTAGACAGTGAACACCAATGGTAGAGAAATGCAAAACAACAATTTAAAAAAAAGTCAATATTCATGATGCTGCAGGAAATATAAATATAAAATGTATTTTCCACTAGTCTCCACTGGGAGCTATAAGTAAAGATGAGTACAAGGGAAGGACAGCTTGTTCGGGTACAGAGCATGGCACCAAGTTGTATAGGAAGGCGGAGTTCCAGGGTTTTATAGTTCTTAATTCTTCTAGCCTTCAAATGTCACTATCTGTGACTTGGCCACAAGTGATCAGAGCCTACCTTGTCTTGGTCAAAAGGTTATTGGGAACACTTAAAGGTACATTGTCTCCTATCTACTGCCACAATGCATTGGAAATCTCTGGAATACCATGGCAGACAGACAAATACTGATGGTGGGTTCAGAATTATTGCCACTTGATGAGCTAAAATTGTTGTTTGAATCACACGACAATGTCTTCACTCATCAAGGTGGAAAACAGCTCATTGTTTACACATCCTACAATTATGAGGAAATTCTGAGGGAAAGTTTGCTATGGAAACTGCTACTAAATTGTGTCTATGTGATATTAAAGTGCAGAAAGTACTTTACAATAATTAGAAGTGTGTATAAACTAGGTACATGATGAGGGCCTTATACAAATAAAACAAGGAGTTTAAATATTTTCAAATTAAATGTTTATGGCAGGAGAAAAAGGGGATAAGGCAGATACCAAGTTTTGGAAGAAAAGGTCCTATATCATGCTAAAAATGCTCTTTGGTACCATAACATTTACATGATTTTTAAAATAATAGTAAGACTACTCTGCTTTCCTTTTTTTTTCTAATGAAACTGTAATTATATTTTGTCTAGAAAATCATAAATACTTAAAAGCCATAAAGGAATGGCGAGTGTGTTTTTAATGCTACGTAGCATTTTAGAACATTTGACCCATAAGGTTTCCTGAATCTACTCATTAAAGTGCAGTCTGTGTTTATGTCTTGCTCAGAGTGACTTATATGGTAACTGAAGTAGGATTCTGGAGACAGTCATCCTTATAGTATTTGTCACTATAAGGTGGGTGATTCTGGGAAGTATGTTAAATCTTGAGGCACAGGGAATTGGCACAATAATCTCTGCACCACTTACTTCATAAATTGATGGTGAGAATAATGGAAGATAATTGCCGTCAAAGTGTTTTGATTGAAATATTGCAGAATAAGTAGATGATAATAATTTGTTTATTTATTCAACAAGTGTTTTTATTAAATGCCTGAGACATGATGAGCACTACTTTAGGTGTAAGGAATTCAGTGGTTAATCAAACAGGTCTAGCCCTTATAGTCTTACATTTTAGTAGGGAAGAAAACCTATATAAATTAACAAATAAATATATAATATTAGATAGTGATAAATGCTAAGAAAAATTAAAAAAGAAAGAAAATGAGAGTGATATTTTTGAGTACAGAAACACTTTGGGAAAAGTTGTCAGGGAAGACTTTTCTCATGAAATTATATTTGACTAGAAAGCTTACTCACTTGAGAGGTGAACCGTGTGAAGTTCTAGAGCATGAGAATTAGTAATTGAAGGAGCGGCAAATACAAAGAAGTGAGACATGAACATATTCAAGCAACAGCAAGAAGTCCAGTGGACTTGAAGAAGAAGAGAGAAGAAGAGTAGTAATAAATGACATTGGAAAGGCAAGTAATTAGGGCAAATCATGTGACAGGCCATCATAATGACTTTGAATGTTATTTCAAGTGTGATGGGAAACTATTGGAAGGTTGTGAGCAACAGAGTCCCATGCTCTGATTTCTTCTTTCTAGGGATTATTTTGGCTGCCAGGCAAAAAGTAGAAATGGGAGCTTCTGCAATAGTTCAGTCCACAGATGATGGTAGCTTCGACAAAGATAGTTACAGTACAGGTGATAGATTCAGAATGTGTTTTGAAGACCAAACCTAATAAGTTGTGAGAGAAATTCCTTGCATATTAGTAAAGCAGATCTTGAAGTGAGATTGTGGCTGCTCCTTGCCTAAAAGTATGAAGAACAGTGAGCCATTTGTATTTCTGGGCTCTTCAGACCTGGTAGATGCCTCAGTTCATTCAGATTGTTTTGAACTGAACTTAGGATAACTCTGGGAAGAATTTGATATACAATGGGCAACTGCATCTACTCACTTGCAATCTTGACCTTGTTTATTATTCACAAAATTTGTTTGCTGGTGGGTAAAAAATCTAAATGAAAGCAACCTACAATTCAACAGAAAATATAATCTATTTTCTTGGTGAAAAATGAAAAGAAACAAGAAAATCAGTTGAGAGTAAGATGTTAGAGAGCCCATTTTGAACATTTAAAGTGAGAGGATATGTAAAATAGTTATTTTGGAGAATGGGAAAGTAAATTGACAAGGGAAATGTAGTGAGGTTAATAAGCATAATAATGACCAACTTGAAATTAATGGTGATTATTTAACATTAGATCAGTTAGCATGACTGTTTTTTATACCCATGTACAGCTGCTTGCAATCAGGAGTACAGTCATCAGAGAGCTAGCTTTAATCTCCTTGGGGTTTTGTTAGGAAAGTATGATGCCATAGAAAGAAAGCTGAAGAGACACAAAATATAAGTTGAGTAAGGAGGCATTAGGATGATGATGGACACTGAAAAGGTGGTTGGGTCAATGGATGGAAAGACTTTTGGAGTACGTAGACCATAAGGAATATTCCAGACAGATAGAAAACATTGAGAGGTGGAATCCTTGAAATTGGTGCCATTCTTGGTAATGACCAGATTTGGGTATAGCCTTGAACATGGTCAGCTAGATAGACTCTAGTTTATATAAGAAAGGAATTCAGTCAGTATTTTTGACTCATTGATTCTAACAGCGGCTTCCATATCAAATTTGAGGTTCTGAATTCTTTGTAGAGCATTTTTATTTGGATGTTTGGTCCCTTTATTAATTATATGTTAAGTCTAAAGTATCTAAGATATCTTCTCTGAGAAGTTGGGATAACAGGACAAATATTTTTCTGTAAAGCTCATAGATAATATAGATTATTTGGGATATTTCTGAGAATTTAGTCCTCAAGTATAAAAGCATTGTTTATTAAAGATCAAAATTCCGTGCTCTAAGATGAAGTATTTCTTTCAGACTTTAAATTAAATAATTAATTTCCTCCTCCTCCCCACCTTCTTTCTCCTCCTCCTTCTCTTTCTTTTTCCCTGTTACCTTCTTTGTTTCCATGTAGATAGAGAGATAAAGTAAGTCAATTAACTTGGAAATAGATAAATAAATATCTTTGTAATGGACATTAACTTATCCATCACTCTCAAATTTACCTGAAATATATACTGTGAAACAAATTATGTCACTGCTGAATGGCAGCAGTTTTTTAGCATCAAAGGAGATAATATAGCCATGAAACAATTATATTCTAAGACTTTTAAGTCATCATTCTAGGTCCATAAATTCCAGAAATTTTTGAAATAACACATGGAAAACAGAATATAAAATAAGAAGTCACCCTGTATAATAGACAAAGACAAACTAACATAGAAGGTATATGATATGGTAATATAATTTAATATTTTTTAACCAAACATACCAGAACTTATGTAACACCAAGAATTTCCCCCTTCGAAGTACCCACCTTGGTAGGTTATATATTACATACTTATTCCACTGATGTTAACATTGCTCTAGACATTTTGTGAGATACTCTTCTGGGCTTACCTTTAAAGAGCTGTATTTTCAGTAGTTTCAAATGGTGCTGAATCATATTTGTTAAGAAAGACTACTGGAGCCAACTGAAGGCAGTTTGGAGCTGAGGGAGGCAGGTGGTGGTTTTAAGAGATTTGAATCGTAAATAATTAGTGACTTTGTTAAAGACATAGACTGGTTTACTTGTGGGTGTTGTAAACCAACTGTGAATGTGAAGAGTTTGGAAAAAGAGCTAACTAATATTTTGAGCTATAACCCCACCATTGACCTAAATACTTGACCTCTTAAAGTAACCATTTTGCAGTAGAAAGTTCTCCTTTGTGGTTTTTGCTTTCTAATCCAAAGGAGCAAAAAGAGTAAGGGTGCCTGACGTTAAATATTATTTTCCTAGTTTACAGTCCTATAGTTCACAGAGTTACAATTAAACATTTATTCTTTAACAAAATTGAAATAGTCGATACCGGAATAAGGCCATGGTTGAATTCCTCAGGAATCACCTGTGGTCTGTCCTGTGAAATGCCAAAAGCAGTTGAGAAAGACCAATGCATTAGCAATGTCAGCACAGGTCTTTCTCCCACAGAATGAATGCATTTGAAGGACATCCTCCTTAGATCATGGCTGGTTCATTCCACAACCGTCTGTTCTTGAAAACACAGAGGCTCAAAGGACAGCCACCTTAGTCACTTGGATAGCAGGAACACTGGATTCGTTAGTGATCAAAGCTTGCACTGTGATAGTCCTGATGTTATTTTTAGCATCCTAAGCTCCTTTACCTGTGACTCTTAGTAAAGCCATTATCCAGAATGTCGTTAGAAGTTGATTTGATAAAAGTTTGGCCTCCGGAACATCAGGTGTTCTTGCTCTTTGCTCTCCTGTGGGTCAGGAACCAATTCCCTCTCACAACTTCTCTCATGTCCAATTTCTATCAGGTGGGTGAGGCTGTTTTCCTCCTCAGGATCTCTGTTCCAGTCATGCTGCTCTTTGAAAAAAAAAAATAAAAGTATTTCAAATGTATTATGCCAACCTAAAGTGTGACAATCCTCTTGTTAATAAAAAAAAAATGATATACTTTTTGCTCAAGAAATTTTTTTTCTCCAAGTTCTTTCTATTATATTATTTTATTTCTAGCTCCCTGAAAACATAAGACTCAATTTTTACATCATTGGGAATAAATTAATGTTCTTGGGGAAGTTTTTTTTCTGTTTATAATATCTATTTATTTTTATTTAGGTAATGGGGGATGATGATGACATTGGCATTGGTGACAACCTTGTTGAGATTAAGAAAGAAGACCTTGGATAGAAATAAACTGGATCAATAGAAAAAATTTTCAATGTCTAGGCATCTATTATGTCCTAGATAGGGCAGTAGCAGTAATGACAATGACAGCAATGAAAATTAATACCTATTGAGAATTTACCTTGTGTTCATTTACATTTTTTTGCATCTGTTTTCCTCATTTTGATCTTCACATCATTAAATAGTATGACCAACAAGATTTTACAGATGACAAAAGCAGAGCACAGAGAGCTAAGTGACTGCTCATTGTGACATTTAGAGCATGGCTGAATTGGGATTTGAACCTAAGCAGTCTGACTCTATAGCACCCATGCTTTTCTGTAATACTGCTTGGTCTCCTTAATTTGCCTAATTAAAGCAGGTATTTCCTGAAAGTGCAACACTGTTCTTAGAAACTGATGATAAGAATGGGGAGAGTGATGGAGGGGGCAGGAATAAAGTACAACAGGAAGATATGTTCAAAATTTTAACCCTGACAGACTCTTTAACCCTACAAAAGCTAAATAAGTTGCCTAATTGTTTCCATGGTACTTACTTACTTCATTACAGCCTTTCACTCTGTGTTTCAATTTCCTGTCTACCTGACTATTTCCTTCAGTAGACTATAAGTTCTTTGAGGGTAAGGACTATGTTTTGTCCAAAGTTTGATCTATAATATCTAGAAAAGTAACCAGAATATTAAAATATACATTTGGTAAGTATTTGTTGAATTAATGAATGATTACAAATGAAATGGGGATGTGTAAAACATAGAAAAAAGATTTAAATCTTGATTCTAGGATGCTGGCAGGCACATAAATTTGTCAGTTTTCTTTTCCTGTGCAACTGATTTAGCTCTTAGCTGTCTGTTTTTCTCCATAGACCAACAAGGCTCTGTAGAATGGGTATATATATATATATATATATATATATATATATATATATATATATACCTATATATAGATATATAGATACACACACACACATACATATGTATATACATAAAATATAAAAAATACATTTTAAAAATTGATGTGTTTTGGCTCTTTAAATATCCATGTTGTACTAATTCCAGTTAAGAAAATAATGAAATTTAGGATCCTTGATCACCGGCTAAAAGAATTGACTTTGAATAAAAATAATAGAAACACAAGGATTTTAATTTTCAAGTTTTCCTTGTAAAATGGCTAAGTGAATGTGAAGAAGGCATAGATGTTATGACTCACTGCCTGGTTGGTTGATTTGCAACGAGTAGGCCATAGACCTGAGGAGTCCAGGTCAGCTAAGCTTAGTATTAGTTTCCACTACTTTAGGAGATAACTCAGGGTTCCTGACACCCAGCAAACAAATCGCTTCCTTCCTCCTACTGGTTCTGGCACCTGCTGCTTGGAGTTCCAATAGAACACCCACCTCCATTCTCTTGTCTGAAGTCCTGAGCCCTGCTGCTGAGCGCATATCATCATTCCTTGATGGCATCTCTTGGCTGTTTTCCATTCTTGAGATTCTTCTGGCTTGGGCCACCTGCCATGCCTTTAGCTCATTTCCTTTGCCTTGACTTGAGCACTCTGGATTTTTCAGCTCGCCTTATGTTCAACTCACTTCTCATGCTGACCCCGTTTAGATTTTAGGGACTCTGAATCACCTGTTACAGTAGATACCAGAACCCATCTTTGTCACTTTCAGCCAAGTTGACCCACCAACCCCACCAGCACTGAACGTAGGTGGTGGCTGGCTGGTCTCTGTCCTCACATCAATGGTAATTCTGTTGTGTTTTTATTCACTAAATCTCTGTATGCCAACCCCACATTTCCTGTGGGAAACTTCTTCCCTTTTTCTTCTAATTTCTTATGCTGTTTTAGAAACTTTTTTCCCCAATTGAATTTCCTTCTTTTTATTCCTAACCCCTCTGCACAGGCAGGCTCAGCCTAAAACCAAGCTTGTTGTCTCTCAACTTAGAAAACATTTTCTGCTCCCCAGAATAATTGCTTTCTCGTCTATGGCCTCATTACAACTATAAAAATCCTAGAGCAGTGGTTCTTAAAGTGTGGCCCCAGGACCATAGCAGGTGAATTTCGTGGGAGTTTGTAAGAAGTGCAGTTTTTTAGAGGAGTGATATCAGCAAGATAGCTGAATGACATCCTTCACTCATATTCCCCCCTCAGATAAAATAATTTGCTTTCTACCAGTGACAAAAGTGTCTTTGTGGGAGCTGTGAGATCCAGGTACAATATTATGAAACACTGGCGCAGTCCAAGAATGAGAACTTTTTGTGAAAACAGGTCTGCACCCAGTTGGCTGGCTCACCAAACATGCAGGCCCATAACACCATACCCCCTCAGCTAGAGTCCAATTTGAGTTTGGTTCTGTCACCAGCACCATATGCCACAGGGCCTGGGAGGAGTCTCAGCCACCCTGGTGTTGCTACTAGGCGTACAGACTAATTTTTTGGCAGTGGACTCTGAAATGGCCCATGAACTAACTCCAGTCCCTCTTGACCATGGTATGGGAGCCCTGGGAAAACAATGAATTAGACTATCACCCATATATGATAGAACCTTTATGGAAGTTTGAGAGTCCAGAGAAGTTCATGCTCATGACTGGAGCAAAGAAACCAGAGACTAGGTGGACTGAAGATGATAAAAGGAACAGTTTGACTTTACCAGGGTCACTACATCCCCAAAGCAACATGGCTCAGTGCCAAGTGATCTTCTCAGCCCTTGATTTCTCCCACCGGGGAATGTGATAGTGTGTGAGTGAGCACCTGACTTCCTCAGTTGTGTGGGATGCTGCCCCAAAGGCCCATTTCTTTCTTGCCTTATCTGGAGCACTGAGTTGTAAGCTGCACAACTAGGCGTGGTGAGTGGCTGGGAGAACAACAGCCAGAACTCAGAACAAAACATTATCAAAGAAACACAGATCTTATGAAGGAACTTCATCAGAACTCTGTTTTTCTAAATT
>CM053503.1:90875211-90983817 GCA_028627145.1 Eidolon dupreanum | reverse complement strand
AAAAAAAAAAAAGCTTTCCAGCAATGATATTTTGTCTAGTGAAGCTATCCTTCAGAAATAAAGGAGAGATAAAGACATTCCCAGACAGACAAAGCTGAGGGAGCTCATCACCACTAGACTTACCTTATAAGAAAGGCTGAAAGGAGTTCTTTAAGCTGAAATGAAAGAACACTAATTAGTAACATGAAAACCTGAAAATATACAACACAATAGTAAAGGTAAATATATAGTAATATTCAGAATACTTTAATATTGCAATATGGTGGTATGTAAACCACTTAACTCTAGCATAAAGGCTAAAGGACAAAAGTATTAAAAATAATTTAGCTATATTAAATTTGTTAATGAATGTACAATATAAAAAGGTAAATTGTAACATCAAAATCATAAAAAGAAGTAAAAGTATAGAAGTTTTCTGTATGCAATCAAATATGTTATCATTGTAAAACAGTTACATCAGTAATATATTTTATGTCAGCTTCATGGTACCCATAATGCAAAAATATACAGTAGATAGACTATTATTAAAAGACAAGAGATAAGTGTTGGAGAGTAAGTGGGAAAAAAAGAACTCTTGTGCATTATTGGTAGAAATTGAAATTGGTATTGCCACTAAGCAAATCAATATGTATGTTTCTCAAAAATTTAAAAATAGAACAACCATATGATCTAGCTTCTGAGTATATATCCAAGAGAAATGAAATCATGATCTTGAAAAGATATCTGCATCCCCATGTTCATTGCAACATTATTCTAAATAGCTAACATATGGAAACACCTATGTGTTCATTTGTGGATGAATGGATAAAGAAGATGTGATATAGATAGATGATATATGATAGATAGATGATATATATATGTGTGTGTGTGTGTGTGTGTGTGTGTGTGTGTGTGTGTGTGTATGAGAGAGATGATAGATTGATACATACACATGCACAATGGAGATTCAGCCATGAGAAAGAAGGATATCCTGCCATTTGCAAAAACATAAATGGATTATTAGGGCATTATGCTAAGTGAAATAAGTCAGACAAAGACAAATACTTATGATCTCACTTATATGTAGATTCTCAAAAAGCTAAACTCATAGAAACAGGGAGCAGAATGGTGACTGTCAGGGCTGGAGGAGGGTGGGGGAAATGAGGAGATATTGGTCAAAAGTACAAACTGTCAGTTATATGATGAATAAGTTCTGGGAATCCAATGCACAGCATAGTGACTACAATTAATAATACTGTATTATATTTTTGAAAGTTTCTAAGAGAGACGATTTTAATGATCTCACCATGCACACAAAAAGGTAATTATAGGAGGCGATCAAGGTATTAACTAATTCTATTGTGGTAATCATTTTACAATAAATACATGTATTAAATCATCATATTGCAAAACTTAAACGATATTATTTTTCAATTACATCTCAACAAAAATGTGAAGAAAAAAATGCAAATTCTCATGTCTTACTTCATATCTATTGAATAAGAAACTTTGGAAGTGAGGCTAACAAATAAGTGTTCTATTAAGCCCATAGATTCATTCTGAAGACATTCTACTTCAAGGAATTTTCCTTATGCACAGGCCTAATCTGCTTCCTCCCCCGTCTCCTTTTGATCTTAGGGCAGATAGACCTAATTTCTATTTACTTTCTGTTTCTGAATCTCTGATTCTCTCTTTTTAATTACTTGAATTCCAGATTACTAACCTGTCCACTGATTTAAAAACTTCTGCTTGATCAGGCCCAGCTTGCCTGCTACGATATGTCTAAATCCTATTGAAACTGTGTAAGCCAGTGTGTATAGAACATGAGTCACATTCTACCAAGTAACAGCATTGCTGCATGCCTCTTGCTATATCATGACTAATATCTGGGAAGAGTCATCCTGCAATGCAGAAGCTGACCTCACACAGCAATTTGTGTCTTGTCATGCCTCTAAGCAATGGCATCTAAGAGGATGTATATTAAAGAAGTACCAGGATAAGTGAAAACCTTTGCTCATTGCAACTTCGATCATTTCTATTTCCACCCTAAAGATTCCTAAGCAATTGAGAATCAACTTCAGAAATAAATCAGAGCATTTTCCTAGTAAAATCAATACTAAGAGAGTTTTGAAATCTAGTAACTGTCTTGTTGAATATAAACTACCTCATCATACTGGTGGTAGATGCTTAGTTGAAGCCAGTGAGGGCTATATAAAACCTAATGGCACCCCTGATATAAACAGATAATATAACTCCAATCATTTTGCATTTATAATTCTGCATTGGAAAGGCCAAGGGGAATTGTGTTCCAGGGCCTGAAGGACATTTTGTAAATAACGCAAAGTGTGAACCTCTGTGGAGCATATGTGAGGTTAATTCTAGACACTGGTAACATTTTTATTGTAAAGCCAAAGTTAACAGTTTTTTTTTTTATTCACTTTTTATTTCTATTACTGTTGACATTCAATATTACCTTATATTATGTTCAGGTGTACAGCATAGTGGTTAAGCACCTGTCACTATACACAGTTGTTACCATATATTACTATAGTCCCTATGCCGTACTTTACATCTCCATGACTATTTTGTAACTATCAATTGATACTTCCTACTCCCTTCCCCTTTTTCATCCATGTCCACAACTCCCCTCTCATCTGGCAGTCATTAGTTTGTTCTTTGTATCTATAAGTTTGTTTCTATTTTGCTTGTTCATTTATTTTGTTCTTTAGATTTCACATGTAAGTGAAATTATATGGTATTTGTCTTTCTCTGTCTGCCTTATTTTACTTAGCATAATACCTTCCAAGTCCATCCATGTTGTCACAAATGGTAAGATTTCATTCTTTTTTATGGGAAAGTATCATTCCATTATATATATATATATATATATAATTTCTTTATCTAATCACCCATTGATTGGCATTTGGGTTGCTTCCATATTTTGGCTATTGTAAATAATGCTGCAATGAACATAGGGACACATATATCTTTTCAAACTAGTGCTTTTAGATTTCTTTGGATAAATGCTCAGAAGTAGAATTGCTGGGTCACAGGTAAGCCTATTTTTAATTTTTTAAGGAACTTCCATACTGTTTTTCATAGCAGCTGTACCAATTTGCAATCTCACCAACAATACGTGAAGGTTCCCTTTTTTTCACATCCTTGCCAACATATGTTGTTTGTTGATTTACTGATGATAGCTATTCTAACAGTTGTGAGGTGATACCTCATGGTGGTTTTAATTTGCAGTTCTCTGATGATTAGTGATGTTGAGCATCTTTTCATATGTCTATTGGCCATGTGTATGTCCTCTTTGGAGAAATGTCCATTCAGATTATCTGTCTATTTTTTCATTGGATTATTTATCTTTATTTCCATGCGTCTTCCAAATAGCCTCATTTTCCTTTAGTGCATCCTCTTCTCAATCAGCCAAGTAGAATTTATTAGTCTAGAGTTTGGTAAAACATGAATTTGAGAAATGATTAAGATGTTGTCAGTGACTGGCTGCCTCTTAGTCTTGCCTCTTAGTCCTGCAAACACTATAGATGAGGATAAGGAGTGTATTTGGAGGCATTTGCTCATGGTGCCATTGGATACAGGCACATTCATGGTATTGTATAACTGGAACAAGGAAGGTCTGTGTTTGCAATATGCACAGGTGCAGCAACAGAGAGAATGAGATTATTTTTCTGACTAGGTAGGGTAGGTATCTAAATATGAACACTGCCTCTTCGGTCTTACACAGTTACCCTTCAGAAAATGCCTTATCTTAAGAGCATGCTCTGTAAGTACCTGTGTTTGAGCACATTTGATGGACTAGTGGGCAAGGTGCCAGGAGCCAACATCCAAAAGATCTGGAGGGGTGTGTGTGTGTGTTTGTGTGTGTGTGTGTGTGTGTGTGTGTGTGTGTGTGTGTGTGTGTTTTGCACAGAAGATTCTGGGAAATGACTATAAGTAAAAAGCCAAATAGTGTTTACCTAAGACATTGGATCCCAGCCTGGTCTAATCATATATCTGTTGTCATGAGGCACTCTGTAAGGAGATGGAGTTTAAGTAAGAACTAGATTCAGTGGATGAAAGAGGTGGTCTCATGCCCACTTATACAAGTGCTTTTGACATGGCAAGGACAACAGCATCACACAGTTCAGCACAGCACTGGAGACAACACCTCCATTAGAGGCATTAGTATTGTTGTGCTGGCCCTGTTGGCAACAGAATTAGCTAGGTGTTGCCCTTTCACAATCACTGACCACCAAGGAGAAAAGCAGAGTAAATCACCAGGAATCCAGGAAAACTCAGAAAGAGTACGAAAGGATGAAGTTCTGGGGAAGAGGACCAACAGATTTGACATATTAACCTTATGTGACATCATATTTTTACACATACCAGTCAAGCTTGAGTTACAAAAGAAAACTCAGGTCTGTGAAGCCCATTAGGAACTAGGCTTGCTTCTCTTTTCTCATGTCATCCTTTTGCTCCAAACCTTCTGGAAATTCCACTCCTAAAGGTTAAATTCCAAACATCATGGAATTTCAGATCATTAAATCTATCACCATCTAACTTAATATTCTCACTCCACTTTCTAAACAGCATTGTAGCCACATATTGATCTCTATAGTGTCCTTTGGTGTGTGTCTTCTCTTTTCCTTTCTGCATATTTCTTGCTTGTCAAAGCCCAGGTCAAGCACTACCTTTCTTTAAAGTTTTTTCTAATCACCTCAGCCTACAGTAATCTTTCGTGTTCAAATTCTTAGTCTCATATTTTCTTCCTATATCATTAATTTAGTTTTTAGCATACATTTCCTATTTGTTCGTCTTCTCTTCATGTAGTATTTTGTTCATCTCCCCAGTTGCACCACAAGCCTGTTTACTTCTCCTCAGCTTACTGCTAGGCCTTGCCCATTGTAGAGCATATGAAGTCGAAAAGGATCATTGCATGACTGAGTTACTGATGATCTGACATTGATATCTTGGTGTGATTGTCTCATGCTTCATTTTTGTTAAGATGTGGGAGCAATAAAAGGCTTCTCAGAACATGAACATATTCATCGTACTTTGGCTCTCACTGATTCTTGCCCCTGTCTGGGTTATTAGACTATCTCAGAGAGAGTGTGGTTTGAATTATTCTGGGTATGAGTGTGGTGCCCTAAAGCAAGGATGAAGTCATTGGGCTTATTTTCATTTTTGAACATAAATTCCCTGAAACCTAGGTTTTTTTTTTCTTAAAATAAAGTCATATAATCATAGAGTGTCAGAGAAAATAAATAACTTATATGTCACATTTTGATCACTATCATCTTTTTCAATGAGCCAGATGAATCTGGATTTGAATCATAGTCTTACATCTATAATTGTGTGACTATTGACAGGTCAGTACGTATCCTAAGGCTGTTTCCTCAACTGCAAATTGAAGATAATATTTTTTACTTAAAAAGTTGTTAGTGGAGTTTAAGTGAGCTAATATATGTGAAATATCAGGAATAACAACTTACATACATATAGGAGATGTTTAATAGATGATGACTATATTATCAATTATCATTAACAACCAAGTGATTATATTGAGTACATTCCTTATATTAGGTGTTAGAATTATAAAAGAATTTTCATATATTGTTTTGTTTTTTGTCAAATGCTATTAAATTCAGTTAGAGGAATTGAATATAATTATATTAATTTGATCAAAATTTATCAAATTTTTCTTTTGTGGCAGGTACTTGGGCATATTCAAGCAATAATGAAATGACACAAATGCTACCTACTCTCAAGTGGATATCAATGCAGCTAGGGAGCCATATATAATTCATAGTGACAAAAATAGGGAAATTGAGGTCATATATGTTATGTGGATATCAGAGTCATTTTGTCTACAAGTAGTAACTTTGAAAAAGTTAAAATTACCTTAAGCATTACAGGTGATATGTTGGATATATTGTTTTTAATATCAATAAGTTCAGACTAAGGACCTTAAGACCACCAGTCACATCTTGGTCTATGTAAATTAAGTTGCAAAATGCATAAGCTACTTGTCTCTATACAGTTGGCCTGCATTGAGCAGGATTCAGGGCTACTGGATTAGTAGCTCAATGTTATCAAGACTGATATTCTTCTGTCTTTCCTTTCTACTGTCTATGGGCTTGGCTTCATACTTGTGATTGCAGTTTGGTTCATGATGGTCAATTGAAGTTTCATGTTTCTTGTTCAGGAAAATAAATAGATTATGATGATAAATAGATAATGATATATGATAGATAGATGATAGATAGATGATAGATAGATAGATAGATAGATAGATAGATAGATAGATAGATAGATAGAGAATCAACAATCTTTTAGTCAGATTGGGCCAAGATATTCACTTAGATAAGTATGAGATCATGTACAGTTGCCTTAAGTTTGAGTTCCTAAACTATTAATGATCATGATTGCTTCAGATTAATCAGGGTACTCCTTTGGAGTTAAGGTCAATACCCTAAACTACATGGCTGCTACACAAAGACAGAATAGAAAATATATTGGAAGTCAAGCAAATTGTGTAGAACTGGGCCTAAGTATAATATGAGAAAAATTAACCTCATGGTTTTATTTATACATTGTTTCTTTTTGTCAATAATCTTCATCACTTTGCAGTTTCATGATTTTTTTAGTGAGCTATCATGTCATAATGTTAAAACGTATTATCTCTCATTACAATAATAATGCCTAAATTATGTAAGTCCCCCAAGGGGAAAAGGGGCAGTGTCACCAACAGAAATGATAGGGGATTGGGGGTTCTACTGACCTACTAGTTAAAAGAAGTTTTGCTATTTTTATTAATTTTTTTCTAAACATCTTAGTATTTCATTTCAGCATTCTTGTTCAGAATACAAGTAGGGCACCCATTAGATATTTAATCATCAATAATAAGAAATTAATTCTAGCAAAAATTAGTGGATCTTAAAGTATAAATAATATTTTACCAGCAAAATGGGTGACAAGAAGGAGTTCCCAGAGAGAGGGAACATCATAAGCACAGATAAAGAAAAATAAAATTATGTGATGTAATTGTGAAAAGGTGACTCTTCCAGGACTGCTAAACCATTAAGTTTCTATGGAAGGAAAATGACAAGAACTAAATCTGGAAATAGAATTTGAGGTTTGTCACAGTTTCTTAATTGTAAGCAAGAGATACTGTGATGGGCTCATTTATGCCCCAAAAGGAGATATAAGTTTAAACAGATAAGAAACAGCTCACAGAATCTCCTAAAAGTCTGGAAAACCAGGCTCAGAAGATAGGCAAGAAAGAGAAGCTAGGCAGCTACAGCTACCACCAAAAGTATCCCCAAAATTCATCCTGAGATGACAACATAGTCCCCACAGCTTCTCCCAAAGATATCATAAATACTGGACACTGGACACTGGACACCAGTAGAATTCCTGTCATTGCTGCTGCTGTCCCAGGGCCAGCATGAATCCTTCACTGCGGCCTCAAGTCATTCACTCTCAATTCAGTCATGGATGAGCATATCTGAGAGTCAATGTCAGTTTCTTGCCTGAAACAAAGGAAGCTGATAAATTGAAGATCATCTTCCATGAAGACTCACATGCTTGATAATTTCTCTAACATAAAACATTTATAATTAATTATTTAGGCAATGAAAACTGCTACTACTAATAGCAAAAATGATGGGGAGATGAATGATAATAGTGATGTCCCCATTTAATGAATACTTTCTTTATGTTTACTCTCATGACAACTTCATGAAGGGCATCATTATTCCCATTTTACAGTTAACTGTCTTAGAGAGATTAACCATTTTAGGTATTTCAAAGGGGAGCAGCATGATAAATATGTTCTAGAAATATCTTTTTTGCTGCCGTGTGGAGGAAGATTAGGAGTATAGAGATTATAGCCAGAGAGACCCAAGAAAGGATGAAAACCTAAACAGAGGATGAGAGGAAGAATTAGAGCAGTTGTTCTGGAATGTCAGTGTATATCATAAGCACCTGAAGGCTTATGAAAGCACAAGTTGCTGGGATCTAACCCCAGAGTTTCTGATTCAGCAGGTCTGGTTGGGACTCAAGAATTTGCATCTTTAACAAGTTCCAAGTTGATAATTCTACTACTGGTTCAGGGGCATTTTAAACTGAATAGATTAAATATATTTAAATGAAATGAGTTTAAAAACTGTTTCTAAAACCTTAGTGATATAATAACCCCTTTTAATTTAATATGTTACTATCAGTACTTCTTTATTTGTATTATAATATTACTTTAAAATGTACAGATATAATTTTAGGTATAAAATTATACCTCCTTATGCTTATAGCTCATAAACAACAATAAAATCTAAATGATATTTAAATTAAATATGAACAAAAGTATAAAATCAATAAAATTCAAAGTAGAGTAGTATTAACTTTAATGTAACATATCATACTGTTCTGCAGAAATTAAAGGATTATTGTTACATTTAGGAGAAAAAAATATATAACCACAAAACCAATTTTATTTTCATTCTACTTTTGTATTACTTGTGTAAGGAATGACTTTGCACAAGCATGTTGTAAAAATGATATTCACAACTTCCAGGCTCTGTTTCTAACTTTATACCTAATCAAAGCTCTTCCAGTGAGCACTATTATAATGGCAGTTTTAATAAAATATTCCCTAGTATCCTCCTGAAGCTAGTTTCTTGTGTGTTCTAAGATAATTGTGACATTATTAAAATCTGTATTAAATAGTTATCTAATGTTGTTATTGCTGAACTGAGGAATATAATAATTTCTCATTACATATTTACTACTATACTTTTGATGCTACTGGTGTATTACAAGTTGATATGTGCCATAATCTGATCCTTACAAATCTTTAATACAGATATGGCACTGAATTACAAGACATATGTGCTGTTAGCACTTTTAGTTCAGCATTTCTTACTACCATCTGCTATATGATGATCTGATTTTACTTTTGCAATTTTCTTCTCAAAGCAATGCAAAACTTTTATTCTACATTTCATAGCATCTAACTTTATTTGGGTTCTCCAGAGGCAATCCCTAAGACAAGCATACTAATGAATGGAATTTATTAAGAAGAGTTCTCAGAAAATAACAGTAAAGCAATAAAGAAATGAGACAGGCAAAGGAAGAAAGACAAGTGAGAACCTGATGGCAAAGAAAGTTATTGCAGAGAATAACTTTGACTTAATCCTGCAGGGGAGCTCTGGAAACAGAGTAGGTCATACCCAGAGTTCTCCTGACTAAAGAGAGGAAAGCCTAAATATTTATACTCATGCATCCATCACATCCATCAGTCGTTGGATGAAGGATGTCTGTAGAGAGACATAAATTACCAACCACTTCTAGAAAGCAGGCTCTGGCAGCCTAAGGGTAACCTTCTGACAGATACACAGGTGCTGACTGTTGGATGTAAAAGTAAGTAATGAATCCATGCATAAAAAATGATGATAGGATTAAGACATGGATAGAGCACTGATAGACTCTTCCTTAAGCCAAGAAAGTTATTCCCTCAGGTATGAGCATAGCTTACTTGTTCATTTTCTTTAGATTGCTGTTCAAATGTCACCTTCTCATTAAGTCCTTCTTTGTCAATGCTATAAAAATACACTCCCTATAATTATGTCTTTTTACACTGATATGTTTTACATCTTCCATTGATGAGCAAATAATATACTGTTTATCCGAGTATGTGTTTAGTGTATATATCTTCGCATTAGAATATAAGCTCCATAAAAATAAGAACTTTGTTTTGTTTACTGCTATATGCCTAGAAATAGATAGTTACCTAACACACAGTAGACACTTAATAAATATTATTGAATGAGTGAATGAATGAATTAAATGATTAAGCTGGAGAGTCAGGCAATGATCAAATCAGATAAAGTCTTGTGGTCCAAGGGTTAGTCTAAAAGCAAACTTTTTCAGGCGTGCAGACTAACATGATAAGATTGGTCTGTTAAAATGTTTATTCTGCTAGGAGGAGATATGGGATTCAGAGCAATAAATTAAAAGGCAATTTATAATCCTGGAGAAAGATGATACTAGCTTAGACTTGGATTGTGGCAGTAGAGATAAAGAGATGTGAACATACTGGAGAGGTATTTAAGAGATGAAATCAATTGTGAAATATTGGATATTGATAGATGAAAGAAAAGAGGGCATCAGATATAACCACAGAACAGGATAGACAGAGAATACTAGAAATGATCAGATTTCACATGGATGAACATGAGATCATCCTGGACATATAGAGTTTAAAAGTAAGACATCAAAAAGCCAGAAGGACATTGGTGTCTGGAGCTCAGAGGAGAAATCTGATCTAAAATCTATATATACAGAATCAATACTTCAAGGCCTTTGAAAACTAAATTTACATTGGTACAGAAACCCTTATTTTAAAAAAAAGTGGACCAGGATGCACAATCTGAAAATAACCAGATTGACTACTAAAACAAACAAAAAATAATCAACCTACGTAAATTATTTAAATAGAAATCAGAGTCTCATATCATAATATTCAACATATATGTTATAACCAAAAATGTTTAATATACAGGAAAATTCAAACAACTCTTAAGGAAAAAAGACAATCAATATATAACAACCCTGAGATTAAGCAAATGTTAGAATGATCATACAACTTTTTAAAGCTACTATTCTAATTATGCTCTAAGAAGTGAGGACAAACACTCTCAAAAACAAGTGGAAAAATAAAAGTTGTTAGCAAAGAAATAAAAACTCTAAAATAGAACTAAAAACAAAATGGAAATTTTAAATTAAAAATATAATATCAGAAGTTAAAAAACAAAATACTGGAGGGGATCAACCGTAGAATTGAGAAGACGGAGGGAAGAGCAGTAAACTTGAAGATAGAGCAATAAAAATTATCTAATCTGAACAGAGAAAAAAAAGAGTATAAGAAAGTAGAAAAAAGACTCAAGGGTTTGTGGGACAGCACTCAAAGATCTAATATTTGTGTCACAGGAGTCCCAGAATGAGAGAAGATTCTGATGTAGAGAAAATGTTTGAAGAACTAATGGCTGAAAACTGTCCATATTTAGTGAAATTCATAAATTTACAGATCCAAGAAATATTGAAAACTTCAAACAACATAAAATTTTAAAAAAACTTGCCAAGACACATTATAATCAAATGTGAAAAATTAAGATTTATAAAAATCCTAAAAGCAGCCAGAGGAAAATAACACATTACATGTCAGAGGACAAAGATTCAAATGACTGCAAATTTGTCATCAGAGGCCAGCGAGTTCAGAAGACAGTTTAACCCTATTTTTAAAGGGCTAAAAGAAAAGAATTGTCCACCCAGCATCCAATAACAAGTGAAATTATCTTACAGGAATAAAAGCAAATTGCAGACATTCTCAGATGAAATAAAACAGTCCTGCCTTAAAAGAGAGCAATGAGGTAGTCTTTCGGGTAAAAGGTAAATGATAGCAAAAGAAATAATGCAAAAAAAATGGTAAGTATATAAAGAGAATAGACTATATTCATCTCTTAAATTTATTAAAATCATGTATGACTATTGAAAACAAAAATCATTCTGTCTGATGAGATTTCCAGTGTATGTATATGCAATACATCTGACAGCAACCTCATGATAGGAAGATGGTAAGACACTATAAGTTGTAAAATTTATATATGTTCCTGGTAAATGTTATTTGTAACTAGAATGTATAAAGTTTAGTGTGTATATTATAATCCTCAGATAAACCACTAAAAAACCTATACAAAGATACAATATCAAAAACTAATAAATAATTAAAATGGAATCTTGAAAATATTCAAATAGTTCAACAAAAAGAGAGGAGAAATCAAAGAATGAAAAAACAGAAGGAACAAACAAAAAATTGACCTAAATCCAACTATAACAACAATTATAAAAAATGTAAATATTTAAAACAAGCTAATTAAAAGAGACTGTTGAATTGGATAAAAAAAAAAAGACCCAACGATATACTATCTACAGAAATCCCACTTGAAACATAATGATACAAATAGTTTTAAAAAGTAATAGAATGGAAAAACATAATTCATGTAATCACTAACTTTAAAAAACTGGAGTGGCTACAAAACACAAAGCTGAATTCAGAACAAGAAAAATTACCAGGAACAAAGAAAGATATTACATAATGATAAATAAAAGTGTTAAGTAACCAAAATACATTGTAATCCTAAATGTGTTTACAGTAAATACAAAGTTTCAAAATGCATCAAATAAAAGCTTAAAGAATTGAAAAAAATAAACAATCCAAATCATACTAGGAGATTTCAATATTTCTCTCAATAATAAATAGAATAAGCAGAAACTCAGCAGATAAAGAAATGAATGTCATCAACCAACTTGATCTAATTGATATTTACAAAACAATGCACCTACAGCAACAGAATGTATATTCTTTTCAAGTATACTTAGAACCTTTACCACGAAGATCATATTCTGAACTGCCAAACAAACCTCATTACACTTAAAAGAATTAAAGTTATTTAAGTTTCCCTAACTACATGAAATACACCTAAAAATTAATCATAGACTATTTTGGAAAATTCCTAAGTAACACACTACTAAATAATCAAGGTTGTAAGAAAAACTCTCAAGGAAAATTAGAAAATCTGTTCAAATGAATAAAAATAAAAATGCAATAATGATACAACTAATACAGTGCTTAGAGAGAAATCAGTAGCATTGACTGTTATATATAAACAATAAAGTTTTCAAACCTATAATTTAAGATTCTATGTTAAGAAATTAGAAAAAAAAATTAAAAAGCAGGAAAAAAATAACAAAGATCAGAGCAGAAAGAATGAAATTGAAAAGAAAAAAAAATGAACAAAATCTAACTCTTCCCAAAAAATGAATTAAAAAGGTAGATAAACTTCTAACCAAATTGACCACTTTATTGGTCATAAAAGGAAAAGACACAATGAAAGATGATATATAACTAGTGACCTCACAGATATTAAAAGTATAATAAGAATAAACTATGAACAACTCTATGCACATACATTTAATATGTTAGATGACATAGACCAATTCCTAGAAAGACACAAATAATTAAAACACACTCAAGAAGAAATAAAAAATAATCCTATTTCTTTTAAGGAAATTGAATTTGTAGTTTTAAACCATTCTGAAAAGAAAAGAAAAAGACACCAGACTCAAATGGCAAATCCTACCAAATATTCAAGGAAGAAATAATACTAATTCTTCCTTCTCTTTTCAATAAATAGAAGGGGAAAGAACACTTCAGAACTCATTTTATGAAGCTAGTATTATCTTCATATCAAAACCAGTTAAAGACAGTATAAGAAAAGACAATTGCAGACCAACATTCTTCATGAACACAGATGAGTAAGTCCTCTACGATATATTAGCAAATTAAATCAATGTGTAAAAAATCATACATCATGACCAAGTGGATTTTATCCTGGGAATGCAAGGCTGGTTCAACACCCAAAAAATTATATTAAACTTAAAAAGAAAAACCATATGATTGCATCAATAAATGCAGAAACATGTTTGGAAAAAACAACATTTACTCACGATGAAGACTTTTAGTAAATTTGGACTAGGAGGGAACTTCTTCAATGTAATAAAGTACATTAAAAAAAATGGCTAACACCATATTTCACGATAAAAAGCTAAATATTTTCCCTCTAAAATTAGGAACTAGGTAAAGATATTCACCATTTATATTCAATGTTATACTAGAAGCCCTAACAAATACAATTAAGGCAAGAACAAGAAATAAAAGGCATGCACATTGGAAAGAAGTAAATAAAATTACTTCTATTTACAGATAGCATAACTGTCTACATAGAAAATCCAGAGAAATCTATAAAGAAAAAAAGGTCCTAGGACTAATAAGTAAGTTTTGCAAGTCACAGGACACAATATCAATATGCAAATGATTTCTATGCACTAGTAATAATTAGAAATCACAATTTCTAAAAATTAAAATAGCTTCAAATATATGAAATGCTTAGGAATAAATCTAAGAAAATGTATATAGAATTTTTGTGCTGAAAACTATAAAATGCTGATGAAAGAGATGGAGAAAACCTCATAAACAGAGAGACATGTAAAAATGGCTTGGAAGTGTCAATATAATTAAGATGTTAATTCAAGCAAAGTTAATCTTTAGGTTTAATGTAATCCCCACCAAAATTCCAGCAGGATTCCTTATATATACAGAAAATCTGCTTCTAAAATTAAATTGACAGGTAAAGAATCTAGAATAGTTTTTAAAAAGAAAAATTAGAAGACTCATACTACCAATTTTAAGGCTTACTTAAAGCTACAGTAGCTAAAACAATGTTGTAGTAGTTGAAATGATAGACATATAGACAATAGGGGCAGTTAAGAAAATCTAGAAATATATCCATACATATCTTCAATTTGCTCTGGTCTCTCAGACTATATCTGTTTTTATAAAGTCTGAAATTGCCTATCCCGTTCTAGCCCTGCCCTGGATTCTGCACCAGCCCAGATCTTTATAACCTGGGACACATTGCCTGTTGGCCTTGAACTCCATAAAAAGGAATCATACCAGATCACCTAGAGAAAGTGACCTTGGCATATGACTTAGAAGGAAAGACTGGATTTGCTGAACACAAGAATAAAGTCATCCTAAGAAATTTAAAAAGGATATGCAAGAAGTACATGACAAAAGAGAGGTGAGGGGGAAATCTGTGTAGCCTAAATGCTAAAAAGCACAGCAATGATGTTTGAGAACATGCTGTACAAAAAAAAAAAAATGTTCAGACCAGACTCATGTGCTACAGCCTCTGCTTCAGTCAGCATATCTAACAATATTTCAAATTCTGGCCTTCCCATGCAGAGACATCAGTTAAATAATAAACTTTCAATAACAGCACAAAATGTCATCAGGTTAATAGACACTTCTTCTATTTTCTCCTGCACGTGTTAAATAAATCCATTTGCGATTGATCTCCACAGCTAAGTTTGAGCCTTAATGTAATTCTTACCGTCAAAGTAGAGTAAACAGATAGTTCCTGGAAGCATCTAAACATGTTATTTTTTCCTCATCAAATGAATACTCTATAGATTACTAGGCAACCTGATCCATTGGATGTTTCATTACAAAAGTTACCAGATTGGAGGCTTACCATGTCCAGCTGGAGCTGAGCTACAGGGACTGAATAACAATGACAATGTAAGAAAATCTAAGGGGAAAAAAAGGTACATAAAACATAGTCTAGGTTCTGGCAGATTTCTGATTCATGATCACTGCTGCTACATAAAGATAACAAGAAAGGAAGATTTCTTATCCCAGATTCTGGCATTTGACCTTGGTATTCTGGCCAGATGTCATTTTATATGGCATTATTTCCACATGAACACATTGTGACCAAACCACTGGGCATACTGGCCTGTACCAGGGTAATTTTCCAATGGCTGGAGGTTATGAAGGCATGGAAGGATCAGTTCCATGTGTATATCATTGGCTCTGGGTCATTTCACATGCTACCCTCTACCAGGAATACTCCTGGATTCAGTATACATCCTCAGACTTGAGAAAAAGGGACCCCTTTCTGTCTGCATGCTTAGAGCTATGGTTCTCAAATAGTTCCAAGACTAGCAGCATCAATATCACCCAGAGAATTGTTAAAAATATAAGTTTTTGGACCACACACCAAACCTACTGAATCAGAAAGTCAGTAAAGTAGAGCCCAGATATCTGTGTTTTAATAAACCTTTCAGATGATTCTGATTAATCTAAAAGTTTGAGAACTACTGCTTTCAAGGCCCTGGTCTGGTCATCTTTTAGCAATGTCTTTCTTTATAGAAAGGGAATCTGAGAGATCATACCTTCTCCTTCCAGACCTCACTCTTGGTACCTGAAGCCCCAAAATTTTCTGTCTTTGTGGCCTCTAGCTTACTTCCAAGTTCAGTCTTCTATGGGTCTGTTATGAGGGTTGGCCTTACCGCAGGTATGTACATCCCTAGGTCTGAGAGTTCGTCAAGAAGGAGCTGGGCAGTAGGGAATCATGTGAGTGGAGCTGTCCATTCACACATGCTCACACAAGGCCCCACATGGGGCTGAGGGATCTGGGGGAAGGAAGCAAAGGGAGTTTGTCTGTGACCAGAGTGGGGCCAGGGATCATCTATCCCTGTGCTGTTCCATTTCAACACAGTACTCAGAGTGTCCAAGAATTCTGATTTTGAACCTGACCTCCCGGGTTGTTAGAAAGGTGTATTTTCCAATGTAGGAAAGATAAACCTTAGTTGATTTAACTGTTTGTTAGTGTGGTTTAAACTTTCAAATATTTAGACCTATGATACATAGGTTTCTATTTGTACACTTTTCCTGAACCCTGAAAAAATTAAGGGAGGCCTCTCTGTTCTATTTGCTTACTTTCTGCTTCACTTTGAAGCGTCAGCTTAAATAGCTTTTTTTTTCCTCCAGAAACTGTCTATCTCTTATATGCTAATTTATGCCCTTAGTAGAAGCCTCTAATTAGTGCTTTCATATTTCTCTATAACTCCTTGCCCTGTAACTCATAAATTGTACTATCACCTCTCGTTTAATTATATGCCTGTTTCTCCTAATAAACTATAAGGTCCGAGAGGGTATGCATTCTATACCCAGCATATAGTATAGCATAACATCTGGTATATAGTATACCCAATAACAAATAATAAAAGAATAAATTATAATAATAACAAAAATAGCAAACTATATAGCCCTCACTATGTAAAAACCACTATTCCAAACATTTTTATATATTAATTCATTTAATCCTCAGAATAACTTTATGAGATATATTACCATTATCATCATTTTAAAAGTAAAAAAAAAAAAAACTAAGTTCAGAAAGACTATGGAACTTCCTATAGTCACATAAGTGGCAGGATGAAGATTTAAATCTAAGGAGATTGGATTTTCTGGACTTTAAGTGAGTGAATGAATAAACATATAGAAGAGAATATAAGAATTAATATAAGTAATATTCTAAGAAATTTTGAGTTAAAAAAACAGACAAGTGAAATTTATCATCAAAAACAGGAAACAAATCCGACATGTTATAGTCATCCAAGGAAGAGCTAAGAGAGAGGTTCAAGGGCATACAAACAACAGGGTCTGATGGATGGTCATTTTTGTTCACTTCCGGTCACATGGTACTAGTTCAGCACAGTTTCTGAAACACAGAATCAGGGCAAGATATTTAAATATTTCAAGTTGCCTATGCCCCCACATCTAAATTTTTTAATAGAGTTCTCGGACCTTCTGATCTTGAGGCATGTCAACCTTAATTTCATATTCATACTTTAGGAATGGAGGCTGTTTGGCAACAAAATGATCTCCAAATAATGTAATATCATGACCAAAGCACCAGTAGTAGTAAAAGATATGATATAGGAAAGTACACAGCATTACAGACAACAGAGCACAGCTCTTCCCTGTCACACAGTCCAACCTGACTGTTAACTCTAAATAAGGCCATTTCTCATATTCTCAGAAGGTGCAGAGTTTTTCTAAAGACCCAAAGCATCTAGGAAACCGTATTTTATAGTGACTGACATACACTGGAGTCGGACTGCTTAGATTAGCATCCTAGCTAAAGCATTAGCAGCTACTAGGTGGCCTTGGGCACATTACTTAATGATTCTGAGCTGCAATTTGCACATTTTATTATAGTGTAGATAGCAACACCTATCTCTCGGGCAGGTTGTTGTGAAGATGAAATTGGAAAGTACATGCATTCAACAAATATTTAATGAGTGTCAACTATGTTCTGAGTACTCTTTTAATCTCTGGATATTGGTTTAACAAAGTAAATGTGACCTATCTCCACAGGGTCTGGTACACAGGAGGCACCCACTATTGTGAAGCCAAAAGAGACTTCTTGGAAAGATTTATCCCTTTTTCCATGGACTATCCCATATCACATTACAGGGGACCTCCAAGAAGCAAAATGGAATAGAGGGGTGAGGAGAACTGGTATGTTATTCACAATACTGCCAGTGTTTGAGCAGCCTAAAGCAGCATAACCTCAAAGAAGAGTCAAAATCACTATTAAGAAAGAACCAAAGCCTCAGTCCTGCAATGAGCCTGCATCAGGCCTAAAGGAGGTGAAAGTGGAAATGGGAGTAAGTAGACTGATAATTGGTAAGGCTAAACAAAGCTAATGATTTGGAACCAAGACTACTAACACTTTATAGATTATGCTCAACAATCATGATAGTAGATTAAAAGAAAACCCATAGATTAATTTAAACACTTCACAATCAGGGACCTTGTCTTATTTTCTTTTGTAACATCACCAAGTACAAAAAGCATCATTAAAGTAGTAACAATAATAATAATTATAATAGCACTGCCTTTCATTGAGTGTTCATAATGTGTATGCTAAACCCTATAATAAACACTTCTCAAATCTCACTTGATTTTTACCACACTTATTGGTTAACATTTATTTTGACATTTATTTATTTTATTACTAAAAAACTAACTAAGGCTTACATATTTGAAGTAACTTACACAAAGTCACTTAGCTAATAGTGAAGTTGAGATTCAAACTCAGGTCCACAGTCCTTCACAATACTGCTAGTATTTGTTAATAACCAAATGAACCTCTCTAGATCTTAGCTTATTGTGTAAAATGGATCTAAACTGAATCTGCCTCATAAGGAATTCTGCTAATTCATATATAATAGTTATTATAGTGATATATAAGAAGTACCACAAATAATACCTACTATCATTAGACCTATCATCCTGGCTTCCAGGTGTTTACTATTTGAATGAATATATATTTATCTTTGTCATAAAATGTTGATACAGCTTAATTCAAATAATGAAAACACAATAAAAATAAATTACAACTGGGTTATAATGGTAGAAACTCTCAAATTATGTTTTGCTTTTTTTTTTTTTTTTGCTTTTTTGGTTTTTGTTTTTACCTTAAAGAGACTTAACCAAATTAAATTTAGCTAGGTAAGAAACCACTGCTCAAAACTACCAACATATTTAAATGAATCAATTTTATACCTTTATGCATGAATTAGCTTCCTGATAAACACCCACTTAAACTTTTCTAGTGTTTTATACTTTTAGAAATTCGTTCACAGGCATCATTTTATTTGATCCTGAACACCACCCTGGGAGTAAGTAACATCTCATTTTCACAAAGGAATCTGAGCCCTCCAAAGGGTGATTGCTGCAGATAGTATGTCAAGCTAATAGATGAGCTGAGATTAACTCCAGATCTCTCAGCTTTTCACCTACTCTCCAAACCAGATGGCAGCTCTGAAATCGGTAAAAACATTGCTGTCCTAATTGCAACCAGTAAAGACAAGGAAATAGCCAGTTAAACTCTTGTTGTATAAGGAAAATTAAAGGTGATTAAAATTATCTAGGTCAACTCAGTCATGATGTTTAAATATGTTAGGGATTTTGTTGTATAAGAAAAATTAAAGGTGATTAAAATTATCTAGGTCAACTCAGTTACAATGTTTAAATGTGTCAGGGATTCCCCTTCCTCCCTTACTTGTGGCCTGCACTTCTCATGGAGGTGGTTGTCAAGACTGCCCATGGCACAGCCAAGAATAGAATAGAAAGCAAGAGACATGATGATTCTGGACCCAATACTACCTGTCACAACCAAAGAGAGTTTCCTTTTCTGTGAAAAACAAATTAACTCTCACCTTTTAAAGTAACAGTGACATCCCCTATCAGTTTCCATCTTTTTTTTTTTTTTTTTTTATGTAGCACTTATCAGTTGTAAACACACAGGCACTCAGCTTGGTTACATTAAAATTAAACCTTGCATTGATGAAAACTTTCTCAAAGCACTCAGTAGGCTGAAGGTGATGAAATCATGAGAAAGCAAATAATTAGTAAGAGTTCATATTTTCCACATTTGGAGAAAAGTCCTACTTATATTGAGAAGAAAAATAATTTGTGAAAGGGTTTGTTAACATCAATTATTATAATCATATTATAATTGTGTCAACACAGTTTTTCATTATGAGTACAATTACCAAAAAAGAAAAAAAAAGGTCCAATTGAAAAATTACTCTTTTCAAGAATTAAATTCAACCAAAATAATTTTTGGACTGTTATTACCCATTATATTTTATTAGTAATAACAAAAATGTTCCACAATCTTAAAACTAAACAATTATTATTTTCCCATATTCTCTTCTAGTCTTGTCATTCAGTTCACATATTTTGTGTAATGTAAAACTTCAGCTTCCACCTTTTTAACTTATTACTAGATTATCAAGGGTTTCTCATTTCTTTGTTTTTGTATATGTCAACCCTCTCCATATAGAACATTCCTACCTTTCTTTGTCTGTCATGAACCTTTTGCTCCTTCAAGAAAATGTAGCTCCCTTTAATTTTCTCCTTTGTCTTAATTCCCCTTAAAAAGTTATTCAATCCTTCTTTGGGATTCCCATGACTTTGCACATATAGTCAAGACATCTCAGTTATCCAGCAGCTACATCACAGAGGTTGCATCTTTTCATCTAGGTTGTGTCTTGACCAGTCATATTGCCGATTTCACTGCCCTCCAGGCTCTGTTGCAAGGGTTTCTCCCATTCTTTTTTTCTGTACTGTCAGATTCCAACACTTGACTCTTCAAATGCTGCCTCTTGATCACTGTTATTTTTATTATGTGACTCACATTTGTTGTGTTTGTTACCCCAAATATCTTGTACTTTTCTACTAGTGCAAGATAGAGAATGCATGTATATACAGCCAGAATTTCAGAGTCAGAGAGTAAAGAGTGTCTGACTCCCTCTCTTAGAACTAGAAGACTACATTAGAGAGGGCCGCTTACACTGTATGTGCTCAGTAAAATGCATACTAAATGCATGGATAAATGAACTCCTGGGCATTTAATCTTTGAAACATTAGAATCAGACGTGATCATGATAGTGAAGATTGGGAAATTACCAGCAATTTTGTCTTACCCATAATAAGATCAATCTGTATTAGTTCAGACAATGGGCAGTTTGCTAAGTACATGTGCTAGTACATACTTCCTCCCAGAAAATAATTATTTTTACCCAAAAGATGACTGATGCTGGCAGAGCCCATTCTTTCCAGCTTGCCCAGCACAGTGTTGTTTTGCTCCTATTGCCTCACTGTGCTACTCCATCTGGATTTTCCATTTATTTATGAGATATTATTTAATCAATCATAATCAATTAATGATTGTGTTAAAAAAATTTGGTTAAGTTTGGTAACTTCCATTCTGTATTCCAGATTCTATCATGGTCTTGTCTTGTAGGAAGTGAACAGATTTCTGACTTGGACACACGCTAAAATCTGCGATAACTAGCCATAACCAATGTTTCATTTCCTGGCCATTTCAGACATAATATAACTAATACCTCCCTTTTAAGGAAATCATTCAGAACACTCAGTGGTTAAAACAAAGGATGCTCAAACACTAGCAACTGGGGACAGTTAAAGTTGTGTTTAGAGAGGTATTCAAAACTACTGTCCCTGCCATCCAATTGGTGCATCAGCCAGTTATGTCATAGCTTGGGACACAGCCTACAAAACACCTCCAGTCAGCTGGGTCATTGAGAAACATGGGAAATTATACGTTGTAAAATGATGAGTTTCAAGATGCAAAATTAGTACAGGAAATGGAAGCTGAGTACTCCTGTTCTGAAACACACAGAGAGGACCTGACACATTTTTATTACAATGGTATTGCCATTTGTGATATGATATTATTCTACCATGTTTACTTATTTTAAGTTTATGTTTATGGTTTTTATTTTTATTTTACAATAAACACTGTTGGCAGCAATGAACTAAAAATGTACATTTTTAATTCCTAAACTAAATTCAGGAATTCAGCCTATCCTCAAAACCTGTTTTATAAGTTGATGATGAATGTATAACTAGCATATAATATTTTTGACCTATCACCACAATAGAGGGAGGGACATGTAGTGATATCACTGACCACAAGAAAACCAGAAACACAAATCTGTGTGAAGCAGCAGCATTTATCTCAAAAGTTTATCGTTGAAGAAGACTGTACCCAAAGGCAGCTACTTAACATATGCAGAAGCAGACATGTATTTACATATCACTCCATGAAGCATGACTTTTTATTTAGATTAAATAATTGCTATTCTAAATTAATTTTACTCACTTTCAGTTTCAGATTTTCTGTATATATAAAGAGATGGCTCCATTTGCAAAAAAAAAAAAAAACAAAAACAAACAAAAAAAAATCAAACAGTGCAATTATTTCTGTAATATATCCATGTCATCACCTGCAATAATTGGTCAATTAATTCTAGTAATGGTTCAATGTATTATTTAATTTTTGAGAGTAAAGTAAAGTTTTTTGGAAGTTTATTCTATTGAAAGAGTAATATTGGACATTATTGAAAATGCTATTGTAATCTGAGTTAAAATGTTCAAATGAAGATAAAATTATTGTTTTATGGTAGAATAATAAGAATGCAATTTTGATGGAGTACCCTGTTGGGGTAAAAAGTATATTCTTACCAATTTAAGGAACTATGGAACAAAAAATTTGTACTTGTTATTAATTGTGGTGCACAAATAATTCATAATCTCATTCAAACTGTAATATTCTATTAAATTTTGTATGTACCTTGTTAGTAACTGAACTGCAAATGTTTGTGATGGAATTAAAATTGAATGTCCAAAACTATTTTAGTACACGCTTTCTCTTTTTGCCACCTAACATCAATCAGATTTTAGGAATGTTTGAAGCTTTGCAGAAATACTGTATAAATAAAACTAAATGTCCTATAATAATATGGATATTTTGTTAAGAAGTTCTCTAAAGTTTGGTTGTATTTGTTAAAAATCAATTGGAAATCTTTAATCACATTATTTAACAAATGGAATGTCAAAAAGTCTTTGATTTTCAAAGCTTTTTATGAATTGAATTTATTTAAAAAAATGGCAACAGAAAGACTTATCTCTAGTACTGTAAGAAAGGGACACAACAAATTACATGATGAAAGTTTAAATGATGCGCAAGACCTACTTTTGAAATTGTGTAATTAAACGGGAGTTTCTCAATGTATAAGAAGGGTCTTTTGATGCAGCTCTTATTTTTGGTTGAAAGGAATGCAATTTTGCAACAGTGAAAGTATTGTGATAAGTTAATTGATAAATTTGGTCTTATAAAAACGTTTGCCAAAAAATATATCTGTTGAAAGTCTGGATGGAAAAAGGCAGTATCTGTGAATTTATCTAAACTAAAATATTTACACATTTCAAAATGAAAAAATAGAATTAAGAATGTATCTCACTTAGTAGAATTTGTACAGACCTTATTAATTACATTAGCATCTTAGAAAAGTATTTTCTCAATTAAAAATATTATGGTCTGCAACAAAGTCCATTGATGATATCACCAGTTTTAAGCTTACTGACCATAGAATGTAAGTTAAATAACACTGCAAGGAAATTTATTTTTAAAAATTTTTAAAGTAAAAATATATTGAAAAATATTCTTCAGAAAAATACCATTGACACAATATTAAAAACAAATATAGCTAAGAAACTGATTAAAGTATGGGACTATGCTCCAAAAATAATTATTAAGGTACACCCAAGACCTTTCAATATGCCACCTTTGTATTTTTTCTAAAACTTCAGCAAAGTTATTTCACTTAAGAAATGTTCTTGATATCCCTGGAAGATTGCCCTAAATAAGTAACACATATAATATATGTCCAAAGTTATAAATAAATTCTGCTTAATTTTTTTTTAATCAGTTCACAATATGCTACTATATTTAGGTCATGCAAATACTTTTTTTATTATGCTTTTAAATAATTTTAAATTTATTTCTGATCTCTATTTTCAGCACTCTATATGCGCTAATCCAACATATAGGCATATGTATTGGATAAGAATGTTTCTTTGAGAAATGCAAAATGTTGTTTTATGTAAAATGGTTTCTTACTGTTGTTGTTTACTACTGCTTCTAAATGTATTATGTTATCATATGTGTATCTAGTTCACAAAATACTCCTGCCAAATAAGTTATTGTTTGTATTTATTATATTTTATCAATTCATTCCCTTGTTAACGAACAACTGGGTTACCTCTAACTCCCTGCTTCTACCACGAGTGCCATAATGAACACTTTCAAATGTGTCCCTTCAGGGACCTGTGTGAGTTTCTCTGAATTGGATTGCTGGGTCATAGACCATCTACCTATATCCACTTATTGCTGTCATTTTGAACTCCCCAGTTACTATATCATTATACCCTCTGACGAGCTTTGTGTGAGGGATCCTGCTATTTCTCACATTCTAGCAGTATCTTGAATTATCCACATTTCTGATTTTTAAAAATTTTATTTATGTTCAATTACAGTTGACATTCAACATTAATTTACATTAGTTTCAGGTGTACAGCATAGTGGTTAGACATTTATATAATTTATGAAGTGATCTACACCCCGATTAGTCTAGTATCCATCTGGCACGAGACACAGTTATTACAATGTTATTGACTATATTCTTTATGCTGTACTTTACATCTCTTTAACTATTTTGTAACTACCAATTTATACTTCTTAATCCCTTAACCTTTTTTACCTATTCCCACAATTCAGCAGCCATCAGTTTGCTCTGCATCTATGTTTCTGATTTGTTTGTTCATTTATTTTGTTTCTTAGATTTCATATACAAGTGAAATCATACGGTATTTGTCTTTCTCTGTCTGACTTATTTCACTCAGCATAATACCCTCTAGGTCCATCTATGTTGTCACAAATGGTAAAATTTCATTCTTTTTTATTTCCAAGTAATATTTCATTGTATGTATGTACTACCTTTTCTTTATCCAATGGTCTGTTGATGGGCACTTATGTTTCTTCCATATCTTAGCTATTATAAATAATGCTGCAATGAGCATAAGGGTACATATATCTTTTTGAACTAGTAATTAGTGTGTTTTATTTCTTTGATAAATACCCAGAAGTGGAATTGCTAGGTCATAAAATAGTTCTATTTTTAATTTTTTGAGGAACTTCCATACTGTTTTTCATAGCAGCTGTACCAATTTGCAATCCCACCAACAGTGCACAAGAGTACCCTTCTTTCCACATCTGCACCAACTTTTGTTGTTTGTTGATTTATTGATGATGGCAATCCTAACAGGTAGGAAGTGATACCTCTTTGTAGTTTCAATTTGCATTAGTGTTGTTGAGCATCTCTTCATATGTTTATTGGCCACGCGTGTGTCCTCTTTGGAGAAATATCTACTAAAGTTCACTGACCATTTTTTAATTGGATTGTTAGTTTTTTTGGTGTTGAGTTGTGTGAGTTCCTCATAAATTTTGGGTATTAACCCCCTATCAGATGTATAATTGATGAATATCACCCATTCAGTAGGCTGTTTGCTCATTTTTTTGATAGTTTCCTTTGTTCTGCAAAAACTTTTTAGTTTAATGTGGTAGCATTTGTTCATTTTTACTTGTGTTTCCCTTCCCCAAGGTAACATATCAGAAAAAAAATATTACTCGAGTAATGTAAGAGAGTTTACTGTCTATATTTTCTTCTAGGAATTTTATGGTTTCAGGTTTTACATGTAAGTCTTTAATCCATTTTGAGTTTATTCTTGTATATAGTATAAGAAGGTAGTCTAGTTTTATTTATTTATTTTTTTGCATATCCAGTTTTCTCAATATCATTTATTGAATAGACCATCTTTACCCCATTGATATTCTTGTTTTCTTTGTCATAGATTAATTTACCATATTGACATAGGCTTATTTCTAGGCTCTCTATTCTGTTCCATTGATCTATGTGTCTGTTTTTTTATGCCAGTACCATGCTGTTTTGATTACTATTGCCTTGTACTATAGTTTAATAACAGGTATTCTGATATCTCCAAATTTGTTCTTTTTTCTCAAGATTGTTGTGGTTATTCGTAGTCTTTTTTTTAGGTTCTATTCAGTAGTTAGGTAGACTTGAGCAACTGAGGAATAAAGGCACCTCCCAAAGACCTCCTTTAGACCTCCCTGGAACATCTATTTTATAGTTATAAATTACCCTTACATCCTAAGACACAACGAAGCAATAAAATAGCCACCGGTTTGGCCTGACAACAAGCACTTGAGCATTTAATACTACCCTAACTTCTCCATAACCTTAGCCTCATTGTGCAATAATCATAATATATATGTATTATTATATAAAATATACAATATATATTATATAATACATTATATAATATATATTGTATATTTTATATATATATATATATATATATATATATATATATATATATATATATCATTAATCTAATTGTAACAGACTGAATTCTGGATACCACATGTGCAGTAGGCAAAGGGTTATACAACAGCCGAGTGTCAATCAAAATGACTTCGCATGCCAATCATCTAGTACCACCTTTGTAACCTCCCATCATGGCCCTAATATAATACAGACCTCCCAACTTCCATGAGACTGCAGCTGTCTCTGGCGTAGCCCATTTTTTTCTTAAAACATACTTTAATAAATCTTACTTTTTCTAAATCTCGCTGATCTGTAATTCTTTATTGCATCAACAAAAAGAACCAAGGATGCCTCAGTTCTACCAGAGCAACAAAAGATTTTAGATAGCCTCAATGGTAACACTTCCGCACAAATTTTAGAATTATTTACTCTAGTTCTGTGAAAAATGTCACTGGTATTTTGATAAGGATTGCATGGAATCTAGAGATTGTTTTGGGTCGTACCACATTTCTGATTTTTAGCAATTCGATGAAAGTAAAGTGGTATTTTGCTTTTTATTTTTCCTTGCATTTCTCTGATTACTAATGTGCTTGAGAATCCATTGGTTTTCATGTTATCACTCCAGATTTCTCTCTCATTAACTCACTGACTCATATGCTATACTTATTTTTTCCTAATGGGTTTCTCATCTTTTCTTTTTTAATTTGCAGCCGTTCTTTGATTTCTAGATTTAATTCTGTGTTGTTTTCAGATCATGCAAACATCTTCCCCCAGCCTGCTATCCTTCTGTTAACAATGTCTGTGGTGACTTTCGTTAAACAGAAATCTTAATTATTGATATAAGCAAATCTATAAATCTTTCACTTTATGGTTTTTGTGTGGTTTGAGGATCTTTCCAATATATGGGAAAAACATCTTACTTTTTCTCTTAATTTTATAGTTTTACCTTTCACATTTGGCTTTAATATATGTGTTGTTCATCTTAGTATATGGTATTAGTATTTTTCTGTAGTATGGGAGCCCATTTTCCCAGCCCAAATCTTTTGGTATTCTAATCACCAACTTCAATGTGTAGAAGTGAGATTCCCCACACCAATCAGCAATTCTTGGGGAAGAAGCAGGGTATCCAAGAATTCAACTCAATTCTGACACTCTACCCAGAGACAGTATCAGATTTCACAGTTTAAGTACTCAGTCCCACATGTCTGTTCCCTTACTACACATGCCAGTTGCAAACTCAGGTTATCATCTGTGCTTCTGAACACCAGCTACTGATTAGAGGTTCCCGTAACCACCCTCCTTGGAGATCAGATGCCAGTCACAAGCCAAAGTATTTCTGACCAACTAACCACAACCTCCCCAGGTTTGATTAATTTGTTAAAGCAGCTGACAGAACTCGAGAAAACATTTTACTTACTAAATCACTAGTTATAGAAGTATACAACTCAAAAACAACCATATGGATTTGATGCCTAAGGCAAGGTATGGAAACGGAATGTGGACCTTCTATGTGCCCTCAAGTCCACACTCTCCCCCAAATCCTCACCTGTTTACCAACCTGGAAGTTCTCCAAATCCAATTCTTTTCGGTTTTGATGAAGGCTTTATTCCTTATGCATGATTGATTAAATCATTGGCCATTGGCAATTGATTCAACCTCCAGCCCCTCTTCCCTCCCTGAGGTCAGTGGTGTGAGACTGAAAGTTCTAACCCTCTAATCATACAGTTAGATTGCCTGGCAACCAGCTCCCTTCCTTGGGTGAGTTCCAAAAATCACCTCATTAACATAACAAAAGACAACTTTACCACTCTCAGCACTTAGGAATTCCAAGAGTGTTGTTAGCTGTGAGCCTGCAACTGTGAACAAGACCCAGTATAGATGAGAAATACATAAATCACAATATCACACCAACCTACTCCTGATTTTTGGTGCCACATTTATCATATATGAAGCTTCCAGTATATGTGTCTGTTGTTATCATCTCTATTTTTTCATTAATGGATTTTTCTACTTCTGCACTTTTACCACATTGTTTTTATCATAATAACTTATAGTATGCCTTCCTATCTGGTATAGCAAGGCCTATACTTTGCTCTTCTCTTTCAAAATTGACCTAGCAACTTGTGAACACTATTCTCACACAAAGTTTAGAACATTTATTGGTACTCAAAAATTCCTCCTGGAATTGTAACAGTGAAATACTTCTCACTCGACCTTAATTCCAGCCTGCTTTTTCCCCATGGCCTTCGGGCTCATAGCTCTCACTATAGATATGCTAAGTAACCAGAGAAATTCTCCTTGAGGCTTGAGTATTTTGTACAAACAGCCCCTTGTCAAAACGAACCTCTTCTGAAGAGGTGGGGAAATATATACAAAATAATGTCTGTTTATCAAAGATTTACAGGAGCCTCAGGACTGGACTCAGATCAAGCATCAATGAACCAACCAGGAACAAAGATTAATTTAGAGATTTAGAGATTTCATGCTCTTCCTTGGATCTCTGAGCCTCCCTATCTACGAGACTCACCCAAACCCTTGCCCACTTCTCTATCCCCTAGACATAAAATGTGACTGAATTTGGAGTGCTTTTAAGATAAATTTTCAAAAACATTAAGACACCCTCATCTTCTCAAGCTAGTGTCTTCTCCATCAATGAAACTTTCTTTTCTTATTCGAAACTGAATATTTTGAATATTGGACTTTGAAGCATTGGGGACACAAACCTTGAATTGGTAACAGAATTTGTACTGGAATTGCATAGAATTTATAAATTAATTCTGAGAGACAACATCTTTACAAGGTTAGGCCTTTCGATCATAAATTCAGTATAAATCTCCATTTATTCAGTCCTTACTAAACACTCTTTAATTATACTCTGCAAAGAAAAATGATGAATCCATGATTATTGTTGTTTTTGTTCTCTGTTGAGAATGCTATTTTGTGAGATATTTGGTGAAAATGATGTTTGCTGGAGTGTAGAGATGTCATTGATTATTCTTAATACAGCCTGGATCTGACAACATTTCAGAATTATTTGTTTTGTTCTAGTAATATCTGTAGAATCTATCCAGTTATCAAAGTAAATAAGTATATCATCTTTAAGGAATAAATTTTGTCTCATTCCTTCCAATATTTTGTTTTTCCATATATTATTTACTTTCCCATGATTTTTGATGCAATGTTAAATAATAGTGTTAGCAATATTCTTGTTTTATCTTTTTTCTGGTCTTAAAAGCAATATATCATATTTCTCCATTATATAAGATATTTGTATATAGACTTTGTCAAATTACAGAAATTGCCTTCTGGTCATAGTTTTCTAAGTGATTTTATCACAAATAAGTGTCAGATTTTATCAAATGCTGTTTTGTTTTGCATCTCTTGAGATAATCACACTTTTTCTTTAGTCTTTTAATGTAATGAGTTGCATTGATAGATTCTCCTAAGGTTAAAACTTTCTTACATTTCTAAAATCAACCTTATGTATTTTTAAATATGATGTTGTTCAGGAATTAGGTAGACATGAGCAACTGGAGAATGAAAGCCCCTATCAAAGACCTCCCTTAAGACCTCCCTGGAACCTCCATTTTATGGTTATAAATTACCCCTACATCCTGTAGCACGAAGGAGTGAAAAGCCATAAGATAGCACTGGTTTGGTCTGGCTAGAAGTGCTAGCACAGTTATTACTACCTTAACCTCTCTGTAACCTTAGCCTCATTGTACCATCATTATAATATCATATATATGCTCGGAAGTTCATGAATTTAATTGTTACAGACTGAATTCTGGGTAACCGCATGCACAATAGGCAAAGGGTCATACAACAGCCAAGTGTCAATCAAAATGAGTTCACATGTCAATCATCTAGCACCACTCTTATAACATCCCCATCACAGCCCTAATATAATATAGATCTCTCCACTTTCACAAGGCTGCAGCCTTCTTAGGCACGGCTCCTTTCTCTTTCGAATTGTACTTTTCGGTGGAAAAAAACAAGGACCCCTTAATGATACTAGGGCAATGACAGTAACAGCTTTTGACGCCATGACCTGGATCGCTCTCAGTAAGATTCAGGCCTGGCCTTTTTTGACTGGAGGCCCTTCTGCCTACTTTCTTTTCTGTATTCTGACCACTCTTACCTCTGAAGCTTCTCAGAGATGTGGGTGTCTCTTTCCCACCACCCTCTCCTGACCTATTATCTTATAACTATTTTCTACTCCCTAATTGGTTTCTCTGCCTGTGATCCCAGTTGGCTCCCTGATTGATTTCTTCACCCATGGTCTTAATTCCCCCTCCCATTCCAGAGAGGGCAGCTGATTCTACACATGGGAGGGCTCTCCCATGCTGGAGGTGTGTTTCTTTTTCTTTCCCATTTCCCTCTCTTTCAATTTCCCAGGCAGTGGTCACACGCATATCCCAGGCGTGAAGGAGCTGCCAGGAAGACAAAGGGCGATGCTCCGCCCTAGGCACCACAGGGCACAAACCTCTTAGTGAGTAGAATAGCACACTTTTAGACTCAGGTAGCACAGAAGAGGTTGTGTTTTCTGGTAATAGTTTAGTGGTTAAAGTTCAGTGTTTTGTTTTTTTTTTTTAACCCAAGCTGCTCAGGTTCAATTCCCAGTCAGGAAAAAACATTTTCCTTCCTTCCTCCCCAGCAGCAAGCTTATTTACCAGCTTTTGCAGAACGAAGAAGGTAGGAACCGTGGCCCCATAGCCTAGCGGTGAGAGAAACAGGTGGCAACACTTCCTCACAGCAAGGATCTGTAGGGTCCCTGCCTCCTCCCAAACCAACTATGGAAGGGAGACTAAAAAGTCTGGCCTGCAAACAGTTCGCTAAACTACAAAACTTTCCTATAATTAGATCTTCTTTGAAAGAAACAGGAAAAGTGAGAAGTCCCTTATGTATACAGTTTTCTATGCTCCTTAACCAAGACGCAGACTTATTAGATGGCTCAATGCTAGGAGCGCCTCCCTGGAAGTCTCTAAATAATGGGGAATTTTCTCCTCCCCATCACCCTCACACTCTGAAGTGGAGGGACTGAGTTCTCTAGAATCTCCATTTATTTCACCATTCCCTGAGGAAACTAGATTTGCACTCTCAGGAAAGTTACAAATGCTGATGATAGAGGAATAATAAAAGTATGTGTATGACCTCCAATATCTATAGTGGTCAGTGTTAGATATAATAGTGTTTTGCCTCCAGGTGGTATTACCACTTTAAAATACTTAATTGATATGGAAAAACATATCTTTTAGAGTTATTAAAATTAATTATCAGAGGAATCTGAGTTCACTACTTTTGGCTTTTTATAGTAGAAAAGCTAAAAGATAAATTAGAATCTGTTAATGAAAGTCATATACCTTATTAAAATGTTTCTTTAAAATTGTACATATGTTGCCAACAAAAGCCTATGCTTCTAGGGGTTGCAAAATGGATTCATAAATCTGCCAATCTAAAGACGTTAATTATTTACTTTTTAGCTGCTACTAGAAATTGAGGTTTCTAAGAGTTAAAAATTCTAATTATAATAGAAAAGAAAATGTATGTTTTTTGGTAACAGAAGGTATAAAGTATGAAGTTATATTTTGAAAGAAATTGAAGGAAAGAATTTGTCCTATAGTTACTTCTGAATGAGTGAGAGGAAGCAAACAGAAGGAATGAGAAAAGTTGTAGGTTTGTGAAGAGAAATCTTGAAAGAGAAAATTTTATATGCAGTTAATCTAAACAAGATTGGAAATTTAAATATCAAAAGTAAGCTGATGGAAAATTAGAGTTGTGTTTTATGTTTCTTAGACTATTGATGTTATAGAAAAGTTTTCTGAGTAGAAAAGGATTCTGTGCTTCATCAAAATAATTTCCTGTGTTTTATATTGTATTACCCAATTTTCTGAGGCTTTTAGAAAATATACGAACATTGGTCCAAAGTCTGATGATGGCTAGATACTCCTGGCTATGCATTTCATAACTCAGGCTGTGCCAGATATTCAAAGGAAGCTCCAAAAGTTAGAGGCTAGACCCCAACTTCATAGGCTGCCTTGGTGCCAGAGATATTTAAGGTGTTCAACAATCAGGACCAGGCAGAATAGGAGGAAAAAAAGGGGCAAATTTTAGCTATCATAATATAGGGACCATCTCGAGGTGACCTTAGGCAGTAAAAGTCCTTCAGGCCAGGGAGCCTTGACATTGGTTGACATTGCTGGGACTGGGACATAATCAATGCACAAACTGCTGAAAGGAAGGGCACTGGAAGGGCGAGTGTCTACTCAGCCCTGGGAAGCTGGGGAGGTGTGGGTCTCCTAAGCCCTCTTTCCTCATAGCTAACCTCTCAAATGAGAGAGCTGCTCCCTCCTCCAACAAAGAGGCCAAACTGCTTGCTGGCTCCAGTCCTAAAAAAAAAAAAATCTATTGCAGTCACAACAGTGGAACCTCAGATCACCCTCGACATGGCAAAGAAGAAAAACTGAATTTTTTTCCACTAGAGCCACCTACTCTGTCCTGACCCATACCATGGGCCTCTTTCCAATGCTGACTGCATAGTGATGGGAATAAATAGACAACCTAGAGTAAGACAATATATTTTTCCAAAACCCCCAATGATTTGGGTCCCTAATACTTAAAAGGAGAAATGTTAAGTAGTTAGGTAGATATGAGTAACTGGAGAATGACAGCCCCTCCCAAAGACTTCCCTTAGGACTTCCCTGGAACCCCTATTTTATGGTTATAAATTACGTATACATCCTAAGGCACAAAGGAGTGAAAAACCATAAAATAGCAGCTAGTTTAGTCCAGCTACATGTTCACGCAGTTATTAATACCCTGACTTCTCTGTAACCTTAGCCTCAGTGTGCCACATTATAATATCATGCATAACCTAGAAATTTATGAACCTAATTGTAACAGACTGAATTCTGGGTAATCACAAGTACAGTAGGCAAAGAGTTATATAATAGCCAAATGTCAATCAAAATGACCTCACACACCCATCATCTAGTACCACCCTTGTAAGCTCCCATCACAACCCTAAAATACTTCCACGAGGCTATAGCTTTCTTTGGCATAGCCCATTTCTCTCTTCAAACACACTTTAATAAATCTTACTTTTTCTAAATCTCACTGATCAGTAATTCTTTATTGCATCAGCCAAAAGAACTGAGGACCCCTCAGTGCTGCTGGGACAACAATGGATTTTAGATCACCCCAATGGTAACAATGTTAAATTTGGTTAGGTGGTATTTTCTTTAGAACTTAGATAGTTTATAAAATATTATCTTCTCATGTACTGAAGGCAAAAAGTAAATACAAAATTCATGTGAGCATATGTGATAGAGAAGTTGACCGGTAAGTAGTCATATGAGAGAATTCTGACAGCACAACTAGTTTCCTTTCTTCTATGTAGTATGTTCTGCCACGGACTCTGCACCTTAAATTTACTCTTAAATATTGAGTAGAGATTGTTGAAAAGAGAATCACAGTAGTACCTGCTAGAGAAATAATAAATTATTCTAAGCATTGATTCACCAGTCCAGAAGTTAAGGGGAAAAAATCTCAAATGATAATCACATATGAACAAAAGCTGTGATGTTTGCAGGCAATTCTATCAGAAACCTAGTAGTTGGACTGTTTCCACTCCTAATGATCTATTGGCTACAGGATTCAGATATAAGGAAACACAGTACAAAAGAATTTAAAAAGTAATCTGTTAAGAACATTCTTAGCCCTGTACCTACTGTCACCCTCCCCTACATAGGACATGAATTGTTTCTGCCTTTGCAAATAAAATGAATGTCATCAGTCACTGGGAAACAAAACTAAACACGTGTACATTGAGTGACTGCTGTGTATGGGACACCAGCACACAAGGGATGTTTATGCTATAAAAGGGCACCTAGCGAGGAACCTCAATATGGGCTGCTATCAAAACTATGAATGGTGTTTGGCTGAGGCCCTGAAATCCTTGCTTTCTTTGAGAAAGTTTTTTGTAATATACTCAGATGAAGATCAGTAAGAAAGGAAAACTGCAAGCAAGAATTAACTGACAATTTATTTAACACACCCATATTTTTTGAGCTCCAGCTTAGTGCTTGCTGATGACAGACTGCAAAGATGATCACACATTGTTTCTAAGCTACACTCTTAAGAATGTACGGGCATACTTTGTTTTATTGTGCTTTGCTTTGTTGCACTTCACAGATATTACATGTTTTGAGAACTGAAGGTTTATGGCGACCCTGCATTGAAAAAGTGCCGTTTTTCCAACAGGTTCAGATGGCAGTTAGCATTTTTTAGCAATAAAGTATTTTTTAAATTAAGGTATGTACATTTTTAGACAGAATGCTAGTGCACACTTAATAGACTACAGTACAGTGTAAACATAACTTTTACATGCACTGAGAAACCAAAAAATCCACAACTTGCTTTATTGTTCATTCACTTTATTGCAGTGGTCTGGAACCAACCCGCAAAATCTCCGAGGTATGACTGTACAATAGAGTGATATACCTATAGTAAACAGCTAATAATAATGATGAGAATGATAATGCAATGTGATAATGCTAAAAATATACAGGGTCCTATTGGGGCAGAAGAGGTTTGTAGCCTAGACCAGGAGGATAAGCACTCTATAGGAAAAGGCATAAGCTTATTCCTAAAGGAAAAGGAAAGGTTAGCTAGGTGAAGGCAGTGCTTGTGTGTGTATGTGTGTGCGAGTATGTGTGCATGTGTGTGTGCTCATGCATATATGATGGTACAAAAGTAGTGGTGGGGAGGCAGAAAGTTCCAGATAGAAGGAATAACATATTTAAAGTTCCAGGGGAAAGAGAGCCTACAAGTGTTTTGGCAACTGCAAATAAATTACTTTATGAGACTCAAGAATTAAAAAGACTGTATATTAGGCAAAGGTAGTTGGTCTTTTACTAAAGGGTAAGGAAAGCCTTTGAAGATGATTAAGTCTAAGAATGACATTCATGGTGAGAAACTGCCTGCCAGTTTCTGCCTGGCAGTCAGCATCTCATAAGAACAATTACCTTAAAAAGCTCTCTACAAGCTCCTCCTGTTCCAGAACATAGCAAGTCACAGAAAACCCTCTGCCCAAACTATTGAACAGTCCCTTCCTCTTTTGAAATATCCCCAAACCACTTGCTTGTCCCCTTGCCACCACAGACAGCAAAACATACCAAAGAATCAATTAGAAAATCTTCCCTAAAACTCGCAACTTAATAGACTATGTGCCAATCAGAGATTGTCTTGTGTTTCCTGTTTTTACTCTAGAAAACTGACTCTCCTTTCCACACCTTTGAAAATCTGCTGAAACAAAAGTGAAAGCAGATGGGGCCCTCTCTAAAAGTTTATGAATAAACAACCTATGTCACTTTTGTCTCAGACTTGGTTTTTTCTTTGATATCAGAGATGCCTCAGAATAGAAAGTACACTGTGGGTGAAAAAGTGGTTAGACTGAAGGCAAGGCCACTGATGCTCTAATCCAGGTGAGGAAGGAAGGGAGGGAAACCTAACCAAAGCATGACAATAGGGATTGAAAGATATAGATAGATTCTAGTCATGAAGAAAAAAGAATAAAACCAAGCTTCTAATTTCCAGATGGGAAGGTTAATATTCTCTGAATGAATGTGTTAACCAGAATATGCCTGTCCCAAAATAATCAAATTAAGCTTTTTAGAACAACAATTGGAGGGAAGATTGTAAACCACTTTTGAAAACAAAAATACCATGAACTAAAAAATAAACCCACAAGATTTTTAAAGTAAGCCTTCCAATATTAGAGCAAAAGTAAGAGAAATGCAGGTTTTCTGCTCACAGAGCCTCACGCACAGGGAGCTTGCCAGGTCAGGCCGCAGGGATGCATCCACTGCCCCAGACACGGCTTGAGGCTCCTGGAGCAGAGGGTTCTTCGAGGAAATGTGAGACTCCTCAGCCAGCACCTCCAGCTTCCAGGCAGAGTTCATAACCAGGTCACATGTTATTACTCCTCAAGATGAGTCAGAGTGATGATACTTGGCATTGAGTTTTCCCTCTCCTCCATTTCAGGGGTTCTCCTACAGTTGTGTTCACATACTATTCTGATTGTCTTTTTTCTGCTCAATTGGTTATTTTTTTCATGCTTAGTTTGTGAGCTCTTTTGAGATAGCGACTGAATTTGAATTTTCTCTCTCTCTCTCTGACTCTCTTTCCCTTCCTCTTTTTCTGCTTCTTGGTTTCTCTTTGTACTCTTTGCCTCTTGTTTTCTGCCTTCACATCTGTCTCTCTACATGAGCACCCCAAATTCTCCCTTAGTCCCTCCTATCTTTTTTTTTTTTTTGGTCATGTCTGCCTTTATTGTGAGCTGCATTTAGAGCAGCCAGGACACTTCCAGCAATAGTAAAAAATATAATAATTTACAAAAGCAGAGATTCAGTGAAGCAACCTGGATAGAACCGTTGGGAGCTCATACATAAATGCTGACCCAGAGCAAACCCCATGAAAAGTGAGGCCACCAAGGAGATGAGTTGCTCTTTGTAGATGTCTTGAGTGTACTTGGTGGAGGTAATCTCATAAAAGAAGAATCAGGCAGTGAAGAACATACCAATGGCTGACAGCACCACAGTCAGATGGAGGAAGATAATTGAGTTCACTGGGCTGATGTATCTGCTCATGGCCACGAGCTCCATTTTGCTGAGCACTAGGTAACTCACTGCTCCCTCAGTCCCTCCCATTTTTACCAGCTCTCCTAGAGGGCATGTAACTATTTGGAACCATAACAGAAAATGACTTCTCTTTGTTCTTAACTCTCTCCTGAGGACAAACACATTTGTGCAGTTCAGGTTAGGCTCTCCATTGACACTCCAGGCACACATGTGACCTTCTATTTACTTATTTAGTTCTTTAAAGAGAACCTTAAGGACAAGAACTGTGTGATTATATTAGTGTCCCTAGCACCCAGCACAGTGCCTGATGCCTAGGAGTTACTTAACCCATATTGGTTGAATGAACATTTACTGAAAAAAGAAAATTCCAAACTAATGAAGAATATGAGCCAAGCTTCCCTGAAACAAGTAGAATAATTAATTACTACACTGTGAAAATGATTATTGGAGGAGTAAACTACAAATCAGTGCACCATAAATCACACATCACAGTGAACATGTGTAATCAGGGAAGCTCCTCGTCTGAGTGCGGGAGGGCTAACACAGTCTGCTCTCTTGTATATGAGTGTAGTGTCCACATAAAAATGTGTCAGCTCATTTCAAAAATATTTAGCAAACTACAGTACATTCAGAGATTAAGGTAGATGAAGTTAGCATTCACGACCATTTATCCCTGCTCATTAAACTCTCTGAGTTGGGAAGAAAGGAGCTCCTGTCTATAAGTGTAGTCATGCAAGTGGCCACTGCATGTGTGGGCCTCTCTGCAAGATTCAGTCTGCTTACAAAAGCAGAACTGAACTGTCTCCCCTGTCCAAAAAAATATTCAAGCTTTTCCTAGCCATCCCAGTCTAGGGAAAAATTGTACAGGCTCCCTCACAATTTATTCCCCAAAGCCATGAGTTCTTTGAACAATTTGAGAATACGGCACAAACTGGAAAGCTGGCTGATGGATGGAAATGTAAATATGAAATTTTAATGAGGACTCTTCCTTTTCACTGAAAAGGAAATGGTAAATATTTCATGATCTTCTCAGTGGGGCTTCAAGTGCCTGGTGCCATTAGTGAGATAGTCTTCATTTTCTCCAAAAAGCTAACACTGTTATGAGATATTTCATAATACCCAAACTTAGCCCAACTCTTCCACTCCACACAGTGAACACCCAAACCTCCAGGGTCAAAAACACCACTTAATTATCTCAAGAATGTTATATTTTGTCCTTTCTTTGGTCCAGTGTTTTTGGCATGTTCGAGCAAAGCTCCAATTAATTGGACTATGTAAAGAACAGAAAGCAACTTTTGATAGAATAGATTGAAAAATAATTGAAAGTTTTATTTCATCCAATGTTCTTGGAAATCTATTTTTCTTGTAATGAGCTACTTTGATCATAGTGACACTTCTAAGGCCAGTATAAGGCTAAAACTGTTGTAAGGAGGAAGGGGGTACAGCAAGACACAGCATAGAAACAGAAGGAAAACTTCAGGAACTTACCTAAGAGTCAACAGTGAGTGAGTGAGCTTTTCCCAGTGTCAAAACCAGAATCTAGAATGACAGAAATCTCACAACAGCCACGTCAAGAAAATGGATTTGGAGAAGAAAAGCAAGAGGAGTAGGAGTATTAAATTCCAAGTCAGATCACCCAAAGAATTCCATTCTTCAGGACAAAAGCAAATAGCAGCAAGGTCCAGGAAAGGACAATGTAGAGTGAACAGGAATAAAATAAGAACATGCTTCATTCAGCTGACTGGTGTAAAGTAAGTTTTAATCCTATACACTAAGAGCCTTAAGGGGAATCAAGAATCCCCTGAAACCTAAGAAACTCAAGAAGTGTCCTATGGTGTCCATGAGCATGCTGCAGAGGACCTGAGGACCATGTAAGTGACTCTAGAGACATTTAGCAAAGTAAATAACCCCATAATGTCTGGTCTCTAGCTATGCAATCTTGGGGAAATGACTTAACCTTTCTAAATCTCAGTTATAGAATTTAATAGAGAGTGAATGAGAAAGTAAACTAGAGATGAGCCTGTCTCCTCCTCCAGCCTCCCTCTAGGTGGCACCCTCCCCACTTGCAGGTGTCCAATGCCTTCTACTTAATTTACTTTCCGCTCAGCTAAACTAGGAAAAGACCACATACAGGTTATTTACAGCAGAGAGTACAACTCTAGAGTTACTTCTTTTATATTAAACCTGTGTTCTACGCTTTATCTCAGGTGAGGAATAAAAGACTTTGTCCAGTTAAAGAGACATTAAACTTAGAAGCAATGAAAAAGAGGTATAACACTAGCACCACAGAAGTCACAGCCAATCACTAAAGATTGCTCTACCTACTACTAAAGCTGGCCCCAATTCAACCTATGGAAAATACTTCATCCTTCCTTTAATTAATCAGACTCATTCAGAGTCTCAAATTTATCACTCAGAAAAACAGAAATTATTATAAAGGAAAATGGAAACTGTGTTCTAATTCTAGATCATAGTCTGGAAGTTCCTCTTTGGAGAAAAACCTCAGTATTAAATATTAATCTATAACAGTCTCATCTGACCTTTTCTTCTAAAACTGATAACAAAACAATTTTGTCAAATGGGAAATCCAGTTAAAGGGCGTTTTCCTTAGTTTGGGCCTTTTCTGAGATCCACAGCCAAAAGGGCCTCCATCTATTTCTTATTTACAAAACTTATTACCTAACAAACCCAAAATGATCTCTGGTGAAAGCTGACCTAAAAACACTTCAGACTTCAGCTTGATAAGAAAAACTGAATTAATTAAATACAAGCCCAGTGTCTGAACTGAGACACAGCTCCCTCAGAGAGGACTGCAAACACAACCCAGAAGCCTTTTATGGCCGGTAACAGGAGCAGCTTGTCACCTCGGCCGCCTTTCAATTAGTTGGGAAAGTGGAAGACACCTGCTAACTCAGGTTTGGGATGGACAGAGGCTCCTCTGGTGTGTGATTAGCCAGCCCATTGCCAAGCAGTTGGTTCTGTGACACGTAGCTGTGGAAATCAAATACCACAGAGCTCCCACCCCCAGCCACGGCTCCTCTATTCTTCAGTTTGCTGCATCAAACACAATTCCAGGCAGCACAGGAAAAATGCATAATGGAAGATGGAAAGCATGTGCCTGCCTGTCTTTATTCTGCAGTTTTGAAAATGAGCTCTCCTAATAGGAAGCCAAGGTATCAGAGAGCCACAGGAAGGTCAAGAAAGTGAAGGCCAGAGGCCTGGGGCCAGAAGGATCTCCTCCATTGGTGATTGGTGTCAACCTTTGCAGGTGACAGCTCTTCTCATTTCATACCTCAGGAGCAGCAGGTGATGAATCGAAAGGGTAGTAAGTGACAAGTTGCTAGAAGAATAGCAGTTCAAAGTAGAGCATTTGAGCCAGGCTGCTGGTCACAGGGGAGTTGGAGAGGTAGGTCTTAATCTCAGTGTATCTGGCACTTAGCCCACACTGATACAGAGATCCTTAACAATGTTGTAGCAAAGATTATATTAGCACCAAGCATATTGAACATCTATTATGTGCCAGATCTTTAAACATACCTCATGTAGTTTTGACTTAAGTATTTTATTGGATGAAGAAAAGAGGGGTGAAATAGCTTGCTCGAAGTCACATTGGGAGCAAGAGCAAAAGGTGCCCTTAACCCAAGTGGGCCTGCATATGCCGCCCCTAAGTGTTGGAGTCAACCATCACAATTCTCAGCAAACACAAATTCATGGACTCAATGGATCCAGTGTTCCTGGTAACTCATTCTTTTAGAGAATTTACTTTTAGGAGATGTGCTTTGCAAAAGGAAAGCTAAAAATAGAGAGATGATGGCAGTCCAAGAAAATAGACTCTCTTCTGGGCCTAATTGCAATTAATACACAAACTCAGCCGCAAATTAAGATACATTTTGCACTGGAAATTAAATTCATTAATTGTTATGCAGCCACTATTGAAATCTTAACAGCAATTCCATCCTCTGAATAAAGTATTTTAAAATTAATGACATACTTATTCATGTTTATTAACAATATAGTAGTTATGTGTTAATCATTCTTAATTAAGTGAAAAAGAAAAAGAGTGGCAGAAAAATTGGAAAATAATCAAATCAGCAGCACCTTTGACTGGAGAGCAATACAATTAAAACTTCTAAAGAAAACTGCTTTTGTCTTCCTGCAAGTTCAAGCATCAGAAAGATAGTTGAGCCTGTCCTTATTCCAGTACATAAAGTACACTATGTGGTAAGATGGAAGTATGAATAGGATGCTAGGGGAGCTTGAAGAAGAATTGAGGGAGGCATTCTGGGGGAGACAAGGAAGACTTCCTGGAGGAAGTGGTTGAACTAGTTATTTAAAGATCATAAAAATTGAGCAATCCAAGGAGGAGGAGGGAGGAAAAAAGAGATCAGCCCACAGAGGAAGCTGAGCATAAAAATATGTGTGTAGGCTAGAAATAGGATGTTGTGCACCATGTTGCTCTTACAATCAGTTTAGTAAACAGCAGGTGGACCAATTAGATTGGAAGAAGAATTAACCAGAGAAGACACCGCGGAGGATTTTACATCAATGAATGTTAATGGATCTGGACTTTGTCTCATTAGACAACATTTTCCCATCATTGTGTTTGCCAGCCAGGAAACAAATTGATATTTTACAGACAGGAGTAAGATAGTTCATAAATGAAATATTACTAAAAAAGTTTAAATAACTAAAGTTTTTGCATGATTATTTTTTATAAAGTACAAATTTTAAGTTAATCCTATAATGATATCAATAATCCGTCACTCAATTTTTGATATGTTTCCTTGAGTTGGCATAAAAGAGGACATTATATAAAGCCTGCCAAGAAGTAGTCATAAAAGACAAGATGTTAATGGGAAAGTCTCCCATGTGAATTGGATTTGTCATGTGATTCTTCGTGAAGAAAATGTTGACAATGTCTATGGTCATGGTGAAGTGTGAGGAACTGTTAGCTGAGTTTTATTACCATGCTTTCCTTGGCAAAGTTGTGCTTACTTGAGTTTTAGACCTCCCCCTGCATAGCACTTTCTCTCCCCGCAGCTGTCATCATCAATTTTGTTCAAAAGTTAACCTCAGCATCTAGAACAATACTTAAGACTAGAAGATGCTCAATATATATATATATATTGACTGTCAAATTAATCAAGGGCTAAATTTTCTAGAACCAGTCATCTGTCATCTGTGTCTTGCTTGTTATGCAATGCTATATAATTGCAATAGATAACTAATACTAAAAGTGAGTTCTGCTATAACAATGACCTAAAGTATGGAAATTGTTTTGGAAATAGACAGCAGGTAGCAAGGAAAATGTTATAGGAAATTTTATAAACTGAATGTTTGTATTCCCTAAAAATTCGTATGTCTAAATCTTACCCCCCAAGTAATGGTATTAGTAGTTGGGGACTTTGAAGTAATGGGATCGTGAGGGTAGAGCCCTCATGAAAGGAATTAGTGACCTTATAAAAGAAAACCCAGAGAGTTCTCTCACTCCTTCCAACATATGAGGACACATAGAGAAGATGGTCATTGATGAACCAAGGAGCAAGTCCTCACCAGAAACCAAATATTGATCTTGAGCTACAAGAACTGAAAAATTTCAGTTGTTAATAAGGCACCCAGTCTGTGATATTTTGTTACAGAAGCTAAACTAACTAAAACAGGAAGCTAGAAAATACTGAGGAAACTGTCTAAAATGTTGGAAAAGCCATGAGAAATTGTGAAACAGGGTTGTAAAAAATTTGCTATAAGAAGCAAGAAAAATGGTGATCCATGTTATGGCATAGTGAAGCATTTGGTAACCTCATATTCTTTGACTAAACCATTACATTTATAAATATACCCAAATACAGAGACAATTCACATAAGTTGCATCAAATCTTCACACAACTGCCATCTGTCTTAGTTTAACAAGAATGTCAAAGTCTTTATAAATTTTCTGAAACAGTATATTTTGTAGCATAAACTCTGGAATCAAAGTCTACCAAGTAAAGAGTCATCAACTCCTTACCCTGTCACTGATACCACAAACTCAGACTTACCACCTGACTACCTTGCCTCAGTTATTTCCTCTGTAATGTGGGGACTAGGGAAATGAGTGGACAAGGACAGAGATGTGCATATTGCCAACACTAGATGATGAAAGACTGAGTGTAATCTAGAAATAATTTTCTTGAGTGGGATATAATACCAATAATCAAAAGTTCTACTGGGAAGAAAAAATTACCTGCAGGTAAAGGAAAAATATTTTTTAATTAACATTGAATCTAGTAAAAAATATGAGACAAATACAGGAAGGAAACAATAAGAAAAGGCATACAAAACCTTTCTCTGGAAGATGAAGACTATCTTAGTCAAATGATTGCTTTGAAATTAAAGAGGATTTAAGACTTCATTTAAAGTATGAGAGACAACAGAATGAGTGGAAAGGGATATAAAAAACTAAGGAGGAAAATTGAGGAGAAATTTAAACTGAATTGAAGCAAAAGTAGACTTTACACAATGCTAAAAAAAAGTGTAAGGAGACTATCAAAGATATGTAAAAAAGAATAGAAAAAGAGATAACAAAATACAGAAAATTGATGTTTTCTGAAAAGATAATAGGATAAAACAGAACAAAATAAACAATGAAATATATTTTAATTATAACTATATCTAAAATAAAAATATTTAAAAAGTTAATTTTTATTTCTGGATAGTATAGTTTCAGGTGATTTTTATTAGTTTCTTCCTTTTCTATATTTCATAATATCTTTACAAAAAAAAAATGCCTCTCTTCATGATTATAAAAAGCAATGAGAGCTCTTGCATGTAGCTTCCTTATGTTGCTCCAAGGCATTCTTAGTGTTCTATCAAAAGCAAAACAGACCATCCCAAAATACAATGACTTCAGTGAAAGCAGTCTGTTCACTTCTGAGATAACTTCCCCCTCTCAGCCATACTATTTCGTCTTTAAAATTGTACAGCATTTGAAAGATTATTGTCAAGATCAGTTTTTCTTCCAAAACAGATGTACCCTCTGGCCCTTTACTACCACATACACCAAAAAAAGTGTTTCCAAATTTTTAGATCCCAGATAACGTTAGCATTTAGCACACACCATTTCTTAGTTTTATGTTTCTTCTGTCTAGTACCAGAAATGAAAGCTTTAGAGTGCAGAGGCCTCTCTTGCCTTTCTCAGTACCTAGAATAATTTAAAAAACAGAGATGGTTCTCTAAATCTTTCAGAAATAGGTGCTGAGCTAGTCTGGGAAGCAAATGCTAGTGTCAGGACTGTTACAAGAGTCTCTGCTTTGAATCTTCACCTAGATGCTAAATGCAGGACAATATAGTTCCTTTTCTTTCTAGATGGAGATAAAATTGTTTGCATTATTTAAATCTCTAAAAGCCAACAGCCTTGCTTTTTCTCTAGTACAAAAGAGAGCAATAACATGGGACACATGAATATGTCATGGTCCAACTTTGTTCCCTTGTGAGCTATAACTAGTAAAGCTCAATGACAACAGAACAGCCCTGCTCTGCAAACCATTTGATGAAATATACTGATGTTATTGGGTATAGTCATTAAGTTTCATACACACAAAAAGTCCATCTCTGTGATTCTTTTCAAGGAGTTCAGGGGTAATCTGATGCCCCTTCTTTTTCAATTTCAGATAGTTGGGAGTTGGTGGGCTTCATTTGTCAGAGAAAGCATTTTATTTAAGTTCAGAGAAGAAAGCAATTTATTGTTTCAAGAGATAGCCCCATGTAAAATTTATCCAGCTGTCCAAGGTCAAGGTGGAGGTTCTTATCCATGCCAAACAGCAGGAATGACCATGAAATGAGGTGACACAAAGAAAAACTACAGATTAGCTGTGAGTCTTAAGCATGTGACCCCAAACAAGGGAATAAAAATATAATAAAATAATTGAAATAATTTTTAATATGGCTTTTTCTCATGTACCCTCCTCATCCCAAAGTAGTCAAGATTAATAAGCGCCCTACATATATCCAGGAAAGTGAATGTATTTCTTCAAATGGGGAAAACAGATCTTTTACGGTCTCAGAATTTACTGACAAGCTATTTTATGCAGTTCGTGTCACTTAAGCCGTGGATCTACTGGACCTAGCATCAGAAATAAGTCTATAATATGTCTTGAATAATTAAAAGAATGACTAAAACTTCAGTTCTATATTTCTTTCTAATCTAACATGCCTCTCTCAAATAAACCACATTGTTCCCTTCTTTTAAAACTTAGTGCAAGTAGAGAGCCCTCAGGAGGCATCCTACCCTTTTGTTTCCTTCTATAGCCCCCAAATCCCTCAGACACTTATAAAAATAAGGAATAAATTATTGTGACAGTTGACATCTGTAATGATTAAAAGCAAGAACAATAGGACATTTAGAATTCTAAATTCTACTTACACTTGTATTTTGGAAAATAATTATTTGTGGTACCAAATACAAGAGTCAGTACATGAAAGAGTCACTCAGCATGAATCTTCACCAGTAAATGGAGGATGAGATAGATGGTCAAATATACAGTTGGCCCTCCATATGCATGGGTTCTGAATCTGTAGATCCAACCAGCCTTGAATCAAAAATATTACAAAAAAATAAAAAGTTACATTGTTGCTGACATAAACTATGTAGTTAGGCTTATATTGATTGGGTCCATACTGAACACATACAGACTTATGTTTCTTGTCATTATTCCCTAAATAATACAGTATAACAACTATTTACATAGCATTTACATTGTATTAGGTATCATAAGTAATCTAGAGATTATTTAAAGTATACAGGAGGTTGTACGTAGGTTATATGCAAATAATATGCTATTTTAAATTTTTGTTATTTTTATTTTTTTAATTACAGTTGACAGTATTATATTAGTGTCTGGTATACAACACAGTGATTAGACATTTAAAAACCTAGGAAGTAGTCACCTCGATAAATTTAGTATTCATCTGACACCATACATAGTTATTACAATCCTACTAACTATATTCCCCAAACTATACTCTACATCCCCATGACTATTTTGTAACTACTAATTTATAACTCTTCATCCTCCAACCTCCCCCAGTCTGGCAACCATCAAAATTTTCTCTGTATTTACAAGCTTGTTTCTGTTCTTTGTTTGTTTATCTTATTCTCTGGATTCCACTTGTAAGTGGCATTTGTCTTTCTCCATCTGATTTACTTCATTCAGCACAATATCATCTATGTTCATCCATGGTGTTGTAGATGGCAAGATTTCATTATTTTTTATGGCTGAGTAATATTTCATTGTACATATGTACCACCTCTTTTTATCCATTCATCCATTGATGGACATCCAAGTGACCTTCATATCCTGGATATTGTAAATAATGCTGCAATGAACATATGGATGTACAAGTCCCTTCAGAGTAGTGTTTTGGGTTTCTTTGGATAAAACTCAGAAGTGGGAATACTGAGTCCTTCTTTGTCTTTTGTTATAGCCTTTGTTGTGAAATCTATTTTGTCTAATATTAGCATTGCTACCCCAACTTTTTGTTTGTCATTTCCACTTTAATAAAATATCTTTTTCCATGCCTTTACTTTCAACCTGTGCATATCTTTCTATCTGAAGTGAGTCTCTATGTAAGGATTTTTGTTTTCTTATCCATTCAGCCAGCCTATGTATTTTAATTAGAGTATTTAATCCATTTACATTTAAACTAATTATTGCTAGATATATAGTTATGGTAATTTTATTCATATTTTTAATATTTTTTCTTCTCCTTAAAGAAGTTGTTTTAAAAACATTTTTTGTAATACTGGTTTAGTGGTAATGAACTCATTTAGCTTTTTTTTTTTTTTTTGACCTGGGAAGTTCTTTACCTGTCCTTTGATTCTAAATAATAGTTTTGCTGGGTAGAGTAAACTTAGTGGTAGGTTCTGGCTTTTCATTACTTTGAATATTTCATGCCAATCCCTCCTGTCATTTGTGGAAGAGGCTGTCTCATGCTCCAGCTCAATCCAAAGTGACCACTGGGCATGTTAGCTTTGAAACCTCCTGAGAGGGTCCCCACGATGACAGGCCAGATTCAATTGCCACCTGTTCCCTGCTCAGCACTACCTGGCATGAACCACACAGTGATCCATAGATGTCTTCCACCCACACTGAGCTTGGAGGTGTCTGGGAGGGGCTAGGATGTGAACTAAGGCTGGCTGCTGCCAATGCCAGGCTTGAGGAAACTTAGCAAGAGATATGGGGCATGCAAAAGTCAGATACTACTTATTTGGGGTTTGTGAGCCTTGAGAGATTTTAGAAAAGTTTATGGCATGAACCAAGACAGGTCATTTGTATGAAAAAGACACTGGAAGTGCCTTGAGTGGGCCTGCAAGTTGGTTGCGGCAAGGCCTCAGGGAATTACCAGGACAGGGAGAAAGTTGTTAGCCAGGTTGATGGAGACTTAGATATTATGCCCACTTATTTCTGCACACTAGGATAGGTGAAGGCTCAACAATAGAACAATGTCCTCTGCTAGTGCTTCTGTTTGGAACAAAACAGAAGCCCCTCCAGCCCTCCTCCTGAATCCAGACAGCTCAGTCCCTCCCCCATGTGTCCCTGGTTCCCCTCAAGTGCTGTTCCAGTGCTGGAGCTCAGAATGAGTGAGTCCATCAGCAAGTAAGTTTGTGTGAAGGCTTTTTAAGAGAAATGCCTAGCACTCCAGCCACCTTCCATCACACTCAGCCATAAACTCTGCTGATTCTCACAATCAAAAGTTGTGGGGACTTTTCTTCCTGTCTGGTGTGGAGCTGAAAGTCTTTGTTCCTTCAGTGGGAGCTCTGTAGCTGAGATATCCCTCCCGATTCTCAACCACCACACATGGGTGTGTGGACCAATCCTTTCCATGTCTCTGCCCTTCCTACCAGTCTCAATGTAGCTTCTTCTGTATAGCCTTAATTATAAGACTTCTGTTCAGCTAGACTTCAGGTGATTCTTGTTGATGGTTGTTCTGTAGGTTAGTTGTAATTTTAACGTGGTTGTGAGAGGAGGCCATCATAGCATCTACCCACTATACCATCTTTACCAGAATTTTCCCTCACTATGCAATTTTATATAAAGAGTTTGAGCATCCACAGAACCAATTCCTCATGTATACAGAGGAACAACTGTAGTTTTAGAAATGCCGACATTTTTTTTACTTACTTATAGGTACTAATATATTTAATAAAAGCATAAGAGTTTAAAATAGTTGTTTAATATTCAAAAGCATATTTGTTTAACATTCACCTAGTTCACTTATTTATATTTTTCAACACCTATCTTATCAAAGACTCTGTATAAGTGTTGAAAGAATACATAGATAAATAAGACCCAGTCTAGGGACTCACAATGTAAATAGTTTCAATACAACACAGAATGAACTCATTCAGTAAATATGGCTCGAGCATCCATAATTTTCCAGGCACTATGCCAAGTACTGGGATGATGGGGCAAACATGTAAAACATCACTGAATTCAGAGAATTTACTGACTAGCCGAGGAACTCTTAATTCATGCAGAGAGATACAAAGTACTGTTGGGCTGAGATGGGGCTGGCAGGAGATTAGCTTTTGTGCAAGGTCAGAAAAATCTTCATTAAAGAAGTTATAATAATAGTATAAAAATAAAAGTATAAAATAATCTCTGTCTCCAACTGGGTATTTTGTTCCTCCTTGCTGTAGACATAAGCCCATTTTCAATCTCAGCAGTGATGACTATATATTTGTTGGCTACATATTCTTAAGTATGCCTGGCCTATTTCCTGAATCAATCTCTAAACTCCCATGGTCATATCCCCTGAAATATTAATCAAAGCTTTTTTATAAGCAGAGATCCTACCGGGAGATTTTCAATATCAGTCGAGTGAGCAGATTATTAATTAAAATTAGAGTTTGAAAATTCATTTTTGGCAGAGTTGTAGACTACATATTCCAATTATCATAGTAAAGCAACTGTATCTCAAATAAATATTTTTATTACATTGTTAGGCCTCCAAGAAGAAATGGAAAACTTCAAGGCCCTTGCCCTTCCACCAAAGCTGAAAGTGGATCTGAAAGTAGTCAGCAAGTTAAAGGTGGAGTCACTCTGAGAGCAAATGTGAACAGTAACACTGGATTCTAGAGACTATATCTTGTGACAGCAGCAATGTGGAGGTACTGAGCCTGAAACACTCACAATAAAGCCAGAGACCATCAAAGATATCCAGTATTACCTTAAATTGTGAGAATCCCTCAACAGAAGCTAACACAACTCTTCTCTGAAGGAAATCATCTGCCATTTGGATCTGCAGAATTCCCAGAAATTAAAATTCAATTCAATACAATCAAACATTACAAAACAGACAAAAAAATATATCATGAGTAAGACTCGCAGAAATAACAAAATTATTTTTGTCTAAGGATTTTGAATTCTGAAATTATCAAATATAGACTACAATATATATATATGAATATAACACATAAAGAACTACAAATTGGACTCATAAAAATGAGGAATATTTAAGAAAATATTTAAAATGACCAAGCATGTTTGTAATGGCTTCTAGACATAAAAAAAAAAGCTGTCTAAAGAAACCAAAATTTAGAATAAATATCAGATTATACATATAAAGAGTAAAATAGTGCAGTAAAAGAACTGGCCAAGAACACAACACAGAAAAAGAAACGGGAAGTAGAAATGAGAGATTAAGACATATGGAAGACAGAGTGAGATGGTCTTATAGCCAACTAAAAAGATTCCCCAAAAAAGGAGAAAATAGAGAAAATGGGTAAGATAGAATAATTGAAAAGATAATAAATGTTGGTTAACATGCAATATAATGTATCCCAAGCAAAATAAATAAAGAAATCTATATCTAGATATATGTGGTGAAAACAAAATATCGAGACATTTAAATAGTGAGGGAGAAAAAGAAAGATCATACAAAACTGTCAGCTTACTTTTCAATAACAGAAGCCAGAAAACAATGGAATAATATCTTTAAAAGTCTGAGAGAAAAATCACTAAATTTTTAATTGCATGCCCAAACTTCCAATTAAAATAAAAATTCCTAAAGAAAGGAAGAAAATTATCTGAGACATAAGGAAAAAAAAGGGTGAGCAAATAAAATGGTTAACATGTATATAAATCTAATCAAAGATTACCTTATTAAATATTAAAAACAATAATAACATCAAATTTGGGGCCTAAAAGAACAGGAATAAAATACTGAACAAAAATAACAAGTCGGGAGTGCCTGTATAATCAGAGTTAAAAATGTTCTGAAGTTCTTGTATCAAAGGAGTTTAAAAAAAGAGATGAATTGTGAAAATTAGTATTGGTAATATTATAATACTTAAGTTGGATGGTGAGTTATTACTATGTTCATAACTTACATATAGGTTATATGCCTTCTTTAGAAGTCATATAAAAACTAATTTTAAATAGAAGAGCTTCACTCAAGAAGTATTTTGCTTTTTGGTTCACAACACAAAAGAACAAACCCTTCAGTGTCCCCATTCTCCTTCAAGACTCTTCTAAACTCCTCCACTTAATCTGTTTACTTAAGAACATGTACTAACCTCATGAATAAAAAATGGAGGAGACTCATTTGGTTATACACTTTTTCTTCTTACCTGATAACAGCATACTCTAGATTAGCAGGGATCAAGAGAGATTTGTGCTTGCAAAATAGGAGATTAGCTACATGAAATGCATTGACAAGCGTCAGCAGCTTCTAGTCAGAAGACAGTTTGACAAATACAGGAATTTAAAACCAGACTGTATCAGTGTGTGGGGTAAGGATACAGGAGCAGCATTTTAGCTGTTTGTGTTAGTCAAATAGGTTGTGTGTAAGGGTAGTTGTAATATGTGTGGGAATTGTTGAAATACATATTCCAAGGATTATAATCCAACATTAACAGGTGAAAGTGAGTGAACTTTATGGGTTATGTATGTTAGTGAATCTGTTGAAAATATGGGTGTGTTGTAGAGGTTTGTGTATCTATGTGTCTGTTCAGGTATGTCTGTTTATACATGGGGGCTGATAGAATATTATATTGGAGATATAATTGTTGGGCAGGATTGTATGTTGTAAAGGGTGAAGTATGGGGCTTTATTTGAATAGAAAAGTGTTAGAATGTGCATATGTGTATGTGCATTTGTAAGTGAGTGTATTGACTACTATAATATTTTGTCTCTTGACTTGGTCTTTTTACATGACCAATGTTTTATCAGAAATTTTGCTACAGGCAGCCAAGTGTTGATGTCTTTATTCATCCAAATATAAAGAAAATAAAGGTCCTTCCTGGGTCAATAATCATGTTGAACCTGTCCCCAAATGTTAATGAGAACAACAATTCATTTAATATTCAGGTAACTGTCCTGCCTCACATAAATAATTTCCATGAGCAGCCAAATCCTATTGCAGTTTTTTTTTTTTTTCTCTTAGCACTTGGGCAAAAGGAAATATCCAAAGGCCAATTATTTGCCCAAGACAGCCTAACATGTTAGTAACTTATCTATTACAAAGATGACTTGAACACATACATAATAGAGCAAGTGTTCTATTACTTCACAGAGTGAGGAATGGATCATTGAATATTTTGGTTTAATACATACTATCCATATCATCGCATTGAAGCAATTTCAAAAACATTAGACTTAATACTAAAATTATGCCCAACTAATTGCTGTTATATTTTGAAAGAAACTATGTAACAAAATAAATTGAAACTTAAAAGGTGAATTGGAATTCCTAACCCACTACTCATTAGCAATGTGACTTACATATGTCATTTGAAGTAGATGACTCAGATTGCTCTAAACCTAAGAAGATAATCCTATGTAATTTACAAGGTTTCCTGAAGATCAAATAGAATTAAATACACAACAGCATTTGCAAACTCCAAAGATCAGTACAAATGTCAATTATTTTTATTAGAGTTACCATAGGTAGTATTTAATCTTGCAAAAATGCTAATAATTCTGAGAAACAGTATTTCAATGAACCCATCTTTAGTGTGCATAAATATTTATCTTTTGAGAATTCTATAGTTTTGACTAATGTCTAGGATAATAGCAAGTTTGCTTAGCAGAAAAGCTGTGTATTTCAAAGGGCAATCTCAATATTTATTGTGTGAAATAGAGAAGGTTCATCTCAGCATAACTCCATCTCAAATGTGGACAAAGTCTACAAAGGCTATTGTGAAAAAAGTGTTGCAACATGGTTTTATAAAGTCTTTAGTAGGAAAATCTAAAAAAGAAAGAAAGAAAGAAAGAAAGAAAGAAAGAAAGAAAGAAAGAAAGAAAGAAAGAAAGAAAGAAAGAAAGAAAAAACAGAATGAGACTATTATCTGAAAATAGATAACTCATTTGCTGTAAAATTAAATATCACACTCTTTATATTGCAAAGTAGTAAATTGAGATTTTTTTCCTCCAATAGTAATGAGAAAAATAGAAGAGTTTGCAATTAACTGTACTTTTAAATATTGAATAGGATATGTTACACATTGTGACAAATTCAAGCAAAAATAACCTTTAAGCTAAGTGGTTTTAAAAGGGCCAATATCTTAGTTTTCAAAGCTGTCTTAAACATGGTCTTGTGTAACAAATGAGGACAATAAATCCTTTATTTCTCTCTCCTCAATCACCATGACTTTTGTTTTTATGTTTGTGTCCCTTAATCCATACATCTCCTTCTCTCTCTTACTGTTCTATACATTTAGACTATAGCAGCCAAAATAGATACAATCTGAGGACTTGTGCACTAAGTCCTCTAGCATGAGACCCAGTGACCATGCTTCTTAAAGAGATGGTTGAGACCATGTGCACAAGGCCATTTATCATTTATTTCATCCCTCAGTGGCTGGAGCATAAGCCATCTGGCCATCTTTCAAGTACACCACCATTCCCAGTAATGCTCGGTAACTCTTTAACTTCATCTGCTTCCTATTCTTCCTTTATTTCCCATATTCTCTTGCTGTGTCCTTGAGTACTGCCTCCAAAGAAGTTGAATGAAGTGTTCAGGGTCACACATGTACCAGATGATAAAATAGAAATATGAATCAAACAATCTGATCTTAGATTCTTAAACACAACTCGCTATGATCTCCACGTATAGCACATTTTCTAGCTCTTCAATAACTTCCCAGAAAAGTCTCTCTACCTAACTCATTTTCACTGTAACCTGGCTTTTACTGAAGGTGGACTTTTTCTTGTCTAGAGAGCTATTGTTTCTCTTACATCCCAGGTATAAAAATCCACTTTTTTCCCATTGGCTTTCCAAATAATTACCTCATCTCTTCTGAAGTGTAAGACATTTACTTGTATGATTCACTTCTATGCCTTACCACTGTGACCTATTGGCTTGCTCAGGCCTGACGAGAAACAGAAAGCAAAGAAATAGAATATTGTAGCAAGATTTACTTAAATGATGCTAAGATGACAATATTGAAAGCAGAAAAATCTAAATTCTGGCCAGGTATACCTTCACTCTAATCTGGTTGTGGAGGCTGCTATGCTTCTACCACACCTCCATGAGAAATTATGAAAACACAATTTTATTTTTACAATTTCATTTACACCTTCAATTTCAGCATATGCATTGTCTTAATGATTCAAGAGAAATCAAAGTAAAAAACACCTTAGTTGTTTCATTCTAGCTAACTTCAAACACATTATCCATTGCAGCCTAGCCTAGCTAGCCTACCAACTCAGTGTCTCTCTCCTTACAAGTCCTGATATGACCCTGGGTAACTAAATTATGTGTATAGATAACATATCACCCAAATGTCTCAACTTCTTGACCTCTTCATCACCAATGATCATTTCTTCCATCACTCCTCTACCTCTATTTTCTGTACACCTTTACCAGAACAGTTGAATAATGCCAGCAATAATAGAATAGATTAGTGTTTTTATAAAGTCATGATTATTAACTTCAAATGGGCTCTCATTCTGTCTGACAATCCAGCTACCCTGCCCTGGGGAACTCGCACTTTCACTCTCCTCGATGGCTACTATGAAACTTTAATTTCCTCAAAGCCCTACCCTTACCACTGCACTCTACTTACCCTATCACTCTGAGAAGATAATACTGTCTACTTCATAAAGGCAAAAAAGAATTGTTGAGACAAGCATTTCCAATTCTAACTATATCTGATACCCCTTTTCCTCTCAGAGACCAAACCCTCCACTTGTACTTAGCATGCCTACCTTTCTTCTTCAGAACATCCCACTGTTAATCATTCCTTAGTAGGTACTCTTCACTATTCTAGGCCCTGGGATATATCTATGGACAAAATAGATGAAAATCTCTGACCTCCAGTATTTCAGTTTGTGGGAGGGGGAGGGGGAGCTATTTTATAAACAAATAGAACAAATGTATATCAAGTATAATAGTATTAAAAATGAAAATAGCACAAAGGGAATAAATAGTACCCAGATTAGAAGTGTGTAATGCTGTGTTGTATAAAACATATGAACAGAGACCTAAAAGAATTAAGGCAGCAAATCACACAGATATTTGGGGGGAAATGTTCTTGGTAGGGAATTAACAAGTACAAAAATCCTGAGGCTGAGACATTTATAACATGTTCTAAGAAGAACAACAAATAGAGACAGGTATAGCTGAAGTGTGGTAAGGATGGGGGAGAGCAGTAGCGATTAGGTCAGAGAGTTAGTGGGGGCCAGTTTATATAGGGTCTTGTGGAACACTTTCTGGAATAAGAGAACAATTGGAGCAGAGGAATGACGTATATGGACACATATCTTTTTAGAAAAGGATTGTTCTGTCTGCTGTTGGGGAGCTGAAATGGAAGAAAATATTCCAGGGAAGAGGGAATAATTTATTGATCATGGTTAAGGGAATATAGTGAAAAGTTCTGAGATCATGTGATAGATTTCCAAGGAAGAGTCAACAAAACTTGCTGGAAGAGTAGTGTAGGGTATGGGGAAAAGAGAAGAACAAAGTCAAGTATTACTTAAGTTATTTGGTCTGAAAACTGAAAAAATAGAAGTGCCATTTATTGAGGTGGGGAAGGTTGTAGGTGAACTATTTGCTGAGGGGTGGTGAAATCAATTTTGAACAAGTAAATTTAACAAGTGGACAGATTTATCAAATTAATTTAAAATCAAATTTACAAAAACCTGTACTGGATATCAAATCATATAAGTTATCAATGTTTCAATGGTATTAAAAGCCATGGAACTAGATGAGATGATTTTGGGAGTGAATGTAGCTAGAGAAAAAGAGAGTTTCAAGTTACTCCAACACGTACAGATCAGGAAGATAAGAAAGACACTAAAAAGAAGCAGCTGGTTAGGTTGGGAGGACAACTAAAAGAGAGGTGAGTCCCAGAGTAAAATGAAGAAAATGTTTCAGAAGGACAAGTCAAATAAGATGAAAACTAAAAATTATTTGAATTTGCCAACATGAAAGTCATCTGTAACCTAGCCAAGAGCAATTTCAGTGGAATAATATAGATAAAACCTCACTGGAGCAGTTTCAAAGAGGAGTAAAAGTGATAACATATAGGAGATAAAGAACCTACAACAAGGACTCTGTCAAATATTTGTTTTTTCATAAAAAAAGAAATTGAAAAATGGGGTAGCTGTAAAGGAATGTAAGTCAAGAAAATGCTTTGCTTTTTAAATTTTTTTTTGATAAGGGCTTTGCTTTTAATAATGGGAAGTATTACATTAGTCTTGTATGCTTATGAAAATGATATCATGAAGAAGGAAAAACAATGATGAGGTAAATAGCAACTTTAGGAGCAAGAACAGCCAAGGGGAATAGGATGTGAGGCACAAAGATATTTCCTGCCTGTAATGAGCCTGTATCATTCAAAAACTTCAGCACTTTTAGTGTTTCTCAGAATGGTCTAATGAAAGAAAATGTCCTAGGAGATGGAAACCCTACATGGTATTCCTTATTCTGCCACTATCCAACTATATACTTTTAAATATGGTATTTCATCTAGCTGGCTCTTGATTCTCATCTCTGTAAAAAAAAAAAAAAGAAGCTGACCCAAAATTTTCTTCATATACCCTCGCAGGTCAGAATCCAACAGGATTTGTCATCACTGACCAATGAACTCGATAAGCAGAGGAGAAAATTCTGTGTCTTGGGACCAGTTGGCTTTGAGCTGGACCATGAAGAAAAGATTCAGATGAGCTAAGGGAAGAAAAGGACTCTCTAAAAGAAGCACAGAGTTGAGAATGCACATGGTGTTTGGGTAATAATTAGTAATACACCAAGATTGAATTAAAAAACTTTTCCACGTCATCCCACCTCATTTCGAGAAGAAGCTGTTCTGCAGCTGCCATAATGCCCAGAATTCAGCCAGTTCCTCCAGCTTGAAGTGGTACCTGGTGACATTCTTTTCAGGACCTAGAGCTGCCTTGTTTACAACAGTTTCCCTTCCATTATCCCTCATGGACCTCTAGAAACATGAATCATAGACATGTCAATAATGCTGACATCATGGCCTTGCTGGACAGGAGTACAAACAGATACCCAGCAGCCTCAGTCTCCAGAGTATTATGGAAAATGCCAGAGATTTTCTTTTTATCCCCCAGCAGGGAAGTCAGGCTCCACAGAGACTGTTTAATAAGACATTTGTTGACTTCCTTCCTGCTACTTCTGACAATATAACCCTTTCTGATTCTTTCTGATTTAACTCTAAAGGAAAAATTATGATCTCACAGTTGGGGAGTGAGGAATCTGTGACACCATTGGTGATCCACTGACGCTCCAGCATTTGATCTGCAGGGATGGAATAAAGGCAGAAAATATGTTTCTGGCAAAAATAGTCATTCCTCCTGTCTGGGACAGATTGCAGCTTTCTAGAAATAGTTGGGTGAAGCATGAGAGAAAGCAGGGGGAGTGAGAAGTCAGTCTTGCTCATTTTCTTTAAAAAAAAAAATCTAAAAACCCACTTCAACAAATTATAGTCTTCTTGGGGCTTAAGATCATTTTAAAACATTTTTTTGCATGTTTAGAATTAACTGACAACCCTACATCACATCAAACACAGGAAATTAAATATAATCATGAAATTAGAGAGCAAACACAAGGTCAAGTGTGGATGAGGAATATGTGTGGGAAGCCAGGGGATGAAAGAGTAAAATGAACAAAAAAAAATACAGTTTTCTTAGAAGTTTGTTCTTTCTGTCCCTACATTTTCAATTGCTTCTGCATCACTCACAGAGTTGGAAAATAAAGGGATTTTGCAGTTCAGGTAGCCATGCATACCACCCCGCCCTCCACTCCTTGACATTTTGAGGGGCAGGATTTTTGTTTGACTGAATTTCACTTCACTTACTTCATTTCACCTCCCAATCTACCATGCCCCAGCCCTCAATGTTATGTAGAGTTAAAAGTAAGGAAGGGAGGAGGTCAGAAGCCTACCTATTAGTTTTATTTACTATGCAGTTCCACTGGTCTAATTATAAGGTACACACCAATCAAAAAAGCAAAGATTCCTTCATTCTAGAAGAGAGGGTCAGACAGTCAATGATAGATATCAAAAAGGTGAATTATATGGTATGTTAAAAGATGTTAAGGAGTCTGAATTATACTCTATGGGAGAAGAGATGGATCAATTTGAGCAAAAGAATGACATAATTTGACTTACTTTTTTAAAAAAAAAATCATTCTCTTTGGGAAACCAAAATAGGAGGTGATATTCCAGGGAGGAGAGAATAAATGTTTGGACCTGTGGATAAGGACTCCAGATTATTTAACCTCCAAACTGGGACACTTGAGAGTGAAAAAAGGCCCTATAATACTGAAACATCACTTACAAACCAAGCAATCTCAAAGGAACTTATGAAATGAGTATAAAGTACTTAGCATAGTATTCAGCACATACTAGTGTTCAGTATCTGGGAACATGGCAGTTGCTATAGTCATGGTTATTGAGCTGTTCACTTAGAAGTGCTAGTTGAAACCGTGTGAATAGATTGGGGGATAGAGAAGATATAAGGGTGAACAGAGGTCTTTTAACAACCTTGGAAAACTCTGCATTCAAAAAGAAAAGAAAAAGCAGCACACAAGACAGAGACAAGCACAAGACATGGGACTGCAGTTGACAGCAATGCAGAAAGATGATTTAGAATGGTGCTGCTTCAGAGAAAGTGGCTGGCATCCTCAAATGCAACAGAGAAAAGGAACACTATGAAGGCCACTATTGCCACAGGAAGTATGTTACTTAATGGAAAAACTCAACAATTAGTGCCAGACTCAAGGGAGCTAAGGAAAGCTATTTTGAAGAGTAAATTAAGTCAGTAGTTGCATTTATTCAAAAAGAATGCCAGTAAAAGAAGAAAAAAGAAAAGATACTAGCTATGATTATAACATCTGTGTTTAAAGGCAGTGGAGAAGGAGAGATTCAATAGGTCAGAGAAGGAAGAGTTTATTTCCAGAGAAAGAATCCAGAAGACACTGGAAAGGGTGCCCTCTAGGTCTTAAGTGGGAAAGTTACAATTGCCTCAGACAATTTTTACCTGCTCTACTAACACCTAGAAATAGAATGATTCCAGGGCAGGCCCTAAGAACATTGTAATCCTAGGGAACATTTGTTGAATAAATGTAACAGAATTCATATTCTTTCTTCAGGAGACTTTGCCCACTCACTCTCCTATAGACCCAGCTCTCAATGTCCTTCTTTAGAATTCTCTCAGGCAGATTAATCCTCCAAACTTGCCCCTGGCCTCTCCCAGATTTGGACCTTTTACTCAGGCCAGGTTGGTTTTTCAAACAACAAGCTTTGCCCAGATCAGTCTCCTGACTGGGATGTTCTGTTGATCTTGTGCCAGACAAAATCTTTCAGGACTTAGCTCGAATCTCACTTGCTCTGACAGGCTTTTTCAAGTGTCCCAGCCTAAAGGCATCTTGTCTCCTCTGAATGCCCTTGGAAGGCATTGCCTTCTGTTAACAATGATATGTTCACATGTGCAAGCCCAATATCACACACTATTGATATTCCTGGGGGTCTTATGAAAACAGCCATTTCTCAATGTTCCATAGAAGAGTATCAAAAATTGTATGTCTTCTTTGGCTCATTTAAGACTTTGTGCCTGAGCTAGCATAAAAAAGACACCCAGAAAGATATTCAGATCTCATAGACTTAGTTCTGAAATATCTGCTTCAGCAATTACTTCAGCAATTACTATGACTGTGTAATAAATTACCCCCAAATTTAGTGGCTTAAACAATGACAACATTTATTTTGTTCAGAAATCTGAAAATTGGACAGGACTCAGCAGGAATAATTTGTTCCGCTCTACCCTATAACAGATGGGGCAGTTTTGAAGCAGTAGCGCAAATGATCTTTTGAAAGCTCACTTATTCACATGTGTGGTGTCTGGGCTGGAGAAATTCAAATAGCAGGAGGCTAAAATGGCTGGAACTTTTCAACACTTTCTATCTCTGTGTGCTCTCTCCATGAGGTCTCTTCAACAAGGTGACTTCAGGGTAGTCAGACTTCTTACCTGTTGGCTCAGGGCTTCCATGGCACATATTCCAAGAATGAATGAGCCAGAGTTCAAGGGGAGGGAAGTAGATCCTACCTCTTGATGTTGAAGATCAAGAAGAAGAGCAAGTGGAATGGAATAGATGTATAGTGTGGCTGTCTTTAGAAAATGCAGGGTTCTGGGAAACATGACAGAGTGAGAGACATCCTCAAATCTCTCCTCTTGAAACAACAATAAGCTGAATATTTAAAACTCAACAAAAAATACTCAAACTGCACACCAGCATGTCTGAGCGTGGGATCTGCAGATAAGAGCTACCACAGGTCAGAACCCTGGGTGTCAGGTGGTGGACTGGCAGAAATAAAGAAGCTGCCTCTCACAGCCTCTGGAGGGGGAGGGGAGCAGTTGTGGTGTCTTTCCTGAATAGCCCTTCCTGGAAGTCCTGCAAGTTCCACGCAGCTGAGGCAGGGCCCAGTCATCAGAGCAGAAAGCAGAGAAGCAGGACAGGACCACAGAGAAACAACAGTTCATTTTTACTGGCCATGGTTGCAAAACCGAAGCTGAGCTATAGTCTCCAACTGTCAACCCAGAGTGCCCCTCTGCCATACCCTCTGAGACCTAACACCAAGGAACCCCAGGAGAATCTGAGCAAACACTGCTGACGTTGTCGCTGACACTGACAGGAACAGAAACTGAGGGTAGTGAGCGTGATTAACTATCTACAAGAAAATAAAAAAGATATTATTTGGGCTTTATATAAAGCAGGGGTCCAAGAGGCTTAGATACCACTTACTGGAAACCAAAAGAAAAGTGCCTTCCTTGCAGCAGGCTAAAGAGAGGCCTTTATATAATAAATCTTTCTGTAGAAACAGCAGAATACACTTCCATTAGTGCCCAGGCAAATAAATAGTCAATGAAACACCGTGAACAACCAAGGCAACAAGGCATCTCAGAAAGAAATAGAAAAATCTCCAGAAATAAGCTTACAGACATAGAAATATGTGACTTGAATGACAGAGAATTCAGAATGATACTTCTGAAAAAACTCCATGAGTTCCGAAATGAGTCATATCAACAATTTCAGGAATTGAAAAAACAACTAGACGAGCAGGGCAAAGCAATTGAAAGGCTCAAAAACAGAATAGAACTTCTGGAGATGAAGAACACACTGCAAGAGTTAGAAAATGAAATAGGAGACTTGGGAAATAGAGTTGACCAAAAGGAGGAAAGGATCAGTGATATCGGAGGCTTGGGAAATAAAGTTGACCAAAAGGAAGAAAGAATCAATGATATTGAAGACAGAAATCTAGAAATAAATTAGAAGAAAGAAGAAAAAAAATGAAGAATGAAAAATAATGAAAGAAAAATTCAAGAACTAGCTGATACCATCAGGAGAGGAAATGTAAGAATATGGACATTATTGAAGGTGAGGAAAAGGAGCAGGGACTAGAAAGCATTTTTGGACAAATGGTGAACAAGAATTTCCAAAATCTAAGGAATGAGCTGGATCTTGGAATTCAAGAAGTCAACAGAACACCCAGCTACCTCAACCCAAAAAGACCTTCACCAAGACACATTATATTAAAGTTATCAAAAATCAATGACAAAAGTAGAATTCTCAGGGCAGCCAGGGAGAAGAAAAAAGGCAACTTATAAAGGAAAATCAATTAGATTATCCTCGGACTTCTTAGCACAAACCTTACAAGCCAGAAAGAAATGGGATCAAATATTTAAACTATTAAGTGAAAGGAACTACCAGTCTAGAATAATGTATCCAGCTAAGCTCTCCTGTAGATACGAAGGAAAAATTAAGATCTTTCCATACATACAAAAATTGAAGAAATTCTCCACTATGAGGTCTGCACTACAGGAAATACTGAAAAGGGTCACCTAAAACAAAATGAAAAAAAAAAAAAAACATAATTAGAAATAAAGTGACTATCAGGCAAATAGAAGCAGAGTAGTGCAACCCTTACTAAGAACAGGGCATTATAATCTTAAATAATAAGAGAATTGCTATAGCAAGATAGTAATTAACGTTCAGCATACATAGGGACAAATTGAGATAAAAATGACTGAAATTGGGAGGATTCAAAGATACAAATTCACAAAGTAGAATGGAGATAAGGCACATGCAAAAGAAAAGGGATTACTATATATATATAATTATCCTTTTCATATTCGTTATGGTAACCACACACCAAAGATTCAGAACTGAAGTATGTAACATAAAACAAGAAGAACAAGAAGGAAAACACACAAAAACCAACATAAATAAAGAAAACAGAAACACAAGGACAAGGAAGCAATGGAAACACCAAGCTACCAGAAAGCAAAAGATAAAATGGCTATAAGAAAACCTCATATTTCAATAATCACCCTAAATGTAAATGCACTGAACTCACCAATAAAAAAGCACAGAGTTGAAGATTGGTTCAAAATACAAAACCCAACTATGTGCTGCCTCCAGGATACATGTCTCAGTTCCAAAGACAAATACAGACTCAAAGTGAAAGGATGGAAAATGATATTTCAAACAAATGGCATTCAGAGAAAAGTGGGAGTAGCAATACTAATATCAAATGAAATAGATTTCGAAATAATAAAGGCAAAGAAAGGTACTGAGGGACACTTTACAATGATAAAGGAAATCATATACTAAGAAGGCATAACACTTATTAATAGCTATACTCTTAGTCAGGGAGCCCAAAACATATAAAGCAATTACTAACAGAACCAAAGGACTAAACATACCAAAACACTATCATAGTAAGGGACCTAAATACCCCACTGTCAGATATGGACAGATCCTCCAACAGAAAACCAGTAAGGAAATAACATACTTAAATAACACATTAGATCAACTGGACATAACTGACATTTACAGAGCCTTCCATCCCAAAACAGCTGCTTATACATTATTCTCTAGTGCACATGGAAGATTCTCAAGAATCAACCACATACTGGGACACAGGGATAGCCTCAACAAATATAAGCGTGTTGAAATCATACAAACCATATTCTCTGATCATAATGCTTTGAAACTAGAGATCGACTGTAAAAGGAAGCAGAAAGAACAGCAAATACATGAGATAAAAAAACATACTACTGAAGAATAACTGGGTCAAAGAAATAAGAAGATAGATCAAGAAATACATAGAAATGAATGATAATGATAGTACAACATATCAAACTTTTGGGACATAGCAAAAGCGGTCATAAGAAAAAAGTTCATATCATTACAGGCCTATCTCCAAAAACAAAATGAATCCAAATAAACAATCTAACACATCACCTTATAAAACTGGAAAAAGAATAACAAATAAAGTCTAAAGTCAGAAGACAGAAAGAAATAATCAAAATTAGAGCAGAAATAAATGAAATTGAAAACAAACCAAAAAAATAGACAAAATAAAATAAAACTAAGAGCTGCTTCTTTGAGAAGTTTAATAAAATTGACAAACCTCTGGCTAGACTTACTAAAGAAAAAAGAGAAAGGACACAAATTTAAAAAAATCAGGGGTGAAAGATGGGAAATTACGACTGACATCACAGAAATATAAAGGATGATGCAAGAATACTACGAAAAGCATATAACACCAAATTTAATAACCTAGAAGAAATGGACTAGTACTTAGAAAAATACAATCTTCCTAGACTGAATCAAGATCTGGAAAATATAAATAGACCAACTAACAGTATAGAAATTGAAACAATCATCAAAAACCTACCAAAAAGTAAAAGTCCAGAACCAGATGACTTCACCAGTGAATTCTACCAAACATTCAAAGAAGATTTAGTACCTATTCTCCTCAAATTCTTCCAAAAATTCTAAGAGGAGGCAATACTTCCCAACTCATTTTATGAGGCCAATATTACTCTGATACCAAAAGCTGGTAAGGATAACACAAAAAAAGAAAACTACAGACCAATATCTCTCATGAACACAGATGCAAAAATTCTAAATAAGATACTATTGAACCGAATACAGCAACAAATTAAAAAGATTATACACCATGATCAAGTGGACTTCATCCCAGGGGCACAGTGATGGTTCAACATACACAAATCGATTAATGTGTTACACCATATAAACAAATTTAAAATTAAGAATTATATGATCATATCAATAGATGCAGAAAAAGCCTTTGACAAGATACAGCATCCATTTATGATCAAAACACTTAACAATACTGGTATAGAAGGAAAGTACCTTAACATAATGAAGGACATATACGACAAACCTTCAGCCAATATTATGCTTAACGGGGAAAAACTAAAAACCTTCCCTCTAATATCAGGAACAAGGCAAGGCTATCCACTATCACCACTGTCATTCAATATAACATTGGAGGTCCTAGCAAGTGCAATCAGGCAAGAGAAAGATAGAAAAGGCATCCAGATAGGAAATGAAGAAGTCAAACTGTCACTATTTACAGATGACATGATTCTCCATATAGAAAACCCTAAAGACTCCACAGGAACACTACTAGAAACAATAAGCAAATACAAAATCAACATTTAAAAATCCACAGCATACCTATATTCTAATAATGAAATGTCAGAAAAAGAAGTAGTAAAAATAATTCCTTCACAATTGCAACAAAAAGAATAAAATACCTAGAAATAAATTTAATGAAATATGTGAAAGACCTATATAATGAAATCTATAAAACTCTAAAAAGAAATCAAAGAAGATACAAAGAAATGGAAAGATATTCTGTATCTTAAATGGAAGAATCCAATAACCATATTACCTAAAGCATTATGCAGATTTAATGCAATCCCCATCAAAATCCCATCGATATTCTTTAAAGAAATATAACAAAAAAATAATAAGATTTGTATGGGAGCACAGAAGTCTCCAAATTGCCAATGCCATTCTGAGAAAAAAAGAACAAGGCAGGAGGCATCACTCTGCCCGACTTCAAATTATACTACAAAGTGACTGTCATCAAAATCTCATGATATTGGCAGCAAAACAGACACATGGACCAGTGCAACAGAATCAAGAGTCCAGAAGTAAACCCATATTTATATGGGCAAATAATTTTTGACAAAAAAAGCCAAAAACATCCAGTGGAGAATGGAAAGCCTCTTCAATCAATGGCGCTGGGAAAATTGGAAAGCCACCTGGAGAAGAATGAAACTAGACTGTTGTCTATCACCACACACCAATATTAACTCAAAATGGATTAAGGACCTGAATATAAGACCTGAAACAATAAATGCATAGAAAAAAACATGGCACTAAGCTCAAGCACCTTGGACTTAAAGAGGATTTTATGCATTTGACCTCAAAGGCAAGAGAAATAAAAACAAAAATAAATGAATGGGACCACATCAAACTAAAAAACTTCTGCTCAGCAAAAGAAACCATCGATAAGGTAAAGAGACAACCATCCAAATGTGAAAATATATTTGCAAGCAACGCCTTGCTATCCAAAATATACAAAGAACTCATACAACTCACTAACAACAAAAAGCAAACTATCTGATCAAAAAATGGGAGGAGGACCTGTACAGATACTTCTCCCTAGAGGACATACAAATGGCCAACAAATATATGAAAAGATGCTCAACATCATTAGCTATCAGGGAAATGCAAATCAAAACCATAATGAGATACCATCTCACACCTGTTAGAATAGCTATAATCAATAGGACAATAACAAATGTTGGAGAGGACACGGAGGAAAAGGAACCCTCATACACTGCTGGTGGGACTGCACATTGGTACAGCCACTATGAAAAACAGTATGGATGTTCCTCAAAAACTAAGAATTGATCTCCATATGATCCAGTAATCCCTCTACTGGGTATATACTCCAAAGACTTGAAAAAGACTATATCTGAAAAGATATTTGCACACAGATATTCATAGCAACATTATTCACAGTGGCCAGGACATGTGAGCAACTGGAGTGTCCTACGATAGATGATTGGCTAAAGAAGTAGTAGTACATATATACAATGTAATATTGCTCAGGCATAAGAAGAGATGAAATACTGCCATTTACGACAACATAGATGTACCTCAAGATTATCATGCTAAGCGAAATAAGCCAGACAGAAAAAGTTGAAAATCACATGATATCACTTATATATGGGACATAAACCTAAAAGCAACAAATGAACAGGACAAAAAAAACAGAGACTCAAGGACATAGACAATGGACTGTGATTACCAGAGGGTAGGGGTTGGGGAGAAGGGAAAAGGAATAAAGGGGGTCAAATATAGGGAGGTAGAGGGAGAGCGAAGTGGGTGGGTAAAGGGGATCAAATATATGGTAGCTCAAGGAAACTAGACTTTTGGTAGTAAACACACAATAGAATATATGATGTCAAATTTTAACGTACACCTGAAAATTATATAATTGTATTAACTAATGTTACCCCAATAAACTTAAAAAAATAAGAGCGATGCAATCTGTCATCCCTACTTTTTCCTTTCATAAACATTTTAACTACTCTTCTCTGGTTCCACCTCTATTTTCATGGCATTGTGTTTACTCCCAAGTCTTGATCTTTGCCTCAATCTCCTTCTAATAGCATTAAGGTATAACAGCCTGAACTTGGGATCAGACCAAAGCAGAATGCCATCTCTTACTTCCTACTTATATAACCTTAGGCAAATAATCTTACCTTCTGATCTTTAGCTCTCACCTGGACAAAAATGTATTGTTCTCAATAAATGACACTGTCTTTCTGACCCCTACTGCTCCACTACCTGGCTCCCGACAGACCTCAGACCTCCCTCTTGTGCCTGCCCTTGTGGACAGCTCCTTGCCCAAGCTCTCAAGGGAAAAATAGAACAAAGTCAGGCTTCACATAAATCCAAATAAGTGCATTCACTCCACAAGCACTGCCTTCACATGATAAACTACTTAATCATGTGCTAATGATGAACAGTTGACTTTCCTGATGCCGGACATTGGAGGCTGAGTGTGCCCTCTGTGCCCTGGTGTTAATTACTTTCTTGACTAACTCCAAGAGACACTTATTAAATTTTGAAACTCTCTGCTTATTAAGAACCCACACCAGTACAGCTGATGTCTCTTTCACTTTCTGAAGTAAGAAACAAAAATACTTGTCAAAGAAGAAAGGAAGAATCTTTCTAAGGTGGACAAAGCAGATGGAAATATATTAAGTTAGGGCCTATTATCCAAGGAGCAGCAGAAGCTGTGGAATACGGAAGCTCCACATAACACAAGAGCCAAACAGACCTGGATTCTAATGAATCCTCACTCCGGCACTTGTAACATTGTGGTCTCAGGCTACTTGCTTAGCTTACCTGAGCCTGAGTTTCATCTGTAAAATGAGATTGTGATATCCATTTTATAGACTTGCTGTCAGCAAGTGTGATAATATTCCTATTATATAGTACCTGATCCAGAAAGCATGAGCAATAAATGGCAGATACTACTACTAGTACTGATTTTACTACTACTAGTACTGATTTTACTCCTACTATTATCATTACTCAGGCTAAAGTGTCCACCTGATTTGATAATACCTCATTATATTTATTACCCAAGACAGCCAACATAAAACCAAGCCAAAGGTAAATAATGTGATAGCAGAAGGGGTGACTTTCAAAAGTTTGTTTAATGCTCCTACTGGTGATGTCAAGGCTTTCCTGTCAACATTCTCTGGTTATTCAGATATCTTTGCTAAGGTTTGTCACTTGAAACATTGTCCAAATCAAGTCAAACCACTAAATAAATTTGAATCCTAGCTCCACTACCTCTCATCTGTCTGGTTTTAGCTTCTTGTTCTATACAATGGAGATAATAATACCTACTCCACCTGCTTGTTTGACAAATTACACATAATATGTCTAAAATGCTGGTTTGCAGTAGGGGCACTACAAACATTAAGATGCATTGTCTCTTTAAACTTGAAATATTCAAGCCTCTTCAACCCACAGCAGATGCACTGCCTGTGATCTGCACCTTCCACACACATTGCTATTGTCCACTCCCCACGTGCACACTCATATACATGCGCACGCATATGTACATATTCATATATACAAAAACATGCTCATACACACATACACATTCTCACAAGTACATATAAACACATACTCACACATATACACATATTGTCATGTGCACTCACATTCAAATGCATGGCCTTTTCCTAGAATAAGTGCCCATTCTGCCACCACTACCCCTTACGTCATCCCCATAAATAATCTTGGGGGAGAAAGCAATTTCACCAGGATGTAACTCAGAGGAGATTATTCTGACTCTGTCTCTTTGGTCATGATATATTTCACACAAGGCCAGAAAAATTATGGAACATTTTTTCAAACTGTTGAAGGATTAAAAATCCAGGCTGATCGTCACATTTTTCCTGGGTACTGTTATAAAAATGCATACTTGGGTCCTACCTCAGATCTACTGAATCAAAATATACAGAACAAGAGTTCTGGGATCTATATATTTTTAAAGATCTCTGTATGATTCTAGTCATCAATCAAATTCAAGAACAACTCATTTGATTCTTACAGTCACTCTGTATGCTGGCTTCAGGTGGAATAATCAATCTCTTTTATAGATCAGGAAAGTGAATATGAGATTTGACCAAATGGAAAACCAGTGAGTGGGAGAGACAGATTCCAACAGTTTTTTGACTCCTAGTCTGTCCCTGCTGATAACTAATTGTGTGACAATGGGAAAGTCATTTAGATTCTCTGAGCTTTAATTTCCCTGTATGAAAATGGATATAGAGTTCCAGTCTCTTTAGTTCTTTGGGAGCATGATAAGAATAATATGAGGTGATATGTGAGAAAATAACTGTACATTTCAAGTACAAATGGGAGATGCTGTCATGGTTTAAATTTAGGACCTAGAAGTTCTCCAGAAGTTTTATAGGGTCTCATTTGTCTATACAGATTAGCAGGCAGAGCATTTCTCTTTCTTTTTATTAGTGTACCAGAATGGACACTTGATCCAGAGTTCTTTCCAAAGAAAATTGGAATTGGGATGAAGAGCAATTCACAGTCCCTTTGGGTGACTAGAATTTGTAATATGGTTATTAAGGTGGCCACTTTCCTCCACCTTGTGGACTGAGGAGCTGAAAGTACCAGTCTGCTAAGAAAGAATATGCAGGTACATCATGAGACAAGCAGGGATAACAGGGGCCAAATAAAATTACTCTTCATAGCTATTAATGTTCTACTGATTCCAGTCTATTCCTAAGGCTTTTGCACATTTCTTGCAACACATTATCTTATCATAATTTTCAATTTTGTGTCTAAGCTAGTTCAAATGAATTTCTGTTACTATTACCCAAAAATAACTTGAAAACAATCGCTTCTTAGCCTTTTGGCTAAGATCAGAAACATACAGGTTCCTAATCACTTTAATAAATGTTTTTGCTGATGTTGGAGATAATGTACAAGACAGCAGTCATATCTCTTTGCTCTTTGTTGGTTCCACAGAGGCCAGGGGCCTCTCCTTCCACCTAGTTGCTTCTCTTGAGATGTTTCCCAGACCCTCAGAGGTAGAGAGGTAGAATATTCTTCTGTCTTCATTCACCTTTTCATCTGCAGTGATGAGGACCATCATGTTCTGGAATCTTCTTTAAAAGAGATTCAGGATGATTTCTTGGAATCCTGCAGCTGTTTGACCAAGCTAAAACCAGAGATAAACTAGGAAATAACTTAGGAGTTTTTGTGACTTCATGAAAGGAAAATCTATTTGGACTTCTGTTTGGGGCTTAAAAGTCATTATTTTCCAGATGCCAGATAAGAAAGCTAAAAGCTAAGTATTGTGTTGAGTATACTGTACTATGTAGTAGCTTTTTTGTATTGGTCTCACTCCAGTATCTATTTTATGTCTCTACCTTGTTTTGTTTTGTTTTTTTCTTTCTTATTTCTACAATGTTATTTTGCTGTGTTTTAAGCCTCCTTAAATCCTTTCTAAAAAAAAAAAAAAAAGAAACGATATAACAAAATAAAAACAGATTCCCCCTTTGTTACCAGAAGAATTCTTTCATTTTTATGTTACATACAGGCATGTAAAATGATGAATAGTCAAAAATAAAATATTTAGGTGCGATGTTCCATCAGTCACCGCAAGGCATTTATTGTGCACTTCTTATATACAAGAAACTAAAAGGACTACAGATAAGTCCAAGAAACAGCAAGAAGCTTCCAGTATAGCCCAAAGACAGAGGGCTTTCACACAGGAAAGAAAAAACAACCAGCAATACAAGGCCAACAATGGAGGTGATCCTTGTGGGCTGTGGGGCAGAGAAAGTGACATGAAGATCTAAAGACTTAAACTTGGTTTTGAAGAATATAGAAAAATATAATATGTGGGGAAATGATACAAGAGAAAAGGTAGAAATAACTTAGAGCACAGGAAAAAGATAATTACAGTCTTGGGAGCATTGCAGAAGCATGGGTCCTCAAATTTGAGCATTAAGGTTCCCCAAAGGGCTTGTGAAGGCACAGATAACTGAGCTTCATCCTTAGGATTTGAGTCAGCAGGCCTAGCTGGAGTGGAGCCCAAGAAGCTGCATTCCTGACAAGTTCCAAGGTGATGCTATTGTTACACTCTAAAGAACACCGATGTAAACAAAGAGAGCTCTCCACACAGAATTTTAGACAAGAGTTAAAATGGTAGTTCCTGTTTTGAAGGAGTAGGAGGAAAGAGGGAAGTTCTGCTGGGAGTCAGATGCTCCCTCTGCACTGAGGACACCCATGTTTCTGTACTACCTTCCTGCAAGCTGCTCAGAGTTTCTCCTTCCTGTGTACCTTCGTCATTAACTAAAATGTCCACAGCTTGCAGGGCTATGAAAGAATCAAAGTATGTTGGTCTTTTCTTTCCTGGACTTTGCCACTTGGGAGAAAATTATCCCAAAGCCCAAACCAAACTATGTCCTCAGATGGTTTTCTTCAGCCCTGCACCCCCTGCTCTCCTCCTGTGCAAGTCCACCATCTTTATAAAATCCACACTCAACACTCATGTTCTGTTGAGTCCCCTTCTGACTATGACCACTGCTCTGCCTCTGGCCCTGAAAGCTGTTGAGCACTACAGACACAATTTTGTGTGGCATGTGATAGTGGGGTGCAGGGTAAGACTTCCCTAGTCCCTTTGGTACTTTCTCTCCCAGTTAGTCTGAGGAGCATAGGATAGACTTGGGAGTCAGACGTGGGCTTAAGTCTGCTCAGTTTCTCACCACTTACTACTTGAGTGATTTTAGAAAGCCACTATATATCTCAGCCTCAATTTTACCATCATGTAAAGAAGGTAAAACATACCATCCCTATTATGAGGAATTGAGATAAATAATGGTACCTGACTTAACACAGGCTCAATAAATAAAATAAACTTCTATAATAATTCCACTATTCAGTACCATATCTTCATTATCTAACAAGTATTTATGAACTGGCCTCACTGTGTCAGGTGTTAAATATCTATTTTATTTGGGAAGATAGAACATATGTGCAAATAATTATGATACTACACATTATCTAAAGGGAGCACCATAGGAAGGTAGGACAATACTACCAAGTTTATAAGATGTTTCGGTTGAGCTTCCCATGGAAATTTTCAGGTAGGAAGTCTGAACTTCAAACATGCATAAGAAGACTTTCAATAGCCAACAACTGGAGGTAACATTTCAGATAGATGGAATGAAAAGATCCGTGGCCCTGAGGGAAGAATGTAAAATGTTTTCTGACATCTGGTAGGATGTCAGAGGTCACCTAGAGGACCCTTGGGAGAAAGGCTACCATGAGTCTTAAACAAAGCCTCATTATTAAACTCATTGTCATTTAGTTTTGCATTCTCTCACACGCTCAAGTGCGCACACACACACACACACACACACACACACACTTCGAGCTTAAATAGGGCTTAGCAAATGTCAGCTGATAAAAAACAAAAAGGGTTGAAAATGCTTGGGTGGGAGTCTAGGAGACAATAACTCAAGGTCAATATTACAAATTAATTGAGCAGGAAACATTATGTGGAGCTGAGCACAGCAGAAGAGCTATATGTGATATAATTGGACAAGTCTATAGGTCCCTGGGGAAAGTCTTTCTCTCCAAATAACATGTAATAGCTCCTGAAATTCCATCTTTTGGTTAAGACATTGAAGGTCTTTATTGAAATATAAGTCTTGTCACATGTTGGATTCCCTAAGAAGCAAAAATGAAGATTTGTGTGCAGGTAGTTCATTAGGCAGCCCTCTCAGGTTCCACACCAATGAAAGGAAAGAAAGGAAGCAAGGTAAGTCAGAGAGAGAAACTGGGCTGCAACGCAGATGAAAAAGGCCTCAGACAATCTCATAGGCTCTCTGATGCTGGAATGACTTTTCAGAGTTGTTCCTCATTAAGATAAGGGAATCAAATCTTTATATGTCCATGTTGACCAGTCAATACATGTCAGGAAATGGGGCATGACCTTGGAGCAGGTCACTCCCATTAGCCAAGAGATTTCCCAAGAATTGCTAAGGACTGTCTGCTAGTGGCTCTTCCAACAGTTTGAGGATTAAATCCTTACTCCTTGCTCCTTACTCCTGAAGAACACTTTTCAACATCTACTCCATGTACATATGCAACTGTACTATGTCTTAAATTATTGAATCTACTTAGCAAGAGCAAGGTCAGGTAAGGGGACACTGGTTGAGAGAGCAAAAGGGACAACATCAGTAGCAGGGACTCCTAACCAGGAAAGGCCCACCTAGATCAGGAAGCATGAGGGATCTCAGACCACCAGGAGGAAAATTAAGAGCAATAGGACCCTACCAGAGGAGCAGGCACAAAGCAAAAAGAAAAGAACACATTATATAACCTTTATGCATAGTGACAATTTTGTCAAGGATTGTTATTATAAATGATAATAATATATCTATAATTGTTTGAGTACCTATTATATAGCAAGAACTGTGCTTTCATAAATAAACACTATTTCATGACAGCTTGGCATGGTCAGTAAAGAAACTGAGATTTAGAAGGAAAATTCCAAGGTCACAGAGCCTAGGAGTAGTAGGTTCATGATCAGGTCTGTGTATAACTTCAAATCCATACTGTTTCCACCTCATGGCACTTTGACTTTCTAGAGTCCAATTTTTCCACAAAGATATGTCAGGACTCACCACATGGTACAAAGGGAAAGCCCAGTCCCAACCCCTGTTTCAGCCAAGATGGCTGATTGTATCTATTCTATAAAAAACAATCCAGTAACAATTCTATCGTGGGCTAGAAAGACAGATTTAAAGCCTCTGCTCTACTTCTCACGACAGTACTGCCAGAACATTTGAAGAGTCTTCCTTGTGTGGGCCAAGTTCTTTTAGTCTAAGAATGCAACATGACACAGTAGTTAAGATTATGGCCTCTGAAGTCAGAAGACATGGATTCAAATCTCTGTGCTAGAAGCTGTGTGATCTTGAGCAACTAATTAATCACCCTATGCCTCAGTTTCTTCATCTGTAAAATGGAGGTAATAACAGAATTACCTTCATAGATTTGTGAAAATTAATCAATATATTTAAATGCTTAGAACATTCATCAAATAGTAAGCACTAGATAATCACTAGCTATTATAATTACTACCTTTGAATCAGTGCTAATCTGAAAGGCTGCCTCTGAATCACCCATATTGACCTACTTACTCAGTCCCAGAAATTACAATCCAAAAGAATACAAATATGTTACCTGATTTTCTATCAGCTAGGTCTATTGAAATTAAATACTCATTAATCCTCTTATTCATTAATTATATTATTTATTCAGTCAGTCAAGATTTTTTGAGCATCTCCTATATGCCAAGCAAAGTGTTAAGTGCCGAGATCATAGGAATGAATAAGAGAAAATTTCTTGTTTCTTAGAGCTTATATCTTACTGGCTGAGAGAGAAACAATAAAAATAAAAATAAAAAAATTCTCACATGTGAGTGATTAGTGTAGGGAAAAAAATAAAGCAGGATAAGTAGATTGAAAGAAATAGGGGTGGTATTACAAAAGACCTTTTCAATTAGGTGAAACTGGAGCACAGACCTGAATGAAATTAGAGAGCAAGCCACACACATATGTTGAAGGTATGTTTCAGAGGGAGCAAACATCCAGTGCAAAACCCTTGCAGGTTCTTGGAACCTTGGCATGTTTAAGGAACATTAGTGATGAAATCAGGGATGTAACCAGAGGACAGATAATACAGATAATTGGACATAGTATGGTAGTGGATTTCTTTCTAAGAGTAATGGGAAGTTAGTAGAGGGTTCTAGGCAAGAGAGTGGCATGACTTTATTTACCTTTTGAAAGATTACTTGGGCAGCCATGGGAGAATAAGAAAATAGAGCGGAAACAGGAAGACCAGGAAGGAGATCCAAGTGAGGGATGAAGATGAAGTGAGCCAAGTAGTCAAGGTAATGGGAATAAGAAGTGCTTAGATTCTAGAAATATGTCAAAGAGTAGGAACCATAAAGATTTGCTGATGGATTTTGATGTGGAGGTGAGTGAGTGAAAAAAAGAGAAGTCAGTAATGACTCCAAGGTTTGGAGGAATCTTCGATGTATGGTCTTTAACACATGGAATGGGATATGTCCACCTAGACAATGGGAAGAGATGGAGAAAATGATGTATTAAGCCCTAAGATCTCCTCACCTTTAAAGGTTGAGAAGGGGAGGGAGTCTACTACAAAGATGTAAGGAGAGTCAATGGGATAGAAAGAGATCTAGGAAAGGAGATGTCCTAGAAGCCATGAGAAAAAAATGTTTTAAGAAGGAAGCTGTGAATGACTATTTTAAATGATGCTGCAAAACTGGTTAAATAAGATGAGCAGGGAAAAAATTGAGCATTGCATTTGGGAAAGTTTGAGCATCAGTGACCTTGACAAGAGCAGCTCATTGTAGTATCAGGGACAAAAGCTAGCTGTGAGTTATTTTATGAAAAAGGAGGAGCGAAGGAAGTATTAATTACACTTTGAAAACAAAATGGAGTGGAAGCTGGAAGAGATTGGAGATAAGAAAGTATTACTTAAGAGAAGAGATATTAAAGCAGAATGTAGGCTTGTGGGAATAATCCAGGAGAAGAAAAAAATCAACAGAGCAGAAGAGAGAGGGGATGATCTCTGGAATGATGCCCTTGTGTATGCAAGAGTAGATGGGATCTGGAGAACAAGGAGAAAGGCCAGTTTATCTGTACTAGAGGCAGAAGGAAGAAGACAAGTACAATGGGTGACAAATATGGGGTCAGGGACCTTTCCCAACAGGAGATTATCCCTTCTGTTAAAAGATTTCCTAATCACACAACTAGTTAATGGCAAAACCACTTCCAATCACCCATGAAATCATATCACCACATCTCAACCCACTAGAAAACATTTATTCTTCTTTCTGTACCCCATTGTATTGTTCCTTTTAGATTTATGGTGGTCATTTTGTTGTTGCTGTTGTTGTTTTAATAATCCTGACTTTCTCTTGAACTCTTTGGTCATCTGCCAAACACTAATGTAATGAGAAGTTTGGAAGTGTGCCATGAATGTCTACTTACAGAGATTTTAAAATCCCTCAATGATCATTTGAAGAGTATATAAATTTTTAAAAAATCTATTGGATACAACTAATATTTCTTCACAACGGGGTCAAAGAACCCCCAACTTCAGACTGCAGTGCCCAGCAGAATGCCCTGCCCACAATGAATGCGAGTTGAAATCTATTGAATATATTAGTGAACCATTTATATTACAAGTTTTGGAACTTCTGAAACTGAGTCAGTCCTTTCTCAAGCCTGATATTAATTTCAGCATTTTCACTGTGAAATCAGCATACGTAAGGATAGTCTGAAAATAGAACAATATCTTGTGACTGTCCATAAATGCACAGGCAAATAAATGTAAACTACCTAGGAGCAATTATTGATACCTAGGAACAGAAGTTAACTGCTATGTTATCATCATGAAATAATCATTTTAACCCCAGGATTAGTTAAATTGGAATATCACAAAGATCCAGGGCAAGAGGTCTAAAACAAGTAAACCTCACACGGCACCTGAGGGATTTGTTTGGCACAGCAGAGACCAGCTAGATAGGGAAGTCAACTGTTCATATTCCAAACTCTATCCCACTAACTAGTTCCTGAACTATTCTTTTTCTTATAATTTTTATTTTTCAGTTAGAGTGTACATTCAATATTATTTTATATAAGTTTGAGGTGTACAGCATAGTGGTTAGACATTTATATAATTTGCAAAATGATCTCACTGATTAGTCTAGTACTCACCTGTACTATACATAGTTATTATAATATTATTGACTATATTCCCTATGCTGTACCTTACATGTCTGTGACTACTTTGTAACTATCAATTTGTACTTCTTAATTCCTTCACATTTTTCACCCAGGCCCTCAACCTCCCTTTCCATCTGGCAATTACCAGTTTGTTCTCTGTATCTACGAGTCTGTTTTCGTTTTGCTTGTTTGTTTATTGTGTTCCTTAGATTCCACATATAATGGAAACTATATGGTATTTGTCTTTCTCTATCTGACTTATTTCACTTAACATAATACTCTCTAGGTCCATCCAAGTTGTTGTACATGATACAATTTCTTATTTTTTTTTTATGGCCAAGTAAAATTCCATTGCATATATGTACCTCTTCTTCTTTAATCATTTTTTAATTTATTTATTTATTTTATTATTAGTTTCAAGTATACAGTACATGGGTTAGACATTTACATAGTTTATAAAATGATCCCTGTAATTGCTCTTTCTCTCCTCTGGTTCTCCGTCTAGCCATTAGATTAATGCTAACTGCATTCCCTATGCTGTGCTCCCCATCCCTGTGACCGTCTATCAACTACTAATTTGTACTTCTTTAATCCTTCACTCCATTCTCCCAGCCCCCCAATCCCACTCCACTCTGTCCATCACAAGATTGTCCTTTATATTTGTGAGTCTGCTTTTGATAACTTGTTCTTTTTGTTCTTTAGATTACACATATAAATGAAATCATATGGTATTTATCTTTCTCTGCCTGATTTATTTCACTCAGTATAATAACCTCTAGGTCCATCCATGTCATTGCAGATGGTAAAATTTCATTTTTTGAATGACTGGGTAATATTCCATTGTATATATGAACCATAACTTCTTTATCCAATCATCTGTTGATAGGTATTTAGATTGCTTCCATATCTTGGTTATTGTAAAATGTGTTGCCATGAACATAGGGGTACATATATCTCTTCAAATTAGTGTTTTGGTTTTCTTCAGATAAATATCCAGAAGTGGAACTGCTGGATCATTAGTTCTATTTTTAATTTTTTGAGGAACCTCCAATCTGTTTTCCACAGTGGCTGCACAAATTTTCAATCCCACCAACAGTACACAAAATTTCCTTTTCTCCACATCCTCACCAACACTTATTTTTTGGCTTATTGATGATAGCCATTCTGACAGGTGTGAGGTGATATCTTCCTGAGCCATTGTTAATTCAGTTGGATACCTACCAATCCTTGCTACTGTTCTAATTGATTATCAAGCTGTGAATTCTCTGCCAGCTTTGCCTACCTTCAGTCCTTGCACACAGCATGGGGCAATGTCCAGGGGAAAAGATAGGTTCTCACATGCCCTTTTTTCTTACTCCAGCTTTCCTGAGATATAATTGGCATATAACGTTGTGCATGTTCACGGTATTCAATGTAATGATTTGATACATATACGTATATAATGAAATAATTACCACATAGGGTTGGTTACTACATCCATCATCTTACATAGTTACCATTTTATTTTTGCAGTGAGAATCTTTAATATCTTTAATATCTTTAATACCTACCTTCTTAGCAACTTTAAAGTTTACAATCCCCAGAATTTATTCATCTTCTGTTAGTTTGTACTCTCTTTTTCTATGAGTTCAGTTTTTTAGATTATACATATAAGTGAGATCATACAGTAGTTGTCTTTCTCTGCCTGATTTATTTCGCTTAGCATAATGTTCTCAAATACCATCTATGTTGTCACAAATGGAAGAATTTCTTTCTATTTATTGTTGGATATTTGTATGTGTTTGTGTAGCATATTTTCTTTATCCATTCATCCTTTGACAGACATTTAGGTTGTTTACATGTCTTGGCTATTGCAAATAATGTTGCAATGAACATGGAGTCAGATATTTCTTCTGGATTGTGATTTCATTTTCTTTGGATATACATCAAGAAGTGGGATTGCTAGTTTATATAATACTCTTATTTTTAATTTTTGAAGAACCTCCATAATGTTTTCCATAGTGGCTACACCAATTTATATTTCCAGCAACAGTATACGTGTTTTTTTTCTCTACATCCTTTCCAACACTTGTTATCTGTTGTCTTTTTTACCATAACCATTCTAAAAGTTGCGAGATGGTATTTCATTGCAATTTGATTTGCATTTCTCAGTGAATGAGTAGTACTGAGCATCATTTCATGTACCTCCTGGTCATTTGTACATCTTCTTTGGGAAAATGTCTATTTATGATCTTTACTTATTTTTATTGAGGTTATTTGGTTTTATCCATTGAGTTATATTTATGAGTTTCTTGTATAGTTTGGATATTAACTCATTATCAGATATATGCTTTGTAAATATTTTCTCCCATTCTGTGGGTTGTCTTTTTATTTTGTTAATGATTTTCTTTGCTGTGAAGAAGTTTTCAGTTCGATGTAGTTTCACTTATTTATTTTTGCTTTTGTTACTTGTGCTTTTGGTATCATATCCAAAAAACCATTGCCAAGATCAACGTCAAGAAGTTTTGTTCCTACGTTTTCTTCTAGAATTTTTATGGTTTCGTGTCTTATATTTAAGTCTTTAATTCATTTCAAGTTAATTTTTGTGAACGATATAAGATATGGGTTCAGTTTTATTTTATTTTATTTATTTTTTTGCATGTGAATATTCAGTTTTACCAATACCATTTATAGAAGAGACTATCTTTTCCCTATTGAATATTCTTGGTGCTCTTATCAAATATTAACCAACCATTTATGTACAGGTTTATTTCTGTGCTCTTATTTTATTTCACTGATATATTTTTATGACAGTTCCATACTATTTTGGTTACTACAGCTTTGTAATATAAATTAAAATCAGGGAGTCTAACACCTCCAACTTTATTCTTTCTCAAGATTGTTTTGCTATTCAAAGTTTTTGTGGTCCTATACTAACTTCAGTTTGTTTTGATTTTTTCCTGTTCCTGTATAAAAATGTCATTTAATCTTGATAGAAATTGCATTGAATCTATAAATGGCTTTGGGTAGTATAGACATTTTAATAATATTAATTCTTCATCCATGAACACAAAATCTTTATGTCTTTTTCAATTTTTTTCACTAATGTCTCATAGTTTTCAGTGTACAGATTTTTCACCTGCTTGATTAAATTAATTCCTAAGTATTTTATTTTTTAAATTCTATTGTAAATAGAATTGTTTTATTTCTCTTTCAGATATTTCATTGTTAGAGCATAGAAATGAAACTAATTTTTGTTTCTAGGTTTTGTATCCTACAACTTTACTGAATTTGTTTATTAGTTCTAACAGATTTTAGTGGAACCTTAGGGTTTTCTATATATAATATTATACCATCTACAAAGATAATTTTTGTTCTTTTTTTCCAGTTTGGACGGATTTTATTTCTTTTCTTGCCTATTTGTTCTGGCTGTTACATTCAATATTATGTTGAACAAGAAGGATGAAAATGGGTACTCTTGTCTAGATCCCGATTTTAAAGGAAAACCTTTCAATCTTTTACCATTGAGTATAATGTTAGTTGTGGGGCTGTCACATATGGTCTTGATTATGTTAGGCACATTCCTTCTATACCAATTTTTGGGGTAATAAAGTCTTGAATTATTATTGTAGTGATATTTATTTCTCCTTTTAGTTCTGTTAGTATTTGCTTTATATATTTAGATGCTCTGATATTGGATGCATAAACATTTACAATTATAACTTCTTAATGAAATTATCTCTTTATCCTTGTATAACACCTTCTTTGTCTCTTGTGACAATTTTTAGTTTAAAATCTATTTTGTCTTATATAAGTGTACCTACTCCTGCTTTCTTTTGGTTATCATTTACTTAAAATATATTTTTCTATCTCTTCCCTCTCAGCCTATGTGGGTCCTTAGAGCTAAAGTGAGTCTCTTGTAGATCACATATTGTTTGATACTATTTTTTCCTTTATTTATTAAACATTCCATGCCTTTTGATTAGAAACCTTAATCTACTTATATTTAAAGTAATTATTGATAGGTAAGAACCTACTATTGCAATTTTGTTAATAATCTTGACCATTTTATAGATCCTTTGTTTTTACTTCCTCTCTTGCTATTTTCCTCTGTGATTTAATGACTTTCTGTAGCAGTATGCTTTGACTCCTTTTTCATAATCTTTTGTGTATCAATTACAGGATTTTTCTTTATCATTATTATGGGGCTTACACAAAATATTTTATAGTTGTAAAATCTAATTTTAATTGATAAAAGCAACTTTGATAGCATATAGAAACTTTGTACTTTTACTTCTCCCCCATTTGCATTTTAGGTTACTAATGTTGCAATTTACATATTTTTATACTGTGTATCTAATAACAAATTATAGTACTTATAATTATTTTTAATGTTTGTTTTAACTTTTAAATTAGAGATGTAAGTGATTTATGCACAATCATTATAATAGTAGAGAATCTTACTTTGACTATATATTTACTTTTACTGATGAGTTTTACACATTTATATGTTTTACAAAGTTAATTAGCATCCTTTTACTTCAGTTTAAAGTATGCTCTTGCATTTTTTGTAAAGCTGGTCTAGTGATGATGAACTCCCTCAACTTTTATTTATTTTGTTAATTCTTTTTCATTTCTGGAGGTTAACTTTGCGTGGTATAGTATTCTGCATTGACAGGTGTTTTTTTTCTTTTTGTCTTCCCTCATATTTTGAATATATCATCCCACTCTCCTGGCCTGCAAAATTTCTACTGAGAAATTCATTTATAGTTTTATGGGGTTTCCCTTGTAAGTGATGACTGACTTTTCTTTTGACTTTTGACAATTTAATTATCATATGTCTCAGTGTTTCTCTTTTAGGATTCAGCTATTTGAGTCTTTTGACTTCATAAATCTAGATATTCATTTGTCTCCCAATATTGGGAAGTTTTCTGCCATTATGGCTTTATACTATCTGTTTCTCTTTTTCTTCTCTTTCTAAGATTACACACACACACACACACACACACACACACACACACACACACACCTTTACAGGTTCATATCATTAGGGAAAGACTTCATCATTCAGTTCAACTTGGGGTACTGGGCAAGTCATCTGGTAGTGTCCATGTGCATAGGGGGCTTAGACAATGCTATTATGCATGCTCCAAGGTTAGGGGGAGAGTGCTGTTGGCTGGATTTCACATTCAGGAGGGCCCAAAGGTAGAGTTCTATGGTCAGGCCAGACCTCAAGCTGTACTCTATGATCAAGCAGGGCCACAGGCTGGGCTTTGTGATCAAGCAGGCCACTGGCGAGGCTCCACTGTCGGGCAAGATCTCTTTCTAGTCTCTCCAGTTGAGGGAGGTGGTATTCAGCTGTATTCTGCAGTGGAATGGTGATGGAGACTGTGCCCTTTTTTGAGCAGAATTGCTATTAGGCTTCCTGGTAAAGTGAAGCCACAGGCCATGCTCTGTAGTTGGGCAGATCACTGGCTGGGCTCACTGCCTTGACAAAGTTTCAGGCTCTGTTCAACAGTCAGACGGGTCCTTAGGATAGGTTTCAAAGCTTCCAGGGTCACTTTTCAGGCTATGTGGGGCCATAGGCTAGGCTCACCAGTTAGGCAGAGCTGCAGGCTTGGCTTCCTTCTTAAATGGGACTTTCGATTCCATGTCTGTTCAGTTTCTCTGGTCAGACTTCCTGGTTGAGCAGGACTGAGCTATGATCAGTTGTTAGAAAAGGCTATAAATTTGCTTCCCTTCCCAGGCAGAGCTGTAGAAAGGGCTCCACAGCCAGTACAGTCCATTGACTAAGGACCCAAATCAGGTAAAACTGCGAATCAAGCTGCCTGTATAGATAGGAACACTAGATCAGCTCTGTAGATATTCAGAGCTTCTAGCTAGGATCTCTTCTCAGAAACCACCACAAACAAAAATTTAGTCTCCCAAGATCTGGGCACTAGTTGTCCCTTCTCTCTATCTCTATGTGATTCCCTAATCATCAAACCTTGCATATTTTCCCAGTGATCCCCATGAGGCAAAACTAAGTGGGCCTCCTGAGACATACTTCATAACACTGGGAGAGCTAGATGACTGCCTTGGGCTCACTTTTCCCACTGGAAAAGCTGTAGGTCCATGAGGGCCATCTTGATGTGACACTGTGCCAGCCTGGGGGAGAAGCAATGCAATCAAATTTCACTTTGATATCACTGCTCCTCATACCCTTCTAAAGTGGTCCTTCTCATTCTCTGTGGTCTAAGGGGGTGCTTCAGCCCCATCCATATATTCTGGAATTTTCTCAATGGTGTACTGGAAATGGATAGTTACTTGTTGGTCTTCTCATAAGGGGGACAAAGCTAGGAACAACCAATGTTGCTATCTTCTCCCCTGCTCCTAAAAATGAGTAGAAATGAAGATTCAATTTGCAATATCAGATTTAAATGAAAATCTTTTTTTCTATAAAACTCCATCAATTTATTTTCTATTACTTGAACAAGAAAATATTTAATGAAAATCTTAATGAAAATGTTGCAGTTGTCAAGTGTTTAACAAAACAATAAGTAAAAGCAAGAAGAGTAATCCTGATGTCTTGCCTCTAAAAAAGAAGTAATATAAATGAATAAATAATGAAAGTAATTAATGGAATGTTGTAACAGTAATAGAATATTTGACTCCTGTGTTGTCCACAATAGACAGTGCATGACTCTGGAACCACACAAGACTTCTAATCACAATCACACTTTTCCTAGTGTGATTTTGAGCCAGACATACAACCTCTCTAAGCTTCAGAGTCCTTGACTGTAAAATAGTACCTACTGTCTGGAGTAGCTGATATTAAATGATATCAAATGTGCAAAGTTTTGTTCCTGTTCTCTGCCTGGGCTTCTGGACTCTCACTGATATTGAATTCCTTCCTCCACACTGAAACATCTGCCTATTCTTAACAGGTTTTAAGGAAATTGCAGGAACTTCTAAATCACCTACTATGCATGCATACGTGGCCAGCACTACAAGTGGTGAATTTACAGATAAATGGATTGTTCTAGAATTTCTTTTTCACCCCCTTAATTCTTCTTCTGACATTACAGCCTAACAGGGAAAGGTAACACAACAGCTGATTGACACATATATAAAAATTGTGAATTTTATTTTTGATGCATAAATGTTAGAGAGAAAAAAGTAGTTTAGACACATTTTACTTTTTCCTGACTAAGATATTGAGCAAAATCAGTGGATAATATTGGAGCATCAATTGCCCTGGGAATACATGCTAATTTAAAATGAAGAGAAGCAGAGAGGGGCAAGTGATGTGCAAACACTCAAATATTTGGACCTAGTAAAATATTTCAAATATGACTATTTGCATTGTAAACTCTTAGGGCAGGAATGATGTCTTTTTGAATCTGTACAGCCTCAAGGATACTGTTGTTTCTCCATAAACATGAAAGAAAATAGTAATATCCATAGTTTGCTATGTACATTTTGTCAAACCCCCTGAGTTTGATACATCTAATTGGGAATACTCTTAGGAGATACACAGAAATTAATTTCTAAAAAGATGACAGAAAATTCTTTCTTTATTTTGGGAGCTTGTCGCTTTAGTCATCCTCCAGAAATAAAGAAATCACTGATCATCCAGGGAGGCTTCCTGAATTCATCAGAGGAGTTGTCTGTCTGTGCCTCCATTTTCACTCTCTCTGGCCATGAACCTCCCTTGGTTGATCTTCCAGAAATCCATGTAAATTGAAGGTTTACATTTGTCTCTCATCCTCATGAAATAAAAATTACTAAAAGCAACTTATTATATAGTTCAATTAAGCTAATATGCAGTATCCAATTACTAAGTAATCTATAACCTTAACCAAACGACCCATGTTTAAATCACAGCTCTTTCATTTATTAATTGTATGTCTTCTAACCCTCAGTGCCTCATTTCTTTATGTATAAAATAGGGATGATAATATTACCTACTATACTGAGTGGTTAGAAAGAGTAAATAAATTAATATATGTAAAGTGTTTAGAACAGTGCCTGGCACACCGCAAGGACTATAAGTATTGGGTATTTTTACATAAGCCACAAAAGCCTAGCTAGTGTTTAGTGCAGAGCAAAAAACTTAATACCCATTTGTATCAGAAATAGTTTAGTTAATCACATCAGTCACAGAAAATCCAGCAACATAATCTTTCCATCTTACTTCCTCATCTACCAAAAACAATAAATAGTCTACACAATGCCATCTAAAATAAACCTCAATAACAAATGTCAACTCTAACATACAAACTATCCATTCAGAAACCTGCTAAGTTGTTTTTTTTTTTTTTTTTTTTTTTTTTTGATGGTGGAAGGGAAGAAAATAAAAAGAATAGCTATGATACTAACCTCTGATGTCATTTTATTTTGGTGAAACACAATGATGTCCTCAGAACATTCTATAGGAGGGACATCATGGAAGCACTGGTTTCTCTACCTCACTCTTACCCTTGTACTTCAGTCACACCTGACTATTCACTGTCCCCTAATGTTTTGTGTCTGAGGCCCTCCTAAGTAATGCTCCATCTACCTCAAACAGCCCTATCTTTCCTCAACACCCTTTCCTCACAGTAAATTTTGTTCAATTTGACTTGACAAACTTCTCTCTGAAACAGTCTCAGATCCCCAGGTAAATTTTGCAGCCCTCTTTATAGTTCACAGAAAGTGATCACTTAACTTTCTTACAATTCACTCATTTGTCTCTCACTGCTATTAAATGCTGAATATTTGAAGAATTAGCCCTGATGTTTCTCTATATCACTAACCTTTAAAAAAAAACATATATAATAAAAGAGTAATAACTATACTTATAATAAAGTAATAAATTTAGTAATTCAATTATTAAATTTAATAAACTCAAATATTGATAAGACTGGGGAACTTAAAAAAATAGTGAAATTTAAGCACACTTTCATGCTTAAAACATAGGTCACCCTTCAACAATTTCCTGAGATTTAACCCTGGCAAGAGATTGTCCCAAATTCTTGAATCACTTTATAAATAAAAAAGGTAAAAGAAGTCAGAGTCTTAGAATCCCAATATATTGAAATTTATTCTGATTCTGCCTTAGGAATTCCTTTCAGAACATCAGAGATATCCATTCAACATTGTTTTTGATTCCCTCATTAGTGTCCTGGTAAAGAAAACCTGCCACTTGGACATGAACCTTTGCATATGGAAGGCCTCATGTGATCAGAGGTTTTCCTTGACAGTGGGAAGAGTAGGGGAAAGGAGGCATGAAAACATTAATTTCTTCGAACTCTTATCTAAGAGTATTGAGGCAAAACTTAAGGAATAATTTCCATATTTCCTTCCATTCTGCATCTATATGTCTTTGTCCAAAGCGAACAATTAGTTCAATTAGTTGATTTAATTGTACCAGGGAAATCAGTTTTAAGTACTATGCTCATATCAGGAAAAAATTTTTTACAAGAGTTAGTCAAAAGCACTATATTAAATTTATCCCGGAAGCCCTTTCTCAGATTCTAATCTGAGTAGAGTTTATTTCAGTAATGTATCTCAACAGTGACACCTATAGATGCATTAAGAAATGTGTTTGACATCTCACTGACAGAGAAGTCAACTAAGTTATTTTTCAATCCCTAGGGAAATACTCCCGTATTACTTTTATTGTTTAAAGTATTTATCATTTATTTGCTCTTATTTAATCTGAATGAGTTTTTTGTTTGTTTTGAGTTGTGTTGTGTTGTGTTGTGTTATGTTGTGTTGTGTTGTTTTCTGAAGCGGAAGTTTAAAGTATCCCAGGAAGACAAAGGCACATAATAGAGTTACATTTGGGTTAAACTCATCTTCATAAATAAAATTAATAGCAGAAAATGAATCACTATTCATTTTAACACAGTAAAGGTAAAATATCTGACTAAAGTTAATCTGCCTTAAGACAAACACAGCAAAGAAAATTGAGAATGAAACAAATTAATCAATCTAGTGAGAACTGTGAGGTGTTAGCAAAAATAGAACTAGCTGACATTCATCTTCTCTAAAGTCAAAATCTTTAATAAGGATAAAGCAAGGTGAAGATGTCAACTACTTACACTTTGTCACTCAAATCACAAAGACCTATTCAATTGTTCAATTGGATTACAACATTGAAAATTGGTTAATTATATTTATATTAGCCCTCTTCTCAGTTGCTCTAAAAACAAAATCCGGGGATCTTAGATTCTTTGAATAGATTTGATTATGTTTTTCCTTCCTGTTCAGAGCTCTTTGTAACTTAGAGTTGCTGATATTCACTCTCCATATCACACAAGTGTCACATTCAATCCCATAGTGGAATCAAGATCAGAGTTTCTCACATAAATAGTGTCTACACAATCACACAATTAATTGAAAATGTAAAATTCAAACAACTGTTTCAATGATGTGACACAAATCTATAATTCTGAATAACTGTTTCCACTGAACTGATTGAAATAAACTTTTGTTTTTAAAAATAAATACAAAAATAAACACAAAACCCCAGTCTTCATTGAAAGTGATTAAAATCAAAGCTCAAAAAGAAAATTATTACTATTAAGTGCTAACCCCAAGTGAAAAGAAAGAGAAATTCATTTTCCAGGATTAACCACCTAAGTTCATGCATGAGCATGCAAAAACATTAAAGTCTAAAAAGGCTGGAACAAACTTGCTGAAAACTAATTAATGCAGTTTCTGGCAGGCAAAGGAACATTAACAATAATATAATAATAATAGCTTGGGGTAGCGGAGAGAGAAATTAACTAGAAATCTGAAGACCTGTATTCTGGTTCATTTCCATCTGCGCTGAATGAAACTTAAAAATTGAATACCTTTGAATAAACCTCTAAATTTTTATTTTCTTACCTATAAAAGAGAATTCATCACTAACCCCGTTTAAATCTTCAAGGATCAGCAGCCTTTTGAAGTCATCATTTTAATCACCATTGTCATCATATCCACCATCACCACCACCATTAGAGAAGTCGTGATGTGAGCCTATTTCCATAGTTTCATTAACTGTTACTTAATTGAACATGAATGTCAAAGACTTAAGGTCTATTTTCATATTTTAAAAGTAGTCTATGAAAAGATTAACAACATTAAACATTTTCATTGACTTGAGTTAGAATTCTTCAAGAGCAGACACATTGAATTGTTTAGTTGACCTCTGTACCAAATTCATATTAAGTAAGATTCATTTATCTTTTTGTCTGATAACTAAAGTGCTAAGAAATGTTCACTGTTAGAAAATTGGAAAACTTCTAAAAAATGTAAAGAAGAAAATTCTCCCCATTTCAACTGCTAGCATTGCCTCAGGAAAAAAAAAGTACTATTAGGAAATCAATGTTTTTATTAATAGATTTTATTTTATTTTTGTGCAGCTTGGGTTTCTGTTATTTAGGGGTTTGTTTTGTTTTGCTTTGCTTTGTTTTGTGGTAAGACATACATTTTTTTTAAAAAAAGCTAGTTTTTTTATTAATTCTGTCTATTGTTATTTTATATTTCAATAAATTGTGTTCATATTGCTCTTTAAAAAATAAGTGACCTGAAACATTTTAATAAAACCTTTAACAATCGCAAATTATATTCATTTCAAAATAAGAAGAGGTAAAGAGGCAAAGTATTCTGAATGACTGAATTTGATTTCATTTTCCATCTTAGTAACAACAACCCAAAAAAGCTGCATGGTATTAAGAAAAAGGTATCCTAAGGCATCAGATATGTGTCCCAATAAGATTTAAGACAAAGTTCTATCCATGTTGTTATCATGAAGTCCCTTGAAACAAAGGTCAACAGGGACATGAAACAACAAGGACATGAAACGAAGGTCAACAGGGACAAAAACATTCTTTTTTTTTTTTTAGGACACAAAGTTTTCTTTAAATATTTCTTTGGGAGAAAGGATACCACACTTCTACTCAATTAAGAGAGAAATATTTTTAACAGTTCAAAGGTCTTTTATTTTTTACACATATTCCAGGAAATCACAAGGAATGAGTTCCAGCAGCTCAGGCTCCCTTCCATTTGTTCTCACAAAGTGAGTTCTCTAGGTGGAGCAGGCTGGAGCTTTAGTTGAACCTAAGTAGCTTTTTCTTTGGCTTCCTTCTTTTCTGATTATGTTCCTTCACACATTTCAGGAAGCTATCTATCTTGGCTCTTAGAATGCTTACTATACTCAATATCTACATTAATTCTCTTGGCAAGAACTTGCCCTTAACTTGTTTGTTTACAACGATGCCATCCACATGCTGGGTAACATTGTAGATTCTTCCAGTTTTGCCATAGTAACATTTGTGAGACATTTCTTTTTGAACAGTGCCCAGTCCCTTGATGTCTACAATATCCACTTTCTTGTAGAGTTGCATGTATGTAGCCAAAGGAACAATTCCATGTTTTCTAAAAGGCCTAGAGAACAGATAGGGGGTGCCTCTTCTCTTTCCCTTTGTGTTGGTCATTTTGGGAAATTACTGAAAGATGGTGGTTCCAGACAGAAGGCTTACTTTTATTTCTTGATAAAACTCACCAATTCCAATCAGCAGAGGAAGTCATAGGAAGTTTGAGCATCAAGCCCTCACAGGATATGAGGAGGAACCAGAACAATAAGAGAGACTTTTGCAGCCAACTGGAAACACCCAAGCATAAACTCTTGTAAATCTCAAGCAGACTGACCCTTCAGAGTTGTCATGGTCCAGGAACCCCTCTGTGAAATCTTCTCTGATTGTCCACCTAAAGGTATGATTTCTTCATGTCCCTTTTTCTCCCTGTGCTTGCTTCCACCTAAGCACCTATTGTAAGGAATTGTGTTTATTTGTTTACATGTCCACAGAATTGACTATAAACCCATTAGCAGCACAGTCTATACCCATCTTCTCTGTATCTCTAGTAAACATCTAGCACTTAAGTAAATTAGATAATTAAATTAATGAACAAATAGAATTTGACAATTTCATAGCCACATGATGGCCATTCAATAAAACTTGTTTTACATCTAAAAAAAATCATTTAGATCTTCAAAGAAGCTCCTGGAAGATATGAAAAGGTTAACTGCATTGCAGATCTCATCATTTGCTTTACTCTCCCGAAGGCCCAGCTATCACAATAACCCCTCTCAATTTACCTTCTTTCTCTCCCCAAGCCTCTCCTTTGCTCTCTCAAAACTCCAATCACCCTGCTGGTCCTGTTTAGGAGCTGTAGGAGCTCCCCCTATCCTTTCCTAAGGAAAATCTATTTACCTTTGCTCAGCACCAATCCAAAGTGACACTGATACTCAGGTCAGCACAACAAAAATCCAGGCTTGGTAGCCTCCAGAGAGCAAAGTATTCCTCCTCCTCCTCAGATGCAGGCTTGAGAGAAGACTATAAATACTTCAAAATTAATGTTATCATTCTTGTCACAGGAAAAAATGAATTAATGATTTCCTGGACCCTCTCTAGGCATGACATCACTGACTCCATCCCTTGATCCTTTCATCTGATTACCATTTCTTCCTTAAAGTCTTCCCTCCTTAGAGTCAGAAATGTCATCTGTAAGTAATGGTCCATGTACACAGATCCCGTCCCTGAGCTGAACAGAGCTGGGGAAATATTTCTACCTCACCCTATGTCTCCACAGGGTGCTCAATGCCTGTGTGTCATCCCTGAGCAATTTTCATCAACTCGCTCAGAACTTGCCTGAGGAGAAGGGGGGCTGGAGCAGAACCAGTCTCTTTAATGGGATTTTAATGTGATCTTCAGCAAACTAATCTCATTTAGATATCATAGGAAGCCATGTAATCTCATCTGGGCACTCTTATTTCCTACAGAAAAGCGAAATCTTTGTAATTCATTTTCAGCAACAAGAACACTTTAATAAAATCTGCTTCCGAAGGTTAAATGATCAGACAAACAGCTGCAGCCTAAAGACCCTATATCCATCTCATTGACTGAGGCAACCATGACAACAAAATGGTCACTACAAAGGTTGTTTAAATAAAAGCCATACTAAGATCCGTTCATTGTCATATGCCTCATTTTTTGTCTGCATTTTAGAGTAGTGTACTTAAATGTTAAAATGAGCTGCAGTCTGAGAATATTGGCTCCCTGGCATGGTTCTGCCACATACCAACCAGTTATAACCTTGAATTTTTCTAAGCCTTGGCTTGTTTACTGAAAAAGATGCTGTAATGGCCTATATTAAGACATGTGGGCACTCGTGGTAGGCTTATAAGGAGATGCCCCTTTAAAACTATATTTTTTAAATGTCTATCCAATACATGGGAAGAGGATAGACTGAAGACCACCATGAAGCAGAAGCACAAAGAAGGAGGACTGGGGTTACAATGCTTATTCTCTCCATTATCAATCCCAGCAATTCAGCACTGGCCTCTAGTATGTGTAGCCCACTCTCCCCAGGATGAGTTCCAGGAAACACAATCTTCTCCATCTCACCCAGGGATGTTTTAATACCTTGTACACTGGATCCCTAGAAAACCTATCTAAATACCACAAATTTAATCCAGCCCTGCCTATTTCAAAAAAATTATTGGAAGATCTAGAGCGTTACTATCTATCAAGTTGAACAAATTACTATACAGTGAAAATTTATGTTCCCTCAAAACTTACATGTTGAAACCTAATCCCCTATGTGATAGTATTTGGAGGTGGAGGCTTTAGGGGAGGCGGTGATTAGGGCATAAGAGTAGAGTCCTAATGAATGGGTTTGATATCTTTATTGAAAGAGACCCTAGAGAGCTCCCTTCTTCCTTCACAGGTGAGGACACAGCAAGAAGACAGCCATCTATGAACTAGTAAGCAAATTCTCACCAGATACCAAACATGTTGGCACATTGATCTTGGACTTCTAAGCCTCCAGAACTAGGAGAAATAAAGTTCTGTTGTTTATAAGACACTCAGCCTATAGTATCCTATTAAAGAAGCTCGAATGGACTAAGATAATCTTTAATACAACTCCTTTTCTTCATGTCCATATCACTTACCCTGACCTATGAGTTCCTTCAGAATAGGAACCATGCTGTCCATCTGTCTTCCTCTAGCTCCTAGCATAAGACCTGACACATAATAAATGTTTGTTGCTTAATAAAGATTTGTGCTAAATAAATGTTTGTTAAGCAAAAGGAAGAGTCTTTGTGTCATGCATAAAAGCTACAGACCTAGGGACTCATTAGACATTATTTTCTTTAATTCTCACTAAAATACCATGAAGTGTCATTTCCTTTTTAGAGATTAACAAAATTAAAGCTCATAAAATGATTCATACAACACACATCTTATAAATGGCCAGTTGGAATTTAAATCCTGGCTTCTCAGACATCAGTCATTTTTTAAAATTTTTATCTTGATTTCTTACCTGTTTTTATATAATCTATGAATTAGAATTAATATTAATTGACTCAAAGCACAATTAATATTAATTGACTCAAAGTCATGGGTTTTGTTGAAATAAACATTAATTATTAGACCCCTCAATTTGATTAGATGCCACAAAGTAAACAAATAATTATTGAGATATTACTCATGCTGAGGAATTAAATCAGTCATATTTACTGAGATGTCTTCTCCCCTAGAGCTTTATTTTCATCCTTCTAAGGAAAGCCTTTTCGTAAGGGAGGGCCAACCCTATGTGAGGCAAAGAGGAGCTGCCACCTACATACATGATAAGATTTGAAGGAAATTTCTACTTGTTCTTAAAATATCTCTACTACTCTGTCTTAGCTCATGTGCCTATAAACAGGTTCTGAGGTAAAAATTTATATGTATAAAGTTTTGGGGGGATATGTTCAGGAACACTTGTAAAGGAATGAGGGATGGGTTGAGCAGAAGGAGTAATTTAGTTTAATCATGATGCAGTTTTGAGAAAGGACTTGGCTGATTCTACAGGGAGTTCTAGAGCTGTATAGCCCTTTAGAGTTGTCCCCAGTTGAGGTAAAAAGGTTAGAGCTTTGTACCCCAGCACTGACCAATATTAGATGTAGGTAGCATGCTACAAGGGGTACAAATTTGGTTGAAGAAGCTCCAAAAGGTTGAAGACAATGCCAGAAGAATACACCTGAGAGCCATCAATAGCCAACATTCTCAGTAGCTGAGGAATGAGTGTGTCCATCATGGGGCATGGGGCAAGGAAGGGCAGGGTCTGGATACTGTAGCTTCCACTACATTGCTATGTTTGGATCTACTTACTTTTCCTTATAAGTTTATCCCACTTGGGAATATCTCCTCCAGGATTCAGGCTGGCCCTTTTTTCCTGGGGAAAGTTTGAGAGGAAAGTTTGTGGGATAAACCATATCTCCTGCAGCAACACCTACTCTTAAGGCCACAGGTGAATACTCATTGTCTGTATTTCCACTACTCATCCTAGATTTCCATCTCCATTTGTTAGCATCTCACTGAACTAAGTGGCTTATATAGTAGAATGACTGAGACTCTCATCCACTGGGAGGTCTGAGCCCCTAGTCATTATGCCCTTTTCAAACTCTATGTGTATCTATTTATGTCAAATTAAGCAAGAGATTACAAAGAGATGCCCCAGTGAATCACCTGAGTGACACTCTCTTTCCCTGCCTCCATTGTGCACAGGGAAAGAAAAACCATATCCATGATATATGTTGATCCCATTCAAGACAAATCACTGTTCTTCTAGGGTAAAAGCGTTCCAGTGTAATCAACTTACCACCAAATGGTTAGTTGCTCTCCTGGAGGGATGGTGTTATAGCAGGGACTCAAGATTTATCTCTGTTGCAGAAAGGTTGAACACTCAGCAACAGCAGAGTTAGATCAGCCTTGGTAAAAGGAAGCCCATGCTGCTGACCTTATATATAGCCTCTAACCCTACCATCATGGCACCCATTTATGAGCCCATCATACCTACATTAGAATGGCTAATGACAGAGACTAATGACATGAATTGTCTGAAACTATCTCATTCTTTGGCCATTTAGAGCTTCTTTCCTGCTGGATATTCACTGATAGATATTAATAGAGATTACAAAGATCACACTTTGTGCCCACTTGCATAAGTTCATCCAAATACCTTCATGCTCCCAATCTTTCTGTCTTTCTCATTCTTGACCCCTAACCAACTAGTCAGGACATTCACCAATGTCTAAGAGTATGTTCCTACCTAGGGCCAATTCTATTTCCAAAGTGAATAATTAGGTGCAGCACCCAACTCTTTGACCCTGAAAAGTTTTCCTTCATCTTTCCCTGAAAGACATTGCTGTCATCTTTCAGGGAAAGCCTTGAATTGGGCTGACGTGTAGAATTAGTTCATTTTCGGCTTGCACCTCTTGCCCCTAGGAACGCCATGCTCTATTAACCACCTATAGAACTGTCTGTGGGTTGTACCTTCAACTGCCATTCCAATCTTGCCACTCATTACAATTTTACCCACTTTGCTTCTGATTAAGTGTCAACACCCAGCCTCTATTATTTTGGGATCTAATTATTCCCATTGCCATCAGGGAGCCCAGTTCTTAACAGCACCTCCTACTGTCAGCCCCAGCCTGATCTCAGTGCTAACCAGTTCCCCTCTTATCAGAACATTACTAATTGCTATGGTAAACGGAGTGTCCTGCAGGCTTTCCTAAAAAAAAGTGAGCTTTCCTCCTTTTCATAGCATATCGATGTTAACATGCCCACGTTTTCTGAGCCTTTTGATCCTTTCTTCTATTGTCTGCCACAGCAATTCTGACATTTCTACTTCCCATTGCTTTCTCTAAGCTTCCAAGAGTCATGCTGACAGCTTGTTAGCACAGTATCCCAGGGTCCTTTTCTATATCATGGGAGAGTTAAATCTTATATCACAAGAGAGTGCTCTCATTTTGATCAATTCTTCTTTATCCAGCTTTATGTTTTATTACCCCTTGATTCAGCACCCTCAGGATCCAATCTCATAAATGCTATCCCAGTTCTGCAGGTATGTAGTGACTAGGTCCTGCAGGGCCTTTGGCATACAGTCCTCTTTTTCTCTCAGCAGACCCAACATCTCACTGGCCAACTTATGTTGTAATTTGACAATATATATTGATCTGGAGGATAAGTAGGGGAGTGGAGTTTCATCATGAGGCCAGCACATGGTACCTTGTGGGCACAGGCCTCTGTGTTGTCCTCAAGAAAGACAGGGAACGCTAATCTTCCAAAGGAAGGAGTGTTTCATTTCTGCAAGCCTGAGGGTGAAAGGAGAAGGACTGTTTTAAGCTTCTTGAATGCACTGACACATATGCCACTGTCCTAAGTCTCAAGGTCTCACTCTGTTCAAACCACGGTTCTGATTTGGGCATAGAAGACTTGCTGAGGCTCAGAATTTAACCTTCTCTGGAGTTTCACTATCCTAGACCTGATTTCCAGCTTTGTCTGCTCTCCAGCTACAAATGATATATTTATTTTATTCTACCATGGAGGCCGTCTCACTTTTATACTTTGTCCCAAATCGGTAATTAATCATTTTCAGTTTTTTTGTTTGTTTGTTTTTCTCCAATGCATTAATAGCACTTAACAATAGCCATATGCTTCCATATTCCTTAGATTCACTACTTCCCTTATGTCTTGCAAACATCTGAGGTATTGCACCAGCTAGTGCAGTCCCTTCCACTGATATGCCATCCCAGTTTTGATGATTGTTACCTACTTCCTACCATGGGGTCCTCTCTGCCAGCCAGCAAGTGGGTGATCTAGTTCCAGAACCCCATTTAAGAGACTGCTTTCTTGAACCAGTTCTGGTATCATCTTAGGTCAAAGGTTTGCATGCAGTAGTTTTATTGAGGAGTGTGCCCAGCAACAAAACCTCTGAGGAAAGAAGGAAAGCCAGGTGAGCAGGGAGAAGTGGAATTATAATGCATCAGTAACACAAACCTCAGCCAAGAGGGCCTTTCAGAGTTATTCCTAAATATGGCAAGGGGGACAGGCCTTTGTGCTTCTGCGTTACTAGTCATTAAAGTGATTGGGGCACATACTTGGGCAAGGCAGCCTCTGTGACTCTCAGAGAGGGTTGCAGCTGTGAGCCATTGGCAGCCAACACTGAGCAGCTGGGGGAATGAGCTCCTGGGTAAAAAAAGGGGGACCTGGGTGGTGTGTCACACCTTCCTTTGCATTAAGGCATTAAAGGATATTTTCCAAATGCAAATAACGACAAAATAGAGAGACTTGCTGATTGTTAACCATCAACACCCTGGATCACAGTGTTTTATCGTCTTAAACCCAGCAAAGAGCAAAGAACTAAGAGATAGAAGACAGATCTGGCAAATTTTGATGAGAAGAGAAATAAGAAATATTATGGATATTGAAGCGTTGTCCTGTAGTCAAGAGATAGTATAGGAGCTCAAGATCCCCAGAAAGGAGAAGGCAAGGAGGAATGAGAAAAGGGGAGGCGGGGGATGGAGAGGAAAGAAAGAAGAGGAAGACAAGCTGTCCAATATGGCAAGCTTTAAGTTTTTTATTATATATTACATATTCTCATTTCATTTGTGGCAAAAATATCAAGATGAATATACGTGAGTTTAATCTTCAACCTGGGGGGAGTCAAAGAAAAGAAAATACATGTTTCTTGTAGTACTTATATGACCTACTCCCTGATTTCCTGGAGCCAAACTTACTCCAGATAAACATTTCTTTATTTTTAATGTTCTTATGTGGTTCTTTCCTTCTTTCTATCTGTTCATAAATCTTTTTTGAGATGCCGGGAAATGCCAGACTCGATACTGGCACCAGGGATGCAAGGACAGGGTTGCTGTCCGCCTCTCCCCAAGGGTTTCACAGCTGGTAGGAAAGACTGCATGTGAACAAATAAATTGCAGGATGACATGATAAGTGCTAGAATGGCAAACACATAGAGAGGAGCAGGAGCCTGGATATTTGCACAGGGTGATTAGAGAGCGTCACTGAGCAACCTTGAATGTGTCAACTGAACAATAAAGTTCACAGAATAGCTTTGTTGCCTTCTGTTTTATTTTCCAGTCTGTTGCTTTGAGTTACTTCAAGAACAGTGCTATGCTTTGCTTCAAATGCCTTCTTGAATTCTTTATTCCTCATATGCAAGCAAAAACTCTTGAAAAGTATCATAATCTTTGCCAAATATGAATACTCTTTACATAAAATTCTGATATAAATGGCTTACTTCTATGTGTATTTCTACAATGACAACAATAATTTTGATTTACTTCAACTCTAATTTCAGATATCTCAAATTAGAAAAGTAAGAGAAAGCGACACACACACACACACACACACACACACACACACAGAGGGATGGAGGCTAGAAATGCGAAATGAAAATTGAGGGAGACAAAATGGATAGACGTATAGAGTAGAAATTTTTGTATTATAGCCTTAGAAGAATCTGAAGAAATTAAACTTGAATCATAGAGTCTCACTTTTGCACTTTTTAGATTGGATGGAGTTAAAATACACATCAAGGCTTAACAGAGTCAGATCCACATGTTCCACCCTATTTGAATGCATTCTGGAATGAAACTTGAGAAAAACTCTATGAAAACTTGTAAATATATTATTCAAAGGATAATGTTTCTGTGTCAGCAGGAAGCCAATCATCTGCAAGTAACAGAAATTGGGCCACAATGATTTTAACAAATAAAGGTTTCTTTTTCTCTTAGCTTGTGGATATAAGGTAATTGCTATAACCCCTGCCAACAGGTTCTTACTCATAGCACCAGAAGAAGAGCAAAGGGTACTATTAGTCAACCCATTACTTTTTATCAGAAAAGTGAATGATGCCCCAGAAGTTCCCACAGCAGAATTATGTGTAAGTCTGTAGCCAAAAGTGGGTGTCACAGCCACCCACAGCTACAAAGAAGGCTTGGGCAAAAGAATAGTTTAATGCCCAGCCTCTTTTTTGAGAAGTACCAAGAGAGAATGGGATAGATAATGGGTTGGATAGAGCCAATTAACAATATTAGCCAGTTTTTATGGGTGAAGTTAAGACATATAACATTAGAGCAAAATTTTCAGAAACACTTATTCAACCATGGTCAGCTATGGTGTATAAATATGGATTACAAAATGTTTTCTATATCAAACATTCAAGTTACTAAACACCTCTGGGAACACAGTAGGATTTTAGAGTATGAAATTTGCAGGAAAAACCATACATAAGGGAAAAAATTGTCAACTTATGTATATATATATTGTCCCTAGAACAAAAATTAAGTAGGTTCATGTTGACATTTCCAAAGAGGAGGGTGCTAAGAAGTTTATATAGAAAAGGGGAAAGCAAATGGAATTAATTGCACATTAATAAGTAATGTCACTTGTACAAGACTTTCTGGTTATTAGACTCTATCCTAACTTAGCTGAGCCTACAGGTATTACTTTAAGCCTTATAAGATAAACATATATGAGTTGCAGTTAAAAATTAACTACAAACAAAATGTTTTACTTGTTAGAAGTGTGATTGGGTTTTAGCAATATACATTGAAAAGACTGATGAGTTAACATGTGCATAGGCTGCCCCAACTCTTGAATGATGTTTTTGGTGAGATACACAACTACACTCAGGATGAAGACACATGCTCTAGCCTATGCAACTGTGGTCACATCTGCTAGAATCTCCAGCCAGATTATTGTTCTCTGATTAACTGGGGCTGACTAACCCATAGCAACTCAGGGTCTCATGGAGGCCTAAAGAATACCAACCTATTTCCTCCATCCTCAAGATTTAAAATACACTGTCTGGATTTGTGAGAATTGTAACCCTAGCAGTTCCCTGAACTAGAGGCACCATTTTCTTCCCTTATCCACCTCTGCAGAGGTATAAAGCAACATTAAAGCTTCCTTTTGTTTACTGAGTAATGTCTACTCTGCCCCTTGTTTAAAGCACTTGCTTCTCATACTCTCTGTTCATAAGGACCAATTTTTGTTTGTTTCGAATCCACTTTGGTCTGACACAAGGTCCTACTAAACATGACTAGACGCACAACACAATTTGAATCCAACAATATCCAAACTGGTGTATATCTTATACACTAAGGCAAGTCCACTGGGTCATGCGCTTGGATGTTGCAGCAACATCAAATCATCATGACAATTTCTAAATACTCTCAAATTCTGTACTCATTTTGTGCAAACAAAGAGTTCACACAATATTCCATGGACCCATTTTGAATAGCACTGGTTTAGAGACAAGGAATCTGCTCTTAGTTTCTCTTTGGAACTGACATTTATGACATTTATTCTTTAATCACATCATCATCATCGTCATCATCATCATATCATTGACATTCTCTTAATTTTGTCTGATGGATCCATTCTTTCATTTTATGGCAATAAAATATTTATGAAGCTTTCTTTTTATGACCAACCTCTTAAAATCCCTAAGTTCTCCAGCTTCTAAATCTCTTACTCAAACATAACCCTTCAAAGTGATGAAAGAATCCTCTAGCTTTATCTATACAAAGAATATTCTAGAATCACAATTAAGCACCAGTCTGTTGGGAATCCCCATTAGTTAACTGCTTCCAAACAGGAAAAGAATCTACATTAGATAACTTTTTGATACAAGACAAAGGCTGAATATTATGGGGGTAAGAATTAATTCATGTAGCTGTAAAACTTTTCTGATGTATGTTCTATGGATTATTTGCAATTGAAAATCCATTAACAGCATAAATGTAGATGAATAATGCTAAAATAGACTGACGAATTATGCTAAAATTAGAATGTGAAATGCATTCTAGAAGTAGGTAAAATGCTTTTTGTAAAGCTGTCCAATTTTTTTCCTCTCCTCTACTAAAAGAAGATAATCTAGATTGTTCTTAAATCTGTTGACAGGGATACTAACAAGATGAATGAAAGCAGAGAAAGAAGTATTTGGCACAACAACAGGAGCTTAACAAAAGAAATGTGAATTTACAGGCTGCAAACAAACATCCAATACACTTCAGAGGCAATTTCAACCAGGACTCAAATATTAGTAGAAACAAAGTGAAATGCTGATGTTGCAAAAACAAGCTACGTAAGAGGAATGGACAGGAATAATAGTGTCGCAGTACCAGAATCAGAATTCATTTAGAAAGATATTAAGCTAAAATTTGTTTTCCTTCCAAAGTGCCTGATATAATTAGAATGAGGGCACGTTCGCCATGTCTGTAAGCATGATTGTTCTCTGGTGCTTTGATCTGGGGGAAAAAAGACTCTGAATATAACTACAATATCATGCATTAGTGAAGTGACATTCATACCGCCATGTTCATTTCAATTCCTTCTGTGAGACTAACTGTTCTGGGGATCTGATTTTCACACCATAATATGAATATTCAAAATGCTACTTTACGTATCACATATGGTTTGGATTTGACTGATTTCTCCCCAGACTGGAAGGGTTTCTCTCAAGCAAATCTATGTGTGTTTTTAGATATTTGCACTTTAAAAAAAAGTTTAGAAAGAATTTTTAAGTAACCCAAGAAAAAATGTGAGCTAGATATGAAGAATATGTCCCACTTTTTTAGATTTTTTAAATAACAAACCTAATTTTTTCCAAACTTTGGATACTAATTCCCTTAAATGCTGAAATCATTAAAAGAAAAATAAAATTCAGATTTTGAAATTAAGATTTAGAGATGAAAAAATCACAAAATAAATTAAAATAAAAGTGAAAATGACAAAAACCGTTAGTACAAAGCCTATAGCCAAGATGTAATATGTTATTGAAATAATGCTAAATATTCAGTTAATTAACTGGAATGCTCAGGCCTAAGAGAGTCTAGTTAACTTAATTTTTTAGATAAGTGAAACTTCCCTAAAAATCTCTTCCCTTTCTTTGTGCTCATATCTTGAACTACCTTAAAATCATTACTGAATATTAACTCAAATTATATAGAGACAGAGAAGTACAAGAATATTTGAATTGAGCATGATTTTTTTCCATACAGTAATACCTGTGTATGTTTAAATATAATCATATTATGTTTTATGAAATTATACCAAGAAGGTCAGGGTAGGGAAGAACTGACCATTCATTTGGTGCTTATTATGTGCTGGGTACCCTGAAAGATCCTTTCATATTTTAATTCATTTACCATCTCAAAAAATCTTTGAGATAAATTATCATCACTTTACCAATAAGAAAATCAGAAGTCAGAAATGTTAATAAATTTTCTTCCAAATCACGGAGTCAGTAATTAGCAAAACTGAGACTCTAACTCAGGTCTGTCTGACTCCAAACTCATGTTCTTTCCATCATACAGCTGTGACCTAGGCTCTATGACTAGCTCCATACCACTGGGCTGTAAAGCCTAGGACCATATATTTTACCTCTATCAGCCTTAGTTTCTAAATATACAAAATTATAGTATTGCTATCTATAGCAGAAACTAGGTATTTCTCACTTTTTTTCCGTCGTATTAGAACTCCAATTATCTGCTAGGCACATGACGTAAATTTACATTTCCCATGTTCCCTTGCAGCTAGACATGCCATGTGACGAAGATACATAACTAATTACCAACGGGATGTGAGCATGTGTAACAGGTACAACTTCTGGTCGCATGCTTACAGAGACTGGTCATGCCCTTCTTAACCCCTTTCTCTTTCTTGAGAGCTGGAATGCATAGATAATGACAAGAAATACTGGACCGCAGTATGATACAGTAGAATTAGTGGAGCAGAAAAAGAGAAGGAGTCCGGGTGCCTGAAAGAATAGAATGTAAAAGTTGTCTATGTTGCTTATGTTGAGAACAGTATGTGAGAGAGAAACTTATCGCTGCCTGGTTTAAGACACCGCTTTTGCTCTCCATTGCATCTGACTAATCTTAAACAATGATGCTCTCTTCCAACTCCAGATCTCATAATCGCAAATTCATGGTAGAAGTTTTATTATGAAGTGGAAATGTGGTATTTTGATAATAAGATAAAGGAATTAATAAGCAATAATTATTTTTGTTGGTGTGGTGAGGTCATTTGACTCTTCACCTAAAGGTAGCAAATAGAAATAAAATTTTGTAATTTACTTTCACTTAATCGAAATTTTACTCTACTGATTTTATACAATTTTCTGTGAAGTAAGAATGATCAATTTCCTCTTGTCTGTAGGGGTGCTTTTTAAAAGTATTAAATGATCTAATTATTTAAAGTTTTCATATGGGAAATTTACAACAAGGCTCAGAAAGGGCAAGGGTTTTAGATACTGTCTTATAACCCATTGGAGCCAGAAACAGTATAAAAATGTAAAGCACACATTTTGAACTACATCTAACTTTTTTTATTCCAAATACTTTATATCTAAGTACAAAAATCCATGTTCTAGCTATTCTTTGTGTGTAAATTTAAGATAAACATAAACGCACATACCATAAGTAAATAAAATGTCTGTAACCAGAACTCTAATATGGATCTAACTGGAAAGCAAAACAAATCAATCTTCTATAATGGAGCTGAAAAATAAAAATAGGATGTTGTTGGGGGTGCATGGTTAAATTACAAGTGCAGCATTTGCTTTGACCAAGATGAGATTTGGAATGGTTGTATGGTTGCAACTGAGTTCTCAAAGACAGAGAAGAGGTGAGAGTGAAGCCAGATAATAAAGGACATTGAAGGTTCAAGGTAAGGACTTGTATCCATTTTGATAAGAAGAAATTGGGGGGTTTTGAACAGAGAAAAATGTGACCCACTTTCTACTAAGGATCACTCTAGCTATTGAGTGAAGAATGAATTAAGTGGACAAGGTTGGAAGGAGGAAGACCAATTAGGGGCTATTATAATCTAAGTGGGAGATAACAACAAATGAAACAGTAGAAATAGGAGTTGAGGGTGTGAGCAGTGGTGGGATACTGGATATATTTCTTTAATAAAGCTAATTCTACATTCCAGGTATGAGAGAAAGAAAATTATAAGGTTCTTGGTCTGAGGACCCAATAGATATAGATTTGTCATTTACTGAGATGGGGAAGTTGGTGAGAGAAAATAGTTTAAAGGTGAGAATCAAATGTTCACTTTTAGGTATGTTATGTTTGAGATAGTTATTAGACATCTAGGTGGAGACATAAAGCAGATAACCAAATATTTGATTTTGTAGTTAAAAGTAAAGATTAGAACTAGAGAGATAATTTGGGAAATCAGGATTGTGTATCTAGTGGATGAGAATATGTAAGGAGCTAGTATAGACAGAGAAGAGAAGTAGTTTGAAGAATGAGATTTAGAGGTTGTAATAATGATGAATGCAGCAAAGACTCCTAGCTGCCTCCCCAGTACCACTTTACCTTTTTTTCTAATAAAAGAATCTTGATATTATAGAAAAGCCACAATTTCCCAAGCTTAAGAAAAAAAATACTAGATTCCTCAGATTCCCTTATAGAAAGAAATGTACAGTGTATGATTAATGAATGACAGTCATTCAGTGGGAATTTTAAGTCACGTTGCAAAGGAGGTCACCTTAACTTGAAAGTGCACCATTTTGCACTTCTCCTTTCCTTTCCTTTCCGCCTATAAGTGGTTTTGATGACCCAAGCTGCAATAGCCATTTTAAATCCATGAGGAAATATGGAGAATAGAAGCCATGTACTAGGAAATGTGGAACCAATAGAAGGAAGCTAGGCTACTGATGATACATAAAACCACTTTACTAGCCCTAGACTGTCTGCCTGTGACTCATGTTATACGAGAGAGAAAAACACATACCTTCTTTAAGCCACCATATTTATGAACTCTCTTATTAGCAGCCAAACCTAACCCCTGACACAAAGATGGACCAGCAAAAGGCTGAGAATTGGCCATGCATAGCAGAATAGAAAGATGATGGGGTCCTAGAGTCTCAGTGGAAAACAAAAGTGTTTTCAAGAGGAAAACTAGATCAAATCCTGCTGATCGGCTGAGTAAGAAAAGGACTGAAAACTGACATTGGATTTGGTGACACGAAAGCCATTGGTGAGCTTGACAAGAATGATTTTGTTAAAAAGTGATAGTAAAAGTCTGATTAGAAAGGTTTGAGAAATAATAAGAGTAGAAGAAGTGGGCATAGACAACTTTTGAATTTGTTCATAAAGGAAGGAAGAAAATAAAGTGTTAGCTGGAGGAAGGATGTGGGAATCATGGGTAAATTTTAAGATTACAGTGTTTTGGATGATGATAAGAATGATTCAGTAGAAATGGACAAGCGGTAACACAGGAAGGAAGGTAGGACAAATGTCAGAGTGGCATCACTACGTAGATGAAAAGGGTATAGCGCAAGTCCATGATTGTTAATGAGGAACACCCTCCTTTCTTTCTCTGCTTCAGTTGCTAAGTTCTATACCTCTGACAACACAGGCCTAGCCTCCTGCACATGTTCAGTGGTCCCTTTTCAGAACACCTATTGCACCAACAATTACACCCAAAATCCACATAGCTTAGCATATAAAGCAATACAGAAAAGAGAATTTGGACTCTGAGTCAGACATATGTAGGTTTGAAGTCCTGCTCTGCCACTGTCTGCGTCTTTAGATTAGTTCTTAACCTCCCCCAGCCTTTTCAGCTGTATAACTCAGCCCCTTGAGGTTGCCATGAGAAAGAAATGATGCATGTGCTAAAGCACACAGTAAATTGCCCTGCAAGGTTAACTGCTGCAATCATTAATTACTCTTCTTCACATGCTTTTTTAACTCTGTGCCTTCTAGGTGCAGTGCACAATGAGACAGGAGCAAAAGTAGGAAAGAGTATTGCTGTCTGTGAACTCAGAAAATTTCCATGTACCAAAGAGATTTTTTTTTATGGTTTCATAATTTTTTAAAGGATTTGTTAAGATAAAGATAACTTTGGTTCTTTCCTTATTTGATTTTAAAGGAAACTAGATCAGGGACTTTGCCCTTGTAAAGGCTTCATTAAGCAAGCTGTGTGCCTGCCCTACACAACCTCTGTTAACAGCTGCTGTGGCATGCGCAACGGCAAAGATCTCACACTACCTGAGCACTTGAATCTATGTTCCTTCCCAAGGTAAAGACCCGCCTTATACATTCATCACCTGAACCTGTGGCAAGTGATTTTCCCTGCCTTTATTGTGTCATTCCCCAGCCCTGTGCCAGCATATGCTCTATTATGTGCAAATGATTAAACAGATTTTCTGCCACAGGTAAAAAATATATGTCCCACTGGATACAGCAAAGGTTCTGTAACTTTATTTCAGAAGAGTGAGCCTAGAATGCTAAGTGACTCAGTGGAATAAGTGGAAGAAAAAGCCATTGTGCTGATAGGTTCATAACTTGCAATTTGTATTGGCATAAAGGAATGTATATTCAGTATGCTACTTCTCCTGGACAAAACTGAGGTCAGAGGACTACATTCAAAATAATCTTAGACATCAGAGATGCACATGTTGTCCCTCTCCCTGGGGTACTCTCTCTTACCTGTTCACCTAGATATCTTGAACTCTTGCTGCAATACTGTGTTCATATGTCACCTACTCCAGTTAATGAAGATATCACCTCTCCCTTGGCCAAGTGAACAGTGTCTCCTATGATTTCTAGAACTCTCAGGGCTTATCACCATCAAAGTATTTTCCATACTGCATTATAATTTTGCATTTATTTGTTTATTTCACACACACACACCCTCATATGTTTCTTGAGGGTTAGTTTTATCTCTGAAACTTCAATGCCTAGCACACAGTAAGTATTCATTAAATAGTTGATGAATTCATCTCTAATTCACTGGTTACCTTTTAAGAAAAAACTTAATATGACACCACCAACATTCAAGAACTGTTTTAATTATTAAATAAGTTTGAAACAAATATATATTATATATTACATGTGCACATACACACACACCATAATACACCAAATGGTACAGAAAATACATCAGAATGATACAATATGTCTTGGAGGTAGAGTTATTTTCTTCTTTGATTTTGTCAAACTTACCAAAAGTTCAACAATAAATATACTACTTTAAAAATTTTAAAACAATGATAAATTTAAGATATTTGTTCTATTTAATGATGGTGACAGGCTACTAACTGACTGACCACTAGTAGCATGCCTGCTTGACAACATATCATCTAGTGACTTTATGGTTCTTTGTAATTTTCTCAACCTCTTGGAGACTCAGTTTTATTTATAAAATATATGGAATAAATAGGTTGTTGTGTGGATTAAATAGACCACATATAAAAATGCCTTTTGTAATACTTGATCCACAGTAGGTATTTAATTAAATAAGACATTTCTGTTGGGCATGCTGCTTCTAGAAACACAATTTATAGTCAGGGAACAAAAATCTTTAGTAAAAATATAGAAACAACTACTGTAAGCCACCTTAACATATTTAATTTCTCAGTGGACCATGGGGCTACCCCAGACCAGCTTCCATAGAAATAGTCAAGAGGCAGATAATGACATCCCCTGGGAACTTAGGTTTCACCCCACTCAGAGACCAGCAAAGCTGAGATGTATAGAAACAACTAAGAACAAGGAAGAAAAGCAGCAGCTACCAGTAGTAGCCACACAGCAGGAACAATCATGGTTCCTAGTGGTCTGCTCTGAAGACAAATCTAGCACTTTTCACCACTGAATAAACCAAGGGACAACACAGACACTGTAAATCTTCTGCAGATTTCACTGACTTTGCCCCACAAGTAATGCAATTGCTAATGCCAACTACCTGGGTCTTTCTCTACTCTCTCCACCATCCATCCTGACCAGGGCCCGAGAACCATTAGCAGCCATCTCAGCCCTCTGTATCTAGGTGAGTACAAAATACCAGCCTAAACCCCTGCAGCTGACTCCCACTGCCATGTTCATGTTCATGGCTAGCCATTCCAGCAACACACTTGCATACCACCAGCCTGATGCTTTTCATCAGTATCTACCAGCCACAGTAGTGCATGCTGACATCCAGGGCTACAATAGCTGCCAGATCTCCTGCAGTTGATCCCACCATTATGTGTGCATTTTCAAGCAGTCTGCCACTACACAGGAATCTGCAGCTGACTTCTATGGTCAAGTATATGCATGCCACTGTCTCTGATCACTATGTCTGTTTCCTTTGGTACCTAGCTGCTGAACCTGAAGATACTGATAGAGAATCCAACAGTCCTTGCAGCCTCTGAGTACCCTCTTACAGTACTTGCCAAGGACAATGTACTCAGTGATGCTGTGAACCCCAATAACCCAAGTCAATGAAACACTAATCCCCCCAGATGTATTTCCATACACCCCCACATTTGGCACCCTTCAACACTAGACTCAAGGTCACAGCATACCCCTACCTGCATGTGAAAGTCAGTCCATACTGTCTAGAAAAGGTGAAAACTTTTGTCAAATGCAGACACCTACACAAGGCTACAGGTATTACAAAGAATTAGGGAAACATAACTCCACAAGGAATACAGTAAACTTTGAGTAACTGACTCAAAGATATGGAGATGTAGGGAATTGGCTAACAGAGAATTCAAAATCATTGTTAAAGAAAAAAAAATACTCACAGAGCTGCAAGAGAAAACATATAAACAATTTAACAATAGCAGGGAAGAAAATACAAGACAAAATAAGTACAACAAAAAGATAGAAAACAAAAAAGTATTCCAACAGAAATTTTGGAGCCAAAGAGTACAATGACTAAACTGAAGAATTCAACAGAGCATTCCAACATTGACTAGACTAAGCAGGAGAAGGAATTAGTGAATTCAAAGACAGATCTTTTCAAATTATTCCATCAAAGGAGCAAAAAAGTAAACAGAATGAAAAGCAATAAAGAAAGCTTACAGATATTATGGGTCATGATTAAAAGAAACACACAATGTACACATCATCGGATTCTAAGAAGGAGGAGAGAGAAAGAAAGGCATAGAAAGCTTATTTAAAAAAAAAAAAAAAACAATGACTGAGAACTTCACAAATCTGGGAGAGACTTAGACATCTAAGTTGACGAAGCAAATAGGTCACCCAGCATCTCAATCTGAAACACTTTTCTCCAAGACACATTATAATAAAATTGCTTAAAAATTAAAGACAAAGAAAGAATTTTAAGATCAGCATAAGAAAAAAAAATGTTCTCTCATACAAGGGAACCCCCATAGGGCTATCATTGATTTCTCAGCACAAAACTTGCAGGTCGAGAGAGAATAGGATGATATATTCAAAGTGCTGAAAGAAAGAAACTGCCAACAAAAAATATTTTACCCAGCAAAGTTTTTTTCAAAGACAAATGTGAAATAAAGACTTTCAAAAAACAAAAAACAAAAGCTGAAGTTTATCACCAATTTAACTTATAAGAAACACTAAAAGTTCTTCAAGTTCAAATGAAAGTAAACCTACAAGTAATATGAAAAAAATATGAATAAACAACACACTGGTAAAGGCAAGTATATAGTCAGATTTAACATTAATAGTGTGATATGAAGGTGTATTAACCATTTAACTCTAATATAATAGAAAAAGGACAAATATATTAAAATAACTATAGCTACAACAATTTGTTAATGGATACACAATATAAAAAATGTAAAATATGATTACAAAAACATAAATTGTAGGTGAGGGAAAATAAAAGGGTATAATTTTATATTATGTAATTGAAGTTATTAACCTAAAAACAAACTGTTATATTTACAAATATGTTTTTAATAAGCCTCAAAGTAACCACAAAACAAAAACTTATAGTATATATACAAAAGAGAAAGAGAAAGAAATCAAAATATACCTCCATGGAAAATTATCAATTCCCAAAGAAGACAGCAAGAGAGAATGAAAGGAACAGAGGAACTACAAAACAGCCAGGAAACAACAAGATGCCAAGTCTTTACTTATTAATATTTACTTTAAACATAAGGAGGTTAAATGCTGCCTATGAGACCCACTTCAGCTTCAAGAATACACATAGGCTCAAATAGAAGGGATAAAAAAAGATATTCCACCAAAATGGAAACCAAAAGACATCAGGGATAGCTGTACTTTTCTTAGATCAAAAACAAAACAAAACAAAACAAACAACAGCAACAAAAAATTTTAATTCAGAAACTGTAACAAGAGATAGAAAAAAATCATTGATAAAATGATAAAAGGGTCAATTCATTAACAGGTTATCACAATGGTAAATATATACACACTCAACATCAGGGCAGCTAAATATAAATAGTAAATAAGAACAGATGTGAAGAGAGAAATAGACAATAAAATAATAGTAGTAGAATTCAGTATCTCACTTTCAACAATGAATAGATCATCCAGAGAGAAAAATCAATAAAGAAATATTGAACTTTAACTATACTTTAGAGCAAATAGACATAACTAACACAGAACATTTCATTGACAGCAGTAGAATATACATTCTTCTCAAGCACACAGGGAGCATTCTCCAGGATAGATCTCAAGTCACAAAACAAATCTTAACCAATTTTAAAATATTGAAATTACACAACGTATTTTTTCCAACCAAATGGTATGAAACTAGAAATCAATACCAGGAGGAAAACTGGAAAATTCACAAATATGTGAAATTAAACAACACACTTAAGAACAACCGACAGTTAAAAAAAAAATCAAAAGAGAAATCAAAAAATATATTGAAACAAATACAATTGAAACACTACATGCCAAAACTTTTAGGGTACAGCAAAAGTAGTAATATGAGGGAAATTTGTAGAGATAAATGCCTACATTAAGAAAAAAATATCTCAAATAAATAACTTTACACCTCAAAGAATTAGAAAAACAGAAACAAACTAAGCCCAAAATGAGCAGAAGGAAGAAAATAATAAAGATCAGAACAGAAATAAGTGAAATGGAGAACAGAAAAACAATAGAAAAGATTAATGAAACTAAGAGTTATTTTTCTGAACAGATAAAATTGAAAAACCACTAGCTAAACTTGCCAAGATTACAAAACTCAATTAAATAAAATTATAAATTTAAGAGGAGACATTACAACTGATATCACAAAATACAAAGAATTATAAGGGACTACTATCAACAATTACATACCAATGAATTAGACAATCAAGTAGAAATGGAGGAATTTCTAGAAATACACAACCTATTGAGTCTGCAATATGAAGAAACAGAAAATCTAAACAGACCAATAACTAGTAATGAGAGTTAATGAGTAATCAAAAACCTCCCAACAAAGAAAAGCTCAGGACCAGATGTC
>CM053503.1:90798558-90875111 GCA_028627145.1 Eidolon dupreanum | reverse complement strand
GAGAGAGAGAGAGAGAGAGAGAGAGAGAGAGAGAGAGAGAAAGAAAGAAGAAAGAAGAAAGAAAGAAAGAAAGAAAGAAAGAAAGAAAGAAAGAAAGAAAGAAAGAGAAAGAAAGAAAGAAAGAAAGAAAGAAAGAAAGAAAGAAAGAAAGAAAGAAAGAAAAAGAAAGAAAGAAAAGAAAAATAGAGAGGAGGGAGGGGGAGAGAGAAAGAAGAAGGAAAGAGAAAGGAAGGACAAGGAAGGAAGGAAGGAAGGAAGGAAGGAAGGAAGGAAGGAAGGAAGGAAGGAAGGAAGGAAAGGAGTAAAGAAAGAAAAAAACTACAAGTCAATAGTATGAACATAGATGCAAAAATGCTTCAACAAAATACTATCAAGCTGACTTCAACAGCACATAAAAAGTATCATACATCATGATCAAGTGGTATTTATCCCTGGTACACAAGGATGGTTCAACATATTCAAATAAGTAAATGAGATACACCACATTAATAGAAGAAAAGACTATAATCTCATGATTATCTCAATAGATAGAAAAAAAATAGCATTTGAAAAAATTCAACATTCCTCCATGAAAAAAAAAATTCTCAAAATATTGGGTCTAGAAGGAACATACCTCAACATAATAAAGATAATATGTGATAAACCCACAGCTAATATTATATTCAACAATAAAAGGTTGAAGGTTTTTTCTCTAAGACCTGAAACAAGACAAGAGTGTCCACTCTTAGGCTCCTCACATGATGTGGTAGAAGGTAGAAGCTGGGCATACCTCCTCTAGCTATCACACCAAAATTATAACAAAACTACAGAGCAATCAGACACAGAGTCACCTGAGGTGTGGCTGAACAGAAGCCCTACAACTAGGGACAAAAATAACAGGTCACCTCAAAATGATAAGAGGGGTGGAGATGCAAAATGGCCCAATCTCACAACCACATGTGGCTATTGAGAACCGGGAGGGCTATCTTGGCTACAGAACACCCTTTTCCACCTGAGAAGCGAGGGGCCCTGAATGCACACTGGGCTCCCCCGCCCAGGGTTCCAACACCAGGAAGAAAAGTCTCCCAACCTCTGGCCATGAAAACCAGCGGAGGTTGCAGCTGAGTGAGACAGCAAGCTGCAGGGAAACAGAGACCTTCCTCTTAAAGGGCCTACACCTGGCCTTACTCGCTCACGGACTTGCTCACTCTGAGCTCCAGGCTGGGGCAGCTGCTTGAGGGGAGCCAGGGACATACAGGGAGGCGCTGAGTTGTCGGGCTTCAGGGAGAAGGCTGGAGGGGTGGCTTTCTCCTGGACAGAGTGCGGGCAGAAGCCATTGTTCCTTTGTTGAGCCCTCCCATTTCCCAACCTGCAGATGCAGGCACCACCATATATGAGGTGTCATCAACTTGGATAACACAGGTTGCTCCACTCAGGGGATTCCCTGAGGCTCCACCTCTCCCAACTCGTGGGTCCACTCAAGCTGCTTGCAGTGATTTATTCTATACAAACAGGCTGTATGGGCTCCTGCTGCTAACTTTCATAAATCTCTCAAAGGCTCACAAAACCTAAAGAAGTAGCATCTGGCCTCAGCATGCCCTGTATTTCTTTCTGAGCAGCCCCAAACTCTGCACTAGTAGCAGCCAGCCTCAGTTTCAGACTTGGCTCTTCAGGGCACCTATACACCCAGAATTGGTGGCAGCCATATGTGAATTGCTTGGTGACTCTTAACTGGTGGTCCCAGAGGTGCTCAGGCTGCAGCAGAATTGACCTGCAGCTGGACCCCTCCCGGGACTGTGTCACTGGGCCCCACAGCACATCTACTACATAAAGCCACTCTACAAAGCCTGGGAGACTCTATTATGTACCTAATATATAAAAACAGACACAGGGAGGCAGACAAAATGGGGAGACAAAGAACCATGTCCCACATGAAAGAACAGAACAAAGCCTCAAAAAAAGAATTTGCCAAAATGGAGACAAGCAATATACCAGATGCAGAGTTCAAAACACTGGTTATAAGGATGTTCAAGGAATTTAGGGTAAGAGTAGATGAACTCAGTGAGAACTTTAACAAAGAGATTTAAAAAAAAAAACATAAAAATGGAGATGGAAAACATAATAGGGAGCAGTCAGAAATAAAGAATACAATATCTGAGATGAAGAGTACATTAGAGGGAATCAACATAGTAGATGAAACAAAGTATCAAATCAGCAACATAGAGGATATGGTAGCAGAGGACACCCAATCAGAACAGCAACAAGAAAAAATAATCCAAAAAACCGAAGATAGTTTAAGAAGCCTCTAGGACAATGTCAAGCATACCAATGTTTGCATCATAAGAGTAACCAAAAAGAGAGAGAACAAAGAATTGAAAATCTATTTGAAGAAATAATAACAAAAAACTTCCCTAACCTGGTAAAGGAAACAGACATGCAACCCCAGGAAGTTTAGAGTCACAAACAGGATGAACCCAAAGAGCCCCACACCAAGACACATCATCATCAGAATGCCAAAAGTTAAAGACAAAAAGAGAATCTTAAAAGTAACGAGAAAAGTAATTATTTACCTACAAGGGAGCTCCCATAAGGCTGTCAGCTGATCTCTCAACAGAATCTTTGCAGGCCAGAAGGAGTTGGCACAAAATATTCAAAGTGGTGAAAAGCAAAGACCTACAACCAAGATTACTGTATCCAGCAAAGCTATCATTTAGAATCAAAGAACAGATAAAGAGCTTCCTAGACAAGAAAAAGCTAAAGGAGTTCATCACCACCAAGCCAGCATTACAGGAAATGTTGAAAGGACTTCTTGAAGAAGAAGAAAAATATATATATCAAAAAATGAATAAAAATGGCAATAACTACATACCTATCAATAAGTACTTCAAATGGAAAAGGATTAAATGCTTCAATCAAAAGACAAGGTGGTGATTTGGATAAGAAAACAAGATCATTACATAAGCTGCCTACAAGAGATACACACAGACTGAAAGTAAAGGGATGGGAAAATATATTTCATGATGGACCTAGAGGGTAGTGTACTGAGTGGAGTAAGTCAGATACAGAAAGACAAATGCCAAGTGAGTTCACATACATGTGGAATCTAAAGAACAACATAAACAAACAAAAAAAAATAGAAATAAATTCATAGATACAGAGAACATTTTGAGGGTTATCAGAGGAGAAGGGTAATGGGGACGGTCATTGAATAAGGAACAAGGGATTAAGAAGTACAAATTGGTAGTTACAAAATAGTCATGGAGATATAAAATATAGCATAAAGAATATAGTCAATAATATTGTAATAACTACAGTGTCAGAGGAGTAGTAGATTCATTAGGATGATCACTGTGAGTTATATAAATGTCTAATCACTATGTTGTATCCCTGAAACTAGTATAATATTGTATGTCAACTATAACTGAAAAATAAAAAATTATTATTAATAAAAAAAAGTGCTCACTTTCACCACTCTTATTCAACATAGTACTGAAAGTGCTAGGCAGAGTAAATGGTCAGGAAAATGAAATAATAGCCATCTAAATTGGAAAGAAATAAGTAAAATCATGTTTGTTGATGACATAATCATATATAAAGAAAATGTTAAAGACTCCACAAAAAAATCTCCCATATCTAATAAATTCAGCAAAGTTTCAGAATATAAAATCAACATACAAAAATTAGTTGCATTTCAATACCCTAAAATAAATTATCTGAAAAATAAAGAAAGAAAACAGTCCCATTTACAAAAGCATTAATAACAATAAAATACTTAGGACTAAATTTCATCAAGGAGGTGAAGCATTTATACTAAAAACTATAGGACATTTAGAAAAAAAAAATCAAAGAGATCAAAAAAAAATAGAAAAATATTCTATGTCATAGATCCGCAGAGTTAATACTTTTAGAATGTCCATACTACCCAAAGCCATCTATAGATTCAATGTAATATCTATCAAAATTCCAATGGCATTTTTCACAGAAATAGAAAAGGCAATCCCAAAATTTGTATGGAGCCATAAAAGACTCCAAAGAGTCAAAGCAATCCTGAGAAAGAACAAAGTGGGAGGCATCATACCTCCTCATTTCAACCAATATAATAAAGCTATAGTAATTAAAACAGTATGATACTGGCATAAAAACAGACACATAGCCCAATGGAACAGAATTGAGAGCCCAAAAATTTACCCACACAAGTACAATCAGCTAACATTTGACAGGGGATATGACACTGAAAGCACAAGCAATAAAAGCAAAAATAAATAAGTGGGACTGTATTGCTGCAGATTCGTGGTTTCGGAATAAGGGATATGAGTGAGACTCAGGCAGTTGAAAGAAAATGTAGGGAGCCTTAGAAAACTGTGACATAGCTCTTAATTCCAGCAAGGGCACAGCCCGCCTCAGAGGGGGGCAGTTCTCCAGCAAGGGCATGACACCCCTCGCATGGCTGTGGGTGGCACAGTGCCAAGTTAGAAGCCTGCATATGTGAACCAGGCACATGGTCACATAAGGGAAGAAGTGCTGAGTTTTCTTCCTCTGGGAAGTTAGTTACAGGTATGGGAGGAAGCCTGACTACGATTATCTTTCTTTCTCCGCGCAGAGACTACATCAAAGTAAAAAGCTTCTGCACAACAAAAGAAACCATCAGCAAAGTGAACAGACAACCTATGGTTTGGGCAAAAATATTTACAAACCATATGTCTGATAAAGGGTTACTGTTCAAAATATACAAAGAACTCATACAACTCAATAGCATAAAATAAATAATCCAATTAAAAAATGGACAAAGGACCTGAATAAATATTTTTCCAAAGAAAATATACAAATGGCCAACAGGTACATGAAGAGATACTCAACATCACCATATATTAGGGGAATGCATATGAAACCTCAATGAGATATCACCTCAAGCCTGTTGGAGTGGCCATTATCAAAAAAGATAAGAGATAACAAATACCGGAATGGAAGTAGAAAAAAGACAACAATTGTGCACTATTGCTGGTACTGTAATTTGCTACAACCACTATGGAAAATAGTATGGAACTTCCTCAAAAAGTTAAAAACAGAGCTACCTTATAATCCAGCTATTCCACTCCTGAGAATGTATCCAAAGGAAACAAAAACACTAACTCAGAAAGATATCTGCACCATCATGTTCACAGCAGCATTATTTACAGAAGACAAGTCATGGACACAACCTAATTTTCCATTGATGAATAAATGGATGAAAAAGTTGTGTGTGTGTGTGTATGTGTGTGTGTGTATACACACACACACATACACACACACACACACATACATACACATGAATACTATGGAATAATATTCAGCCACAAAAAAATGAGAAAGTCCTACCATTTTTGATGACATGGATAGACCTTGAAAACATTTTGCTAAGTGAAGTAAATCAAACAGAGAAAGACAAATACTGTATGATCTCACAAGTAAAATCTTAAAAAAAAGAAAAGCAATCAAACTCAGAAAAAGAGATCAGGTTTGTGGTTATCAGAAGTAGGGGGAGGGAGAGAAGAGAAATTGAAGGAAGGTAGTCTAAAGGTACAAACTTCCAGTTTTAAGATACATAAGGGTATAATGTACAACGTGGTGACTATAGTTACCACTGCTGTATAAGAGAGTTGTTAAGAAAATAGATCCTAGGAGTTCTCATCACAAAGAGATATCTTTTTATTTTATTTTTATTGTATCTCTGTGAGATGACAGATGTTGACTAAATCTGTTGTAATCATTTCACAAGTAAATCAAATCATCATGCTATACACCTTTAATTTATACAACGATGTATGTCAATTACTTCTCAACAAAATTGGGAGGGGAAAAAAAAGGAAAGGCAGAAATCTGGATTTTATGTAGATTCTCTCAGTTTTTAATTCAAATTTTAAAATGAAAAAGACATTGTGTAGGTCAAATAATTCCCATGTGTGGGCCAGACTTGATTCATGTACTGCTAGCTTACAAACTCTGATTTAATCTCTAGCTAGAAAGATTTAGATAAAACTAAACATCCTAACTAAAATTAAATTGTACTAGACTGACTGGAAATGTTCTGTCCCAGGTGGTTCTTTTGGGCCCTTGGTCAACTGCTGGTCCCCCACTTCCTCTGAGACTTCCTTGGACCCCACATAGACATGCAGCAAAAAGACAATGTGCCTTAGGAAAGACTTAGTCATCCACCATAGCTAATTTCCCTAGTGGCCATAGAAAGCTAGAATCCTTTGTAGATATCATCCTTCTTATTTAACAAAGTTTTCCAACAATAGCTATACTTTATAATCACCTAGAGAGCTTTTTAAAAATTACTATTTTCCCAGGCCCCTCCAGTGCCAATTTAATTTGAATATCTGAGGATGAGGACCCCAGGCTCCAGGAGTTTGTTAAAGCTCTCCAGCCAATTCTAATGTGCAACCTAGGCTGAGAGATACTCTATCAAAGCTTTGTAGTCCTAAAAATTCCCCTGCTAAAATGTGAAACTTTTGAGCAAAAGTGAAAAATAAAACAATTACCAGTCATCATCTTTAGATGATTTCAAACCTGGCTGGTTAATTAGGGAAGGCGGGGGACTTCAGAGTACTAAGATACTGTCTATAGAAGACTAGAAGTGAGAAGAAAGGGAACTGGGGAGCGAGGTGGGTGGTGGATATCAGAAACAGTATGAGGGATTCACAGGAACATAGTTCTGTCCAAGTTCTTACCTGAAGCAAGCTCATCCACAGGCCAGGAGGCACTGTCTCTCAGAATGAAGGGGAAATTCACCTGCTCACCCACTTTCAGCTACACAGAGGGCCGAAATCAAAAGGTGACAGACACTACTATAGAGAAACCCCATCCTAGTGTGGTGGCAAGGAGACATTAATCTGAAACAATACAGCTGTAAAGGAGATCCACACATCTGCTTCAAAACAAAGAAAGCATTGCCTTACTAGTAATGACACCTTCACTTCAGACCTACGCAGTCAAAGGACTAAGAGTTGACACATGGCTTCCAGCCTCTCTTACTTTACTCAGTAACCAGATGCCCTTGAGTTAAGTCCTTTAATTTCCACTGTCTTTGGTAGAAGAAGAGTCATATTCTGATCTTGAAGGCATCTTCTAGTTCTGGCATCCCATTGTTCTCAGGAAGGTAAGTCATGCTCAAGAGAAATGGGTCGATGTACTCACTCCTCAGCATACCCTCCTTCTGACTGTACATAGAAGCAGGTCCTCAAGCCAATTCCTTAGCCTCATCCTTCCAGATGAAAATTTTACTTCTAAAGCATCTCGATTATGTCCTTTAACCTCTCTTTTGTCAGGGGTTGCCACCAGTTTTATTTCAGCTGTGTGACTTGCAATCATTGTGAAATAGTGATAAAAAAAAATACAAACATATGCCAGAGGGAGAGGAGAAGTTAGGTCCTGTTGTACAGATGTTCTTAACAAAGAGCTCCCTGCTTTCAGAAAATAAGCAAAGTCTAACTATGATTTTTAACCTATCCCATTCCACTTTGCTGTTGCACTCAAATTGTCTGATGCCTCTCACCTGGTGGGGGTGCCTACTCGGGAATGAAGGCAGTGTAGCCCTCATATGAGGAAGGATGAGTGAGTTGAGAGGCAGAAGCACCTGTCACTCACAGCTGTGCAGGGACCAACACACAGTTTCATAATTATTTTCTGGGACAATGTGAGGGTTACAGACAGGCAAGCAAGGCCAAATGGTCAAAGTGAGGAGATCCTCATTTGGGGTGTCGGAAGCTTATGGACTGAGTAGAAAGATTGGGGACCCAAGAGGAAGACAGCAAGGGACTCTAGGCCAAATAGACAAGCAGAAGCATGGTGTGGACAAAGATAAATGCAGACAGCTGAACTCTGAAGCGCCAATGGTCCCTTGTAGTGTGGGTAGGTCACATCCAATTAAGAGCCTGGATGAAACAGACACAAATGACCAGTAGCTCTCGATAAATTTTAAAAAAAATTCTTTCTTTAAAATCTTTATTAAATCAAATGAAGCTGGGGTGCTGTGGTTGTGATTTATTGCACTGGGGAAAGCCAGAACAATCAAATGACACATTTTCTTTTACTTCTGGCAAGTAATTAGCCTCTGTATTGCTAAAGGGCTTGTCAGCAACCTTGTCAAGGAAAAAGAAAACCCAACTACTTAGAAGTGCCAGGCTTTTTGCATTACTCACTTTCTCCTTTGCCCTTAAAGACATAGTCATTTTCTTCTGTTCTACCATCTCTTTGTAAAGAAGACAGGAAAGGGAAGCCTGGATGTAGCAACATGGCAGTCACTAACCACAAGATGGGAACTAGTGTGTTAAAGGAAAAAGAAAGGGCATATCCCCTCCCATGGACAAGTTCTGTATAATAATCACTGATAATACGTGCAAAAAAAATCACATCTGTTAATTCTTACAACCACCCTGAAAGATTAGCTCCAGTTTACAGGTGAAAAAAAAACATAAACATGAGAGATTAAGTAATTCACTTAAGGCCAGGCAGATCCTGGGGACCAGAATTTGAACCCAGTTCTGCCTGTCTTTCTAGTCCATTCTGGTGCCATCTCACAGTGCCTTAGAGTAGACAAAGGTTAGGTGACATCTGACACTGTGTCTGAACTAGAACAGATGTTTCACAAATATTAGATTCCTCCTTCTTTCTCAGTTATGACAATTTCTCTAGTATCATGTGTATCATAATTGAATACACCTATGATTCTCAACTGGGAGCAAACCCCAGGGGACATTTGGCAATGTCTGGAGACATTTTTGGTTTTCAAAACTGGGAAGGAGGCAGAGGCATGCAACTGTCATCTAGTGGGTAGTGGCCAGGGATGTTGTTCAGTATCCCATAGTGCACTGGACAGCCCCCACAGTAAGTAACTGAGTGATGCAAAATGTCAATGGTGCCAAGGATAAAGAACCCTGGAATAAATAAAGTAAATATATGATAATATAAAGCCATTACAAATATTCCTACAGTGGTCATTATTTCTCAAGAGCATAAAACATTTAGTTAAATTTATATTCTTCCTCTTTATTACCTAATGCAGACATTCCTCTCACTGTCTAAATTAAAGCAAGCACCCAGAGAAAGATAGTGACTCATCTCAGGTTGGGACATCTAAAAAGGAGTTGAGTCAATAGTGTTTGCATGTGCTAATCTCATCTCCCCAAGCCCTTCCCTCTCCAGATACTAGGCTCTTGCTGAGTTACTCACTTTTCCCAACCACTGCTCCCTAACCTCTACCTTAAGAGATTTAAAGAATCCAGGCTCCATGTGCTAGGGTTCTGGAGGCACATGTGTGATATTTGGGAGGCAGGAGAGAGGCAAATATTTTCTTCTGGCCAGAGTCAAGAGATATGAGATTTTTCTGAAGCATCCTATGGATGAACCATAGGAGCTCGATGTCCTGAACTCAGAAAAGTGCAGAGTGAGAATTAGCAGGAAGGTTGAGCAGGGTGTGACCTGGAAAGTGTCTAGAGGTAAAGCACAAATTTATTCAACACCTTTTATCATGTGCCCAGGCCATGGAATCTCTGATGCCAGAGATAAAATAGTAAACAATGTGGACTTGGTCCCTGACTCCAAGAGCTTAGATTCTATTAGAAAAGACTGACAAACAAGTGAGAAATACACAAAGTGCAAGTGCAAAGCTGTGAGTTACAAAATATGTAGATTTATAGCATTTTGAAGGAAGAATTTGCTAAACAAGTTCATGCCTATGCAGGGGCAGGGAGGAGGGAGTGGATAACTCTCCCATGAAAACACTTTAGATTTGTCATTTATGACAACAACACTGGTGTTCTTTTTAAGCCATTTTTTTCTACTCATCGTGGCTCTCCCAAGGATCTGCCCTAGGCAACAGCTTTTCAACCTGATGTTTAATTCCATATGAGATTTAAAATAATAAAACTTCATTTTTCTAAGCAGAATATGCATTGAAAACTTAGCTTTTCCCATTCGTCTAAATTGGTAAAATCTGATTACATTAGAAATATACCCAGGCATCTCCCCCTTAACATCAGAAATCGGTTCCTGAAATGTGGACTTCTGGCATTAAAGTGCTAGATGAAAACTAACCCAAAATCCCCAATCTACTCACTAAAACACAGTAAAATGCCTATGTATAAATGATAAACTATAGAGTTTTAGTGTTAAATGTTTATGACACTGCTTCTAGATGACTAGACAATTAATATGGTGTTAACCAAAGTTGCTTTGTATGTAATTACTACTCATCCCTCTAATGATATATGGCATGCTTTGCAAAATATCAACATGAGAGTCTACTAACTGAATTAGAATACACTATAATTTGAGACTTAACAGCACATAACGTTGTTGAAAGTGTATTGAGTTTGAGGGACACAAATATGAAATTGCTCTATATAAACATTGACCAAAATCATTACACTGAGAGATATGTAGGTTATGTATAGTTTGAGTATCAAAATCAAAAAGTGGACTACTGAGATGTTTGTGATATGTGGCATGTGTATACACACACTTGTTCTGTCCTACCTAAATGTGTAATTCCCACTACTCCCTGTGCTAGTTTGTCTCTGAATTACTCTCCAGCTCTACTCCCTGCCATGCTACACCCGATCTCTGCCCAGTAGTAGACTAACCTTGAGATGGACTGCTTTACCTAGATTCACTGCTTAACGGCTTTAATGTAGGTCTAGCCAATAGAAGACACAAAAAGAAGGTTGGAGAGTGGGAAGAAAGGTTTAAGTGTGTATTTCCCATCTTCCCATTGAGCTACCATTTTGACAATGGCCGAGTGTCTCTACAGCCACCATGCTTTGGATGACCTCCCCTCTATAGCCACAGCTCTCACAGGGTTCTGTAATTATATCTTCTTGAGGCCCAGGAATGCAATAATACCTTCCCATTATCACTGGTCCTTGATTGTATCACCATTTCATGTTGCTCTTTTTACTCTTGTCCACTTGCTAAAAATGTTCTTTCATTGGGTTATCTCGAGTTAAACTCTTTGCCAGTGCTTTCTGCTTCATATCAGGACCTTGACTGATATTCCTCCTTGCCACTTCTGAATACACTCTAAATCCTCTGCATGGGTAAAGTAACCAATATTAGTTTTATATATTTTAGCTATTTTTTTATTCACATAGATCCAGAGAAAGTTTGGGGAGCTTATAGAGATGCCTGGGACAGAAGACTTGAATAATCAAATCCTTACTTATTATAACAGTACTAGTAGTAAATGATAGTAAAAACAATAATAATAGCTAAAATGTTAGTGCCTACTATGTGCAAAGAACTATGCTAGGTACTTTATAGTCACTATCTTACTAAATTTACACAACCCTACAAAATATTTATCATCAACCAATCACAGATAAGAAAATCGAGTTATAAGTAAAAACCTCATAAGTAGCAAATGGCAAAAGCCATTTCTGGACCAAGTCTGATACAAAAGCCATTAATCTTTCCATTACAACTCTTATTTATACATCTGAAATAGACAAAACATTTTCAGTTGCAAGTGGCAGAAACCCAACTGGATCTTGCTTAAGGTTAAAAGGAAGTTATAAAGATATTACAGAAGTCCACAGAATAAAAAAAAAAAAAAAAGCACAACAATGTAGGTTTGGAAATCATGGAACATGAACATCTGAATCCCCATCTCTGCTCCATTACAGTTCCAACCCCACTCAACCCCCAGAGCCATGTCTGTCTCTACTTCTCTCTGAGACCATCTTTCTCCTCTCTGCTGATCTTTTCCATGAAACTGAATATGAGATAAAAAATCTGGCACCAATCGAGCAAATCTAGAATTTGTAATATAATTTGGCCAGTATCTTAGATTCATCTGGCTAGTTTGTCACCAGGCAGAAAAGGGCTTTTCTCTGGTTTCTCAAGTTAAAAAATATCCCAGGGAAGATCTATGATTGTCCCACCTTGGGTCATATGCCCACTTCTTGAAAAATTAGTACAGCCAGGGGGATAATTCAATTTGGGTAACATGCTCCTCTCTGTGGATGGGAGAGACCTGATGCTTTGATTGGCAGCCTGCTTGAGAAACACAAGAATGAAGTGCACTAAACCAAAAGAGGGGAAAGGGGCACTAGGCAAACAATCACAACAAATACATGCTATGAAGTCCATGCAAATCTTCTTTGTTAATGCATCTATCTCATTTTAGATATTTAAAAAAATGATGTCTCTCTCTGAACTTGGATAGCACTTGACCCTTTGACACCTTTAATCTCTACTTTTTCTGAAAGCTATATAAGATGAAATGTCTACTACTAGCAAAGTAGGGTGCAAGATGTAATGATTATATCATCAGCATTCTGAGACCACGTGGATAAATCTCCTAAGGTAGCATGGCGTCAAGCAGACCTGATTTCAGTCTAGGCTCAGGGAAGCATGTGGAGAATGGCATGTCTAATGTCCCCAGGTAGCCCTTAGAAATCCAGCTCAGTGGTAAACTGAGCAATAAAATGAGAAAATAATGCTAACAATAACAGTACTAGTAGATAACAGTTGGCTCTCACAAGGCACCCAAAACTGTTCTCGGTGCTTTGCATATGTAAACTAATTTAATCTCTATAGCAACCTTATTACAAGGTAGCTACAATAGTATCATTCCCAAGTAAGTTTAAGTAACTTGCCCAAAGTAAGTGATCCAAACCCAGGCGGTGTTAATCCTGAACTCATGTCTTTAAGTACTACACTATACTCTGTGCTAGAAAATAAACTGGAATCATTAGAGCAAACTTGAACTTGCTTAATCGTTGGATCATTGTTGTAATTAGAAATTTAGAAAACAAAAGAAACTGCACTTCCCACACGTACTCACAGACATCACCTTACCAATGGAACAATGTCAATAGTGAGAGGCAGGTGATGGATTTCTTAAACAAGACACACAAAGTATATATCATAAGGATAACAGCTGATAAATTTGACTATATCAAAGTTTAACACTTCTATATAACAAAAGGCATTATAAATAAAATTCAAAGATAGTCACAGACCAGAAGAAGCATTGTTAATGCTCAAACCCAACAAAGGACTCAAATCTTGAATCTAAAGAAACTGCAAATCAATAACCCAAGAGAAAAACAGACAAAAACAATGAAAAAACATTTTCAGGAGAGGAAATCTAGAGGGTCAATAAACATAGAAAAAGACTGTCAACTTCATGGGTGGTCAAGAAAACATGAATAAAACACCAGTGAGAAATAAGTTCACACTCATCCAATTGGTAACAAAGTTTAAGACTCACAGGCCTGGCTGGCGACAGCAAGGATGTGGAGAAATGGAAGCCTCGTTACCTGCTGAGGAGGTTGAGGGTGGGGGAACAGCACAAACTCTTTGGAGAACAATCTGATAATACCTGGTACAGTTAAAGTGGCTGTACTCTTAGACCCAGTCCCACATCCAGATACCTGTCTTATAGTCAATCACTCACACATATACCCAAGGAGACAGCCACAGGAATGTGCGTGGCAGCAGTGTTTGTAATCGTGAGAAATTTCAAACAACTGTACTTTACAAACCATAGGACGATCACAAATTAGTCATGGCATATTTCTATAATGAAAGGTTCTACAGAAGTTGAAAAGAATTCCAGGAAGCAATATATCTCAAAATATAGTGTTGAATGAAAAAGCAAGGTATACCATGAAGAGTTTAACACTAATTTTGTAAATTTTAATTTATATACAGTATATATGCTATAAATTTTAATGTACATATAGTGTTTATATAGTGTATAAATATCTTAGTTTACATTTGTATAAATATATATTTAATTTTTAATTAAATTAATTATAACACTAAGCTTAAGTATAAAGTTTATGTTGTACATAAATGTAATTTTATGTAATTATGTGAAATATATAAACTATATTATATTAAATATAAAACAATATACAGTGTGAGTTTTTCTTTTAAGTTTACATTTTATGTGAATATGAATATACAATACAAGTGTGAAATTCATGTAGAATAGTCATAAATGTCACCATTGTACTTTCTAATGAAAGAAAATTGGAACTAGGAGAGAGACAAAAGAAACTTTATATTTATAATATTTTATTTATTAAAAAATAAATAAATTTAGGTGGAAGGTACATGGGTGTTTGTTATAGTTCTGTTTCTAATATTTTTTATTAAAAAAATTTTTATGTAACAAAAATATATATTAATGCCTCCCAGTTTCATGCTTTCAGAGAAACTGGGGCTGGGTTGACACTCTGGAGGCAGCAAGTGAGTCATGTCAATACCTTAGGGCCTGGTACGGGTCTGGCAAAGGGACAGGCGAGCACTTGTTGGATGAGTGGCCTATGAATCTGCCTGCTCAGGAATGTAAAGAAGGCTTTCAGAACATTCTTGAACAACGACTCCCAAAGGAGATTCAGGGCTCTGGGAGGCCAGGAAACTTCAAACCAACCACTGCAAAGAGGATCTTACTGAATAATAGGAGACGATCCTAAATTCATTTCAATTTGGCTTAAGAAAACATACCCATGACTTCATCTTAAGGCAGGGATGTCTGGTATCCTGAGAAGCTACACTATAAATTCTGAAGCTGAGAGCTAGTTCAGGGAGACTTCATGAGCTGAGTAGCTTCCTGCCCTCTCTTTGGGCAGCCTCTCCTGTTCTAGGCTAAGCCAGACACCAGCAGCACCTTCTCTCAGGCAGAAGCACACCAGGGTCCCTCTAGACTTGGTTCATGGACTCTTTCACCAATTACTTCTCTAAGCTTCTATTTCCACATGTGTGAAATGAAGGTATTAGACAAGATAATCTCTTAGTTCTCTTCAATTCAATACATGTGCACACTCCCACAGTATCTTTCTATGGAGGTGCTATCTCTATTTCATGAAACTATGTTAGAATCATTCCCTTATAGATCTTGCCAATAATGTTGATAAAAGGATTAAAATAAGCTTAATTACAAGGGTTGAGGACTGGAAGTGTCCTTCAAATGCTTCTTTACACCATACATACCTACAGAGGATCAATGTTGATTATGCACAATTATGTAGAAAGGCCCTACCCCTTCCTAGCTCTATGATCACTCTGCCTCAATTTCCTCTTATATAAAAACAGAACAATATCAGGCACCTTTCGTTACTGAAGGGAGAAAAAAATGAGAAAATGTTTGTGAAATCATACCTATACCTCTAAAATAGAATTTAGTAAATGATACCATATGAAAAGTCTGTACATTGATATCTGCATGTGAGTGTTTATGTGCATGCATTTATGTCTGTATATGGGTATTTATCTCTATGTACTGATATACATTTCTCCAAGCAATCTTGAATCTACGCAAGAATATCCAGGGGAAAAAATGATTATATTTATCAAGCAAAATTTTCCAGGCTGCCTTTCTGACTCAAGGCAAGTGAATACTTGACACTGATTTGTTTTCACAGCCACAGCAATTTCAATACCCCCATCATGACAGTGCCCGGAGATGCCTCTTTGTCAGAGTTCTTCTGATTGGCTTTTTTAAATGTCTGGGCCTCCCCTGTTATGCTTATAAGATGCTCGTGGGCGGTGTGCTTGGAATTGAAATAGCCCAGGAGAGGAGATCACATATTATTTTCCTTTCCTCATGTTCTCATTGGAACCAGTATATACTAACCTAGGGGCTCAAACCTGACTTCACTGGGTCCTTTAAATCCCATGAGCCAAACCCCAGACCCCAGGTTGTCCTTTAGCCTAAATCTCTCTGATTCCATTGTTCGTTGTTGATGTAATACTGTTGATTCAATTGTCCAGAGTTTTCACTTTTACTCATTAGCAGAAGTAAATAAAATTCTTAGTCCAAAGTTTAGCTGAGCACTAAATGTAACCTTTAAATATTTCTATAACTCAACTTTATTCTTCTGTTTGACTTCCTATTTCACAAGAGCAAAATAATTTCTGTGAACCAGGAATTGTCCCTCTTTTAGGGGTTATTCCATCTGCTTAGCCCTCAGTCTGTATAATCAGGTAAATGCTGAGTCATATCTTATCCCACCCACTGGGCTCCTATGTTCCAGCCACTCCTGGGTTCCTTGAGTGTATAGGAAAGAGTTTGTTGCTTTTAAGCTGGCCTAGTTCCCTAGAAACCCTAAATTCCCATATAAGACCTTCTGCTTAGACTCATCACATGACCCCTCTCCTCTGGGCCTTACCTACTACTAGAAGATCCACTAGAGAAAGGCGGCATGAGTCCTGTCTGCTCTTGGATCCCACAAGTCTATCTTTGGTTCTTCCCTGACCATCACCCTCCAAAACTATCTTAGATACCCACTATCTTCCCATTTCTTATCGCCTTCTTATTTATTATCTTTTCCACAGCCTAGGGTGTCATTCTCCATTCTCAAAATCTGGAAAATAACTTGAAGAAAAACAATTGATTAATAGTTTAAATGTTTCATCCTATTACCAAGGGGTGAAAATCTTTCTGAGGACTCCAAGTGGGGTTCTTTTCCTGATCAGTGTCTCAAGTAGATTACAAGCTTTTATTCTATGCCCAAAGAATAGAGAAGGGGGAACATAGCTCTCAAATCAACTTTTCTGTCTCTTACTGGTTTTGAAGTGACTAAAATGAGATAGTAGAAAAGAAGGGAAGATTTAGGTAAATAGGTAGGAGAAATATTCATGGGTTTTCCAGGGAAGGGGGAGGGGGCTTTCTTGGGATCAGGTTTCCACCTCTTTTTGTTCATTTATGATCTCTTCCAGCCATTGTCAATGGTTGTGGTGCTGTTAGGTGTGTTATGTAGCATGGAGATTATATTACAATGAGTTTTAAAATATTTGGAGGTCATTTAGACCGGTATCTTGGTTTTGACTGGTTTCAGCTAGTCTTCATAAGTTCTTAACTGCTAATTATGGCCTTCCATGTTCTCATAGAGTTAGAACAGGGGAGAGTTTTAACCAGGCCCTGCAGGCCTGTCATGGGGTAACAATCTCACCCAAAATGTCATGTGTGCCCAGGTCCCAATATATATGAAAGTGGAAGAGAAGGAGGTGGGATTTACCAGTGTTACTATTTTTTTTTTTTTGTCACATGCATTACTTGAGTTTTTACAGGGTTCTAAGCACTCTGGTAGGCACTTGGAACATAGAAATGAATAGGAAAAGGCTCCTGCTCTCTACACACACTCAGTCTAATGGGAGAGACAGGTAAATAAATAATTGTAATAAAGGTAAGTGTAAAAAAAAGGTACTCATCAGATCAAGGAGGGAGAGTCAATTCATTGGTGGTAGGGATAACGTCTTAGGCAGTTTGGGCTGCAATAACAAAGTACCATCAACCAGGTAGCTTATAAACAACTGAAATGTATTTCTGGAAATCAAATATCAGGATGCCAACATGGTCAGGGACTGGCGAAAGCCTTCTTTCAGGTCGCAGTTGGTCAACTTTTTCTTGTGTCCTCATCTGGTGGGGAGCAGAGAAAACTCTCTGAGATTCCCTTTTATTAGGGCACAGATCCCATTCATGAGGGCTTCACCTTCATGTCCTAATTACCTCTCAAAATTCTCCCCTCTAAATACCTTCACATTAGGAGTTAGGATTTCAACATATGAATTTTGGGGGACACAAACACTCAGTCCATTGCAGATGATGAAAGTGATTCAGAAAGTCCTTCCAGAGTAGATTCTGAAAGGACCACCTAACCAGAAGTATTTCTTCCTGCGGGCACTGTCTTCCATACACATAAAATTTCACTAGCATTTTCCCACTGAGAATACTACTTAAGCAAGTCCTAAAAATAAATTCTTAGCAGTGTTAAAGTATTATGTTATCAAGAAAGAGTAACACATTAGCCTTCAAATATACTAGGAGGATTTATTTTAGATTAATTATTAATACAACTCATCTTCACCAAGTAGAGACTAGAAGTTTGAAGGAAGGCCAGGTTCTAACTGGTGAGAAAACAGAAGGAAAGTTTCAGCGCAAGCACTATCTAAGGTTGACTTCCCTAGAAGCAGGGCCCAGGGAGATTCTTACTCAAGTGGTTTATGAGAGAGTGCTCTCAGAAAGAGAGCAAGGGAAGCAAGATAGGGCAGGGGAAAAAGCTAAACAAGAACGTCTCTTAGCTGGAGATGACCTTTGCTCTGATTCAGGATTAGTCCCTCTGTAAGGCAAAAAGGAAAAGAGGAGGGAGATAGTGCTCCCAATAGAGAAGGCTCCCATTGGCTGAGGGGGAGACTGCAGGGAGTGGTTCTCAACCACCCTTCACAACAGGGGATAAATGCCCATCACACATGTGTGGAGCACCAACAGCATCCACTAGAAGCCAGGGACCAGCAGGGAGCTTGGGTTGACCCACTTGGAAGACAAAAAAAAAAAGAGAGAATGAGGCCAGAATAGAAAAGGGAAGACTTCATAATGTGTGTGTGTGTGTGTATGTGTGTGCATGTATACATGTGTGCAGCTGTGATCACTCTCCTATCAACCTGGGAGACTCTTAAGGACAGTTTCAAATAGACTCTATCATTTCTCCTCTGGCAGCTCCCTGAGGTGAGGGAGTATTTCCCCCTCCCTGTTCTGAACTTGCCCAACATTCAGCCTAGAAATCCTGAGAATCTAGCTGTGGGAGACATCTCAGAGCCCTGATCTGCATTTCTTCAACTATGACTGCAAGATTCCACCTCCTCACTCTCAAGGTCACAAAGGGCTGTCACTGTTCCCAGTATACATTACTAGCCCCTGACAGGCACTGCCTGGAGCATGACACTTATACCAAAACCACAAATACAGTCAACGGTGAGACTCTGACAACCTTCCCATCCAAATGGCTCTCTGTGCTTTGTCCTCAGCAGAGCCAGCCTTGCAGAGCTGCTGAGAAAAAGATCAGGCAGCCCAGTTCCCAGCCAGAGAATCACTGACAGGCTGGAAGACCTGCCTTGGCCAAGCTTCAGAGAGAAAAAGTCGATGCAGATTTAGAGAATGGCTCTTCAGGATTCTCAGAGACGAATGAATCTACAAATGAACAACAACAAAAATTTATTACGTCTTGCTAAGAACCATGGTTCATAAAGTATGCCCCACCCAGTCCTGTCATTCCTTGAGCTAAACAAAACTTTTTCTTTCTAAAATAAAATATTAACCATTTTCGCCGTTCAAAATAAAGAATCAAATTCAAATAAATTAATGGATAGAATATTCTCCATTTACATCCTTTTTCCATTATATTTTCTTGCACCTCCTTTGCTTTTTTTTTTTTTTTTGCTAGTAAACACTCCTAAGCAATAAAACACATAAAATAAGTATTGATTGATTGTTAAGAGAAAACTTCAGAAAAAGCCAATTACATTTGGTCCATGCTTACTGAATGTGTAATCATGGTGCTAATTTATATTCCATACAAGAATATTAAAATATTGCCATTTTTAGCCCTACAATGTTTTTGACCTCGAGATGCTAGCTAGACACTTTAACTCTAGCATTCTCATGTGAAATTTAGATATTATTACCCCTATTTTACAAATAAATACATAAATAGATAAATAAACTGAGGCACAAAGAGTCTCAGGTTTATAAAATAGTTACACAAAAATTAATTAATTAAATAGTTACACACACACACACACACACACACACACACACACACAATTATGGTGATAAGAGCGTATAACCAAGAGGCCTAAACTAGTCTTAAAAGTCGACTAAAGTGTCTCTGAGGATGTGATATTTGAAAGAAGTACTCACTGAGTAAACAATGGAGAAGGGCGCCAAGGAAATTACATTTGCAAACCTGTGCTAACTAGTGCAACTGCTTTGATAAAGAGTCTGGCTGTTTCTCAAAAGGTTAAACATAGAGTTACCATAAGACTCAACAGTTCTACTCCTAGATATCTACCCAAAAGAAATGGAAACATATATTCACACAAGAGCTTATACACAAATGTTCATATAGCATCAATCATAATAGCCAAAAATATGGAAATAACCTAAATGTCTATCAACTGATGAATGAATAAAAATGTAGTATATCCATACTATAGAATATTGTTCAGCAGAAAAAAATAAATGAAGTGCTGACACATGCTACAACAATGATAAACCTTGAAAGCATTATGCTAAGTGAAATAAACCAGTCACAAAAGATCACGTACTCTATCTGTTTGTTTACATGAAATATACAGAATGGGCAAATTCTTAAAGAAAGTAGATTAGTGGTTGCCAGTACTGAGGGGTAGGGACAAATGGGGAGTGACTGCCAGGAGTGTGGTGTTTTGCAGGGTATGGATGAAAAAGTTCTAAAATTGATTATAGCAATAGTTGCAAACATCGGTGAATATATAACAAATTGTACAATTTTAGTGGACGAATTGTATGGTATGTGAATTGTCTTAAAAAACTTGTTATAAAAATAAACCAAAACCTGTTCTGTAGCAAGAAAAGAAGTCAGTAAAGTGATTTCATCTCCTAGAGAGCAGTTGGGTCTCGAAGCCCTTATTTCCTGGTTTCTTCTGCCTACATCACACCTGATGCCTCAACTCACGTTGTATCAAAGGACAGTTTTCACCTTCTCTTCCTTGAATCACCCCAGAATCAACCCACTCTTTCCACTTCCATGCTCTTCCCAGGAGTAGCTTCAGGAAAATGAATTCCACCTAGGATTAAAGAGAATTGTCCAGTTAAAAAAGGTAGAGGTAAGCTCAGGGCTCAGGTTATATTAAAGACCTTCATAACTTCAGAATCTTTCACTTGCTGGGTCAGGTTAGGTGCCTAGTTTGCCACCTGATTTGTGTGTAGTTGGCAGAAACACAGTATTCCAAATGGAGAATGCTATTGACTGGGCCCCAAATTGAATGATAGACTTTATGCAAAGCCTCTTTCTGAAAGACAATGTTATAAAGCTCGTACGAAATGATAAAAGAGAGAGAAAGACAGTGAGATAGAAAATGTGAGCAAAAGTACTGGGCAGAGATAATCCCAACTCAACACTATGAAAACTTTCTAGAAAACTTTACTACTCCCATATACATGCCACCCAGAACTGCTTTTATTCCCCGTCTTTCTCTTTTCTATGTCAGAAGAAATTCACTTTCTTGATGTTTTCCTCAGATTGTTAGCATTTGACAGCATTTGGTATGCCATGAAGGCTAGAGGAAAGTACATCTCCAAGTAGCTTCCAGATGGTGGAGAACATAAAAGTGGCCCTATGACAGAGACAAGCACTATTACACACACAGAGAGACTGATAGACTTGGGTTCATATCAAACTTGAAGAAAGGTACAAGGGCTGACCAACTCAGATTTTTTCATCTAATGGTTTATCACCTTCCTGAAATTTCTATCATTAGAGTCAATTTGGGGATTAAAGTTCCTTTAAATTCAATGAAAAGGAACTCATGTCTTGCCCTTTACTCCTCATCCTGAATGCAAACACAGAGTAGTCATTATAACTTATATTCAAATTTCTTACCACATTATGTTCCTTAATGTTTTTTGCTGCCACTTTAGTCATTACTGCTGCAGCTGCATTAGCTAAATTGAGCAGTCCAAATGCAACACTTTGCCTACCCCACCCCCAAACAAAACTACCATTCACTCTGTTCACATTAAGTAATGATTTGCAATGTCCTTTTCCCTTTTCCTGTTCACGACCCTGCCAACAGCATTTCTTAATGCAAACAGTAAAAGCTGAATTAGAAACGTGATCCAATTTTGCTCTTCATAATTAGTGGATTAGACATCAGAGAAAATCCACTTATTTTCACAGCTCATCCAACTTCCCACCTCCAACTCCGTGCACTTCCCCACCACCCCACACTCAGAAATAAAGGCTTCAGGAGTACAAAGTGAGAGTTTATTTCTAAAGGACAATTACAAGCTATCAAATTAGTTTTTAAATGACTCCAAGTATAATCCTTTCTCAATTGGATTTTTCCCTAAGAAAACAAAGCCAGAGATCTGAACTACAGCTCCTGAGTCAAAGTTTATCACTGAAGGCTGCAATTTTTTGCTGGACATTTTAGAACAAATACTTGATAGCTAAAAAAAAACACCAAGTCACTCACGTTTTTGTCAGTTTGACTTCTGGTGTCAGATGTCTTGGGTTTAATTCTTGTCTCTGGCAGCTGTATTATATTTGAGCAGGATCCTTAACTTTTCTAAATTTGTTTCCTTATCTCTAAAATGGACATGGTTGTTAAAGTTAAGTGGATTAATACCTACAAAGTGTTTGGAACAGCATCTGACACAAAGAAACTGTTCAAAATTATTTGTATTATTATTTTACTGCTAGAGCCCAGATGGAAAGAAAGAACAGGCACCCCCAGTCCAATCTCCCAGCTCACCATGCACATAGGCTGGGCATCAGGGATCAGCACCATGGAAGAAGGCTTGGTCTCACCTTGTGCCCCTGAGAAGGCTCACAAACACGTGGTTCACCCACCCAGCACTCCTGTGTCAACAACTCTTCCAAAGATAGCCACAAGTGGATGAAAAAAATGGCCCACTACAATATGGCAAAGGCTTTGCTGACCACAATGTAGAGGCAGAAGTGAAGGCAGGGAGCATGAGGTGAGAGCAGGGAAGAGAAATAGGATTTCTTAAAGTTTCTCCTGCATCTCTTCCCTCTCAATTTTCTATACCAGCCACTCACAGAGTAAATGAAAATGCCAACTAGTGAATTGACAAGCACTCTTGTGACCAAAAGGCAATAAGAGTTGGGTAGCTCTCTTATTATCTTAGTATCATAAATATGATTGCTGTCATATAAGTGCTTTAGGTGCATTTTCCCAACTAATGCTCAAGATAACCCTCTGAAGTAAGTGTTAGTATTACTCTTATTTTACAAATGAGGAAACTGAGGTTCAGAGACTTTAAGTAAATGCCCAAGGTTGCATAGCTTATAACAAACAGAACTGGAACTGAAAACATAAATCTATCACTTCCAGAGTATGTACTCTTCATGTTTAAACCTACTTACAGCTCCCTGGAGATTGGGCTGGGCATCAAGATCAGGATTGGGATAAAGAAGTGGCATATGTACACACACACACGCGCGCGCATCACACACACCCACAGAATGTTATTTAGCCATGAGAAAAGGATACCCTGCCATTTGCAACAACATGAATAGACATTGAGGGCATTATATTAAGTGAAAGAAGTCATAGAAAGACAAATATTGTATAATCTTTTTTATAGATGGAATTGTTTAAAAAAAAAAAAAAACAACTCATAGAATCAGAGAGTAGAATGGTGGTTGCCAGAGTCATGGGGTAAGAAGGAGGGGAAATTGGATGAAGGTGGCCAAAAATTACAAACTTCTGATTATGAGTACTAGAGATGTAATGCACAACATGATGACTATAGCAGTTAACACCGCTCTGTGGTGTATTTGAAAGTTATTGAAAGAGAAAATCCTAAGAGTTCTTATCATAAGGAAAAAAAATTGTTTTCTTTTTCTGTGTGTGTCTGTATGAAATGATAGGTGTTAACCAAACCTATTGTGATATCATTTCACAATACATGTAAGTGAAATCATTGTGCTATACACATTAAAATTATACAATGCTATATGCCAATTATTCCAATAAAACTGGAATACAACAATCAAATAAAGTGGATATTTTGTAGACAAAAAAAAAAAAAGATTTAAAAAGCTGAAACTGAATGAGCAATGAATAAGTAGTGTTTCCATCATTTCTGGCGATAAAGGTCAGAGCATCCTGGTATGCAGGATGGGTAATAGAAGAGGTCTTCTTCCCAGTGAACATTATAAAATTTTATGCCTAGATGTCACATTTCAGGTCAAAACTGCTCTGTTTCTGCTAAAATAAGTACAAATAACCTTACATCATTCAATGTATTCCTGTTCAGTCTAGAGTAGGCATTCAGAAAATAGGTAATGAGGTAAATTGCTAGAATGAAAAAATTTTTCCATGTTAGCCTTCTCAACAAATGTTCACTTTCTTCACAAGGCACTGTGCTCAGTACTGCAGGAGTTCAAAGGGCTAAGACACCATTCCTGACCTTGAGAAGTTTACAATCTAGTGATAATCCATGGCAGAATAAAAGTACAGATCAGCCCAGGTAGGAAGGTTTCTCACAGATTGGATGAGGGAGGTGGTGTTTGGGAATAGCCAGGAAAGGTGTCAAGGCTCCTAACTCCACCATGCATACTAGGACCAGCCCTTAAAGACAGATGAGATGTCAGCAATAAGAAGGGATAATATGAAGGGAAAAGGCAAATATAATCCTAAAAAGAAAAGTTCTGACCATTAAAAACAAAGATTGAAAAAGTTTAGGGAGCATTTTTGCCGGCATTGACTCTGGGAGACATAACCAAAGAGACTGACAGTAGTTCCTGGACCTTGCTATGATCCAAATTTATGTCTTCTGTTCTTGATTTTTAACTGAAAAATGAGAGTTCTCCCTTTAAATATTAAATTGACTTTGTAAGAGCATAAGCTTTGAAGTCAAACAGACTAAGCTCAAATCCATTCTCTTCTACTTACTAGCTGTCTGACCTCTCCAAGCCCCAGGCTCTCGCCACCTAGGAGATGAGGTTGTTATAAGGAATAAATAAACTATGCATGCAAATACCTAACACTGAGGCTACCTAAAGCAGGAGATTAATGAATGTTACCTAGTTGTTCTAATAATCAGTTTCACTTACACATCAGCCAGTCACGAGTTTTTTCCAGGACTCAGGTGCGAGAACTGTAAACATGGGCAACCTCAAGGGAATGTAATCTTGAAATCTTTGGTCCATATACCACATTCACCAAACTTCCCCACTCCTCAAGGAACACAGCTAATTCTACCCATGTAAAAAAAAAAAAAAAAAAGGAAAAATTACCCAGAGAAATTGGTACATGTCCATAAGTTATCCAGTTTCTTTGAAGAAGGTCACATTTTTCCCCTTTAATAACAAAGCAAAATTTAAAAAAGTCTTTGTCCACAGACAATCAATTGTGTTAAGAACATTATCATTCAAACAAACAACAGCAAAACAGGTGATTTGACTAATTGTTTTCAATTGATTCTGAATAATTTAGATATAGGCTGGCCACTTTTTTCTGTAAAGATCAGATAATAAATATTTTAGTTTCTGTGGGCCATACGATCTCTGTCACTAGTACTCAGCTGTGCTGTGGTCGTGTGAAAACTGCCATGGACAATACTTAAACAAATGAGTTTGGCCATGTTGAATAAAATATTATTTATGGAAACTGAAATTTAAATTTCATATTATTTTCACCTATCATAAAATACAAATCTTCTTTTGATTTTCCCCAACTATTTAGAAATATGAAAAGTCATTCTTAGCTTATACAGTTATATAAAAATAAGCAGTGGACAGGATTTTGTTCATTGTCCTTTGCTTACTAACCTTTAAAAAATTCTCAGGAAATATTTTGTCCAACCCCTTTACATTATGGCTGAATTTTGGAAGCACAGAGAGAAAGTGACTTATCCAGGATAACCTGGGTCTTTCATACCAACATCAGAGGCTCAACACAGAAAGTACATCTATTAAATGTCAGCAATTATTGACCTGATGGAAAAATCACTCTTTTTCAACTGCCATCCACTACATTTAATGTCTGACAGTCAGCTTAACAGTTTCCTCCACACTCTGCATTTTTTAGTTTACTCTGTCATTTTGTAACTTGATCATGAGAAAGCTGTGTTAAAAATCCTTAGAGGTAAAATATGATGAGTGATTTTGTGTTCTGGCAAGGACCAAAATTGTGTTTACCATTTGAATCTTATTAGAAAATCTTATTCTGAAACATTGAAATGTGTCTTCAACCTTAGGAAACTATAAAAAACAGCACTGTAACTTCACCTTCACACAAAACTACCTAAGGAAATAAAGACTACAAAATGTAAAAGGTGATTTTCTCTTTTAAAAATTGCTTTACATATTTTAATTCTTGTATTTCCCTTGGGGGTTAGATATTTTGGTCACATAGTTATCCAATTAAAATGAATACTCTCTGCTTTATCCTTTAGGCGAGGACAGCTGCCAGCTGCTAAGTTTTATAAAGTCTTTAATCTTGTCCATAAATATTTAACAAGAATTGGTTGGTATACAAGTTGAAGTAAAGTAAGAAATCAAAGAGAGAATCTGGAAGTAGCCTCTGTGCTATGTGAAAGCTGTATAAAACAAAAGCTGAATTACCAGTGTCCCCAATTTTTATTAAAATAACCATGAAAATATTTCTGGGTGTTTTGATCACTCTTTTAACCTGCTTGTCCTCACAAATGTACAAAAATGAGAGATTACAAAAAGATATTAAATGTAACTATCTATGCCCTTTACTCCAGTATCCTGCCATTTATTTCTGAGACAACCTTTCATGTTTCCATGGCAACCCACACTGAGGATCTCTAAGCACTTTGGCAGCATTCGAAAATATGGACCCTTCTTTTTCATTCTCTTCTATGCACACACTCACACACAAACACACACACACACACACAGAGATACATAAGTATACATACAGACCCACATACTCATACCTATACAGAGACAACCACCGACAACCATCATTACCCTATGTGTCTTTATCACAATGTCCCGAATGCAATAAAAACTCTGAATAAGTAACTAATCATGAACAGGCAAAGAAGGTTTGTCTTCTATTCTTTGATCTGCTGAAAAGAAAATGCTGCTATCTGCCTTAAACTAGTCCTTCCCTCCTACCACCCAATTCCATTTTGCAACCATGAATCTCAAATATCATCTTCATTTCCACATCCTCCCAGTAAGAGTTCTTTCATGAGTTTTTCTTGTTCTTTGTCTATTGTGTGGTATCACAGAGCTTTCTAGAAAATGAAGGATTTACGCTACTGGCAGAGAGCTCTTAGACCAGAAGGTTTTCTCCACTTGCCTCAATAACCAGATTTCAAGATTGAGAACTTTTTGCTATTAAAAATTTCTTCTTTAAAGCTAAGTGAAATTCTTCAATTATCCTTAAACTCACTTGATTGTGTCCTTGCTCCATCCATAAAAGAGAGATTAAAATTAGGTGGCAACCACTTCCTTTATATCAGGGTATATAGGTAAATGAAAGACAGAGGGAAGAAGGAAAGGCAGAAGGGAGGGAGGAAGAGAGAGAGAAAGACATTAATTGATGCTCTTCAGCCTTCCTTAACTCAATATTTCTGAGCACTCGTTACTTTCTTAATTTCTTCAGAAATATCATTTTTCATTGTTTTTATTCTATCTTGGGTTTCTTTTACTCAACTTCAGAGTTTTCTAATTCTGGACACTCGAGAGAACCCAGACTGCTTACTATGGGAGACCCCTTGGTATTTGAGGTTTCTTCCTTATAACAGATGTCCACCCTAATTTTGTTCCTTTAAATAAGGCCAACATGCCCATTGCCCACTCAACGCCTGAACCATTCACTTGACAAATATTTAGAGAGGGCCAGCTAAGTACCAGGCACTGTTCCAGGCACTGGGCTTATAAGCTATAAACAAAACTGTCATAAATCCCTGCCTACTTAGAGCTTACACACTTCTCTATGCTTGATCCAGACTGGCTCTAATTCCGAGCCTACTCCAGTTCACCCCTGACTTATGGTTCAGCCTCCCATTTATGATCCTGATTCTTTCCATGCCCCATTAAATGCTTGTATCGATTTCTCACTCCCTTAATTCTAGACTCTTTTATAAGTTGATTCAGAACTACCCAATGACATTTTCTATTTTTGTACTATGTCAAATTAGGTCCTCAGACACCTAAATAACTTAGCAGAAAACCATAATCACAATAGTCTTTAATTTTTTTTTATATTGCATTTTATGTGTGCCGGGTGCTGTGTAAGCTCCTTATACATAGTAATTCATTTAATCCCTTTAACAATATCTAAAATGTGGTAGGTACACTTTAGCTCCATTTATTGACCAACTGATTAATAGTGAAGTTGTGACATGTCCAAAGTCACAAAGCCCAAAGTGGACTTGCCATCCTGTATTTGACAACTTGACTTCTGATTTGCTCCAGGTATTCTTATTGTCTTTGATTATGTTTCTGCCCTTATTTTCTTTTTCCCAAGATCATTTGAAGTGTGATCTTTACCACACAAATTATCCATTACTCAGTGTTTCTCTTTCATATCTCCAATGAAAATTTAAGTGGCCCTGGGCCAAGGACACACCTTGCAGGTACCACTTATCCCAGTCTCAGCTTGATAAGGAGGAAGACATCTAGGAACCATTTTGTCAAACTTCAAAGAATCAGTGCTCATGCATGCACCCTGCATCTTAGTCCTGCTATTATAAAAGGTGTTAGAATTTTACTATCTCCTCCCATATGGCGCTTCATTATATTGTCCACATGACATCCTCTATCCTTGACATATCTCATCTCTCATGTGATGGTGATTACCAGCCTCCCACTCCTCTAACTTCTCTAGGGCAGTTTCTTACAGATCTAGGTTTTGTTTTATTTATCACTTCTCTCTGCTCTTTCTTGCCTTAATTAAACTCAGCCTCAGGACATAGGAAACCAGAGAATTTATTTTGTCTTTCTTTTGATGAGAGTGATATTGTTTCCTGAGGACAGCAAATGGTCCCCCAACCTCCTGCCCCTCCCCAAACTCACTAGTTATATCTCAAATATCTTTTGTCCTGTGTTTTCCCATTTCTGCTTGACGGTGCATTTCAAGGTTTGATTTACATTTTAATAGTTTCTGATCCAAAGGGAAGAAATAAATGGGAAATGGCCTTCATTTTCCTCTCTTTTACCATCAGCTCCTATCATTTTTTTGAAGCATTTAAAAGCAGCTATTTTCTCATTTAGGACTATCTTCACAACTTGCAAGAAAAACCTGTCTGTTATTTACATAAGTAGATGGCTGGAAAAGAGTTAACCTGATGATAGCAATTCTCAGTTACCTGTGGGTTACAAGAAAGAAAGTCCAGCAGCTCTTAAACTTCAGCAAGTGTATGTTTACTTCTAGAGTATGTCTTGAGGTCTCACCATTTATTGGGGCTATCTTCCATTTTCTCAATCCTCATTTACAACAACAAAAATATTGTTTTTAGGGCCATATAAAGTCACTGATGTCAGTATAAATGAACATACTGAATTACTCCAAGACAGAAGTGACCAGTGATCACATTCAAGACAAAGGTGCATCCCTTCCCTATCTATACTTCCACTTTCTGGAATATTGTGCTGCTATTCTGCATAAAGGTCCTCATAGCTGCCCATTGTTTTTAGGCTGAAATCTAAGCTTGGTACCCTGACATTAAGGCCCTGTGTCACTAAACCCCCTTGACTTCTCCAGTCTCACCTCTCATATATCCCACATTTCCCACTCTGTGATCACAATATCCTGAAACCACACACCTCTGCAGGAGTGGTCAGCCTTATCCTCCTGTTTCCTCTTTAGTTGGCTAATTCTTTTCCCTCAGCAAGACTCAGCTCAGGTGTTGCCTTGTTAGGGAACCCTTTCTGTCTATTCTAGTCTAGTCTGCACTCCAGGACAATCTTGAGCTTCTCTCCATCATGGCTCCAAATGTAATGGGCATTGTTTTTCTTACTCATAGTTATCCTATCAAAAGAAAAAATGTTTTCCATTCATGTTTCCTCCATGCTTCCCAGAATAATTGAGTATCCTAATAAGTGGATAGAATGAAAGGCAAAAACGAAGTAGAATTACCCAAAACCATCATCCCAAAGGTCATAATTTCCTGAGGGTCTTCCTTGATTGTAGGGCCCAGAAAGCCCCGCAGCTATGTGAAAGTGTCATATAAATAATTACCCCAAAGTACCTGAGTCCTAGGAGAGTCTCAACTTTGCAGCACTTAAGTCAAAAAAGGCAAGCTCCCAGCATTTTTCCAAGGGGACAAATTTTTTACTATAGCTCTAACTGTCCAAGGCATTGAAGCTCCATTAAAGTTCTTCACTCCAGCACAGATCGCTAAAGGGAACTTCCTCAGCCCAGTTGGAGGCCAAGGGACTCCTGTTGCCAGCAATCTCCTAATACGTACTCTGAAAGTCTCCATTCTTATTTGAGAATGGGGACATGCAAACCTTGAATTTGCTACCAAGATTTCACTCCTCTGGAACTAATGCTCAATTATTCATGTCAACAGGTGACACCCTTGATAACTCAATCTGGCCAAAGATCTAAGCATCATCATCACTACTACCACTATCAAAAATATGATTTTTCTTAAGGTTGCAAAAGAACGAAGCACATGTCTTGAAAAAGCATACAAATAACAACATATGGGAAAAGATATTTTTTACAATTATGATATTTAAGAGGTTGATATCCTTAACATTTGATTTGTAAAAAGTTTATTAGGAAACATTAAGACTTTATTTTTTAAAAGGAAGCAAAAATTAACTTTCATTTTGGGGGAGATGTAATAGATGTCCATTCCCCTCATCATCTCAATAAATACAACTAAAACCCATGGATATTATACATAAAACAAACAAGAAGACTCTAAAAAGTGGAGAGAAGAAGGGAGAGCAACTAGAAACTTTGGCATCTGAGGAATGACATGATGGAAAGCTCCTGGATTTTCTTTTTGATATATATCCCTGACTTTGAGCTAAAGAAACCTGTACCCTGGAAATGCCAATTGATGTAAACCCCCAAAAAAACCCCTTCCAAAAGCCTACTTTCTCTAATAAAAGGGACAAATTTTAGACAATAATACTCTACTCTAACCAGAGATCACAGATAAAGCTATGGCTCATCCCACCCATGCTAGCAAAGGGAAGCTTAAAATTCTACCATCTTTGGACTGTAACAAGGTTCCCCAAACTCCCCCACCAGGATGATGTAAGAAAGGACAGAGTAGGGAACTGGACTGCAGTACAGTTACTTGCAGTAATAGACATGTAATAGGCAATAATGAGGTCTCCAACTCTTACCTATGGAGACTATGTGGGAAAGATACAATACCATAGCACCAAGTAACCTAACAGCAGTAACAAGACACCCTGCTCCTTCATACTGAGGGATCAGAGGATGTCTAGCAGAGAGTTAAGCTTTTCATTACCACCTAGTGTTAATGAGGCCACCATGCTCCCTGTGGAGGCCATGTGGGAGCAGTGACAAGGACCCCTGCCCTCCCAGGCAGGGTGGGGATAAAGACCTCATGGGAAGTCAGATCTCTTATCCCCAACCAGCAGTAAGGAGGTGCTCTATCACCCATGGGGGTCCATTGAAGGTAAATGAGGAACTGGGATATCCACTCCTACCTGGCAGTAATGAGGGGTGACACCTACCTTCCTCTAATGGAGCAATGTTATGAGAATCAGATAAAACAGATAGTCTAAGACCCAGAGTCTCATAATGTAATACCCTAAATGTTCAAGGTTTCAATCAAATATCACTCATCCTACAAAAAACTAAGAAAACCTGTTTTAATGATAAACTAATAGACACCAATACAGAGATGTTAGAATTATCACAAAGATTTTGAATCAACCATCATATAATACTTCAATGAACAATTAAAAACACATTTGAAATGGATGAAATACAGAATCAACAAAGAAATAGAAAATCTCAGCAAAGAAACAGAAGGTATACAGAAGAACCAAATGGAAATTTTAGAACTGAAAAATACAATAACCTAAATAAAAATTCAGTGGATTAATTCAATGGCAGAATATAGAGAACAGAAAAAGAATTAGTAACCTTGAAAATAGGACAATAGAAATGATCCAATTTGAATAACAGAGACAAAGAGACTGGAAAAATAAATGAACACATGCATGAACACAGACAGATGCTCAATAAATTAAGGTAAAGTTTACACGGAATCTATTATTTCTTATTACTGCCTATAAATACACAGGCATCTCAATATTAAAAGTTTTATTAAAAACAGAAAAGAAGCAAGACATGAGAATAGTCTTGGCTGACAATTTACCAAAGACAATGTTAGCAAATAACAGCAAATAGATTCGGGGGAGAGAGGTTGTTTTACCTTACTAATCAATGAAGTTAAGACAGAATTTTTTTTAAGCAAGAAATAGGTTTTCAGAAATGTTTCCATATAATGGAAAAATCTCCTGCAGCAAAATTTCCCTTTTGATGTAATAGGACATTCTGGGTTTTATGTAGTATAATAATTTTGTGGCTCTTAAGTATCTTAATGAGTATCTTTGTGCCAGGAGCTACACTATATACTTCACATGGATTATCTCATTTAATCCTTGCCAGGATCCTAAAAGGAAAAGTACTTGGATAAAACCTAGTTCAAAAGTGAGGAAATTGACTCCAAAAGAGATTAAGCAAATTGCACAAGATTACCTAACTCTGAAATGGTAAAATCAGGATTCAAAGTCAGGGAGTCAGACCCTAGAGGACATTCTCACACCCTAGCTTTAGCAAAAACGGCCTCTTCCTGGTAGGCAGATCTCCCAGAAGAAATGGAGTCATTTGCACTAGTGGCCCAGGAGCCTTCTGAAAACACAGCCTTGTACCTGCTCCCAGATTGTGGACCAGCACTCTGGCTGAACTAAGTGTTCCTAGCCTTTAAGCTCTGCTGAAAGAAAAGAATATGAAGGGCACTGAAAGGATCTCACCAGAAAGCAGGAGGCGCTCTAATGCCCCAGGCACAATAGGAGGCCCTAAACTCATAAGCTAGATCTGGGGTAGCACGAGACGGTGCTATAAGCATGACCCTCACCTCCAACCCAGCCAACATGGCACAGTTACAGAGCTTAGAAATACCAAGCAAGCACTATGGGGAACATAATAAGAACCTGAATGGCACAGGGCCAGTCTTCAACAGTGACCCTTTGGCAGCCTTTGGCAGAAGGTGCTGATCAGACTTTCCAGTTACCTTTTTCCTGAACATTTGGAAGTTAGACAAATTTCACCCTGTAAATGGATACAAGCTCTCTAGTAAACGTTTAGCACCATGTATCTCAACCTCTACGGGGACAATAGAGATTTATGGGGAAAGATGTTTGCTGCAGCATTATCTATGACAGTGAAAAATTAGATACAACAACAAAGGGAAAGGTTAAATAAATTAGAAATATCCAGACAATGGAATATTATTTGCCATTAAAGTTATGAAAAACAGGGGTGGCTCCATAGTGTAGTGATTAGCATGTCTGCTTTACACACAGAAGGTCCTGGGTTTGCGCCCCAAATGGGGCCATAGACCAGGCCCCAGGTGCTCCAGTTCCCCCGGCTATGCCAGACCCTGGGTACATGCCACTAGCGTGTGGGAGGAAATGCCCTGCCTTTTGAGATCCAGTTCTTAGGGGCAAATGGCAATATCCATAGGTCAGGGATGGAAGGTGGAAGGGGTGGGAATTAAAGAGGAAAAAAAAAAGTTATGATAAACATGGTCATTGGTATAAGAAAATGCTGATAATATAATGTTGAGTGAAAACAAAACAAGACATAAAATAGTATGTAGTATCATTTCAACTATATATATACACAAGGTCAAACCAAGATGGAAATACAACAAAACATAAATAGCAGTATCTCTCAATAGTGGGATTTCAGAAGTGTTTTATTTTACTTGTTTTCAATTTTTTAATAGTCTAATATTGATGTTATTTTTATATAGGAGGAAAATAAAAGAAAAATAGATGAGCCTCATTTGTGATCTCTAGAGGTTATTAACGAAGAAGATAAACATAGAGCAGTGGAATAAAAGCTAAAGCAGATAAATGAGATTAATGAGAGAAAAAAGGTGCTACCATGTATATATGTACTCACATATGCCTTTATGGGCATTAGGAAGCTGCTGGCAGGAGGAAGATAGATGGTTTATGTTTATTACTTACGACTGTCACTGTCTGAGAAATAACACCCAAAGGGGAAGGCCAGATGGTACCCCATCTAAGAAAGGACAGAGAAAACAGTCTAAATAACCTGTAAGCCAGGGAACACCTGTCTGGGCAATCCCTGAGCTCAAATGGAGATCAGCACCGTTTTACTGGGCATTTGTGTTCTCACACTTCCCTTCCATTTAGACTCTCCTCCAGCAAATGCCTTGACAGCCTTAACAGAACAATCATGGGGCGGGGGGGAAGAAAAAAGAAAACCAACTCCTTCTCTTCAGTAGCTCCACCTCCACCATACACTCACCACTACCCCCAGAAATGCTTAGAGCTCTGAGCCTGGGGCTAACTCACAGCAGATTCAAAGCTGGAGACAGTGCCTAATTCTGCAGGTAATGGCCACGGATGCAATCCCAGGATCCACATACTCAGTAGGGAATAAACTGCAGGTTGGACTTTACAGTCTTTCCATTAGATTAAAATATCCGATATCTGAGCAAGGAGCAAACTCCGTAATCTTTGTATGCAAGTGAGAAAAATTGATAAATTTACCTGTATTTCTAAAAAAAAAAAAAAGAAGTTATGAAATAAGATAAAAGCAAATTTTTTCAGCTTTTATAATGTGAGAAGCACTTTACATTATTTTAGAAAGAATAGGCCTAAATCTTAGATTCAAATGTTATTCTTTTTTGAATTGTAAAAGGCACTGCTAGGCCTATTGTAGTTATAAAACATTTTAAAGGAGTGAAATGTGTATCTTTGGACTGTGACACAGGCCTATTTTGATATAATTGTATATATTTTACATTGTTTTATAACTGTCTCCTTCTACAGTTATCTAATCATTATTTCATCATTGTTTTATCCTTTTAACATCATCTATCCTTTTAAATTCTGGTTAATGTCATTGTGTAATCATTCTGAAATAATTCTCTTTATTTTATTAATTTGTCAGTCTTTTCCATACCATTTACCCGTCACTGTGTTAGTACTTTACAAGTATTATTACAGGTGACCTTCAGTAGGTAATAACAATATTATTATACAGAGGAAACCCAAGCCTTAAGGAAGTTACTTGCCCAAGATTGCACAGTCAGGTAGAAGAATAGGAGCTAGTTAAGGATTATCATCTTCCAAGCCCTTCAAGTTATCCATTATCCAACACCACCTCCCATAAGGCTCTGCTGAGACAGAAGACACACTGAGATCCTCTGAAAACTCATCCTGAAAGTTTCTTAACCCAGTGCAATGGCCTCAGCTAATAATGCTGCCCATTGACTACAACCATGAATATTCTAGAAGCTACAGTGTCCATAATTATTGAGCTTATTAACACACAATTTGCTGCTCTTGCAGAAGAACAGTAGATAAAGTAAACATTTAAAGGAGGATAAAACACAACCATTTAACAGAGGCAAGAAGCTGATAAAAATGTAATTACCTGTTTCTTTGTGGAACATGTTTGCAGAGTATAATCTCTAGTTTTGCTGTTTCTATTGCTGCAGACAATAAAAGGCATTTAGGAAAAGTATGGTTAAATTCTTCTCTGAGCTCTAACTATTAAACAATTTTGCCTTACAGTTAATTGTTTATTGAAAGATACATTTAAGACACTGACAGAAAGCTTCTGAGAATTTGGCTCTCAGTATCCGATTCCATATTAAGAGATCATATTCTAAATCTTACAATTTTACTCACTCTTACAGTTTCATATTCTGTGACATAATTTAAGAAAAGATATCTGTCTATTGTATATGTACTATTTTTGGTATTTTTGGTGTTAATACATTCAGTGGTATGATATGTGATATCTTTCAAAGAGGAAATATGGGAAAAATAATTTTTTTCCTCCCTTCTGCTCTTTCAAACCTGCTTTGTGGAACAAATTATTTCTTATATTAAAATTATATATTTTATATATTTTTCCTGTCATCTTGTATAACAAAAAATCTTCTACTTTTAGACCCTTACTTTTTTCATAATAAAACTATTCAGTCTCAAGCAAGAGCCAAAACTCTCAACTGAACTTAATAGCAGAGCTTCTTCTCATGTAGGACAAAGGTCTAAGCCATGTTCCCCATTTCCCCACCTAAAGCATCTGCACCTTTTACCAACTCAAGAGATGTCTCTGCTTCCTCTAAAGGCAGGACTGAAGAGGATTCAAGGTCAGGAAAGTACTGCTAAAAGCTGTGGCAGAGGATTAAGGCTGACTCTTCCTCTTAGGAGCCTTTTTGTATGAGTATTTCAGGAACCAATGGTAGGCACTATCTCCTCCAAATGGCTGCGTTGGGTTCCCTCCTCCATCCTTGCCCCTTGAAGCCCACCAGACACAGCCTGGATCTGTTGGATCTTAAAGCCCCTACAAAAGGCCATCTTGAGCAAAGACCATTTATGAAAACTCCAGGTCAGCAATTTTTCATTTGGCTCATTCTTTGTTTCATCCATCCTGCCCCACAAACTCTGGAAGCCTAACCTATTTCCACATGGCTACAGTATCTCCCCTTCAGAGTTCCTGCTCAGGATGCTATAGTCTCTGTGCTTCATGGTCCCAGATGAATAGGTCATGCTCTCTGCATAGTCTCTTTGAAGCCCCTCTCACTAGGTAGAAGTAAAAGGAAAGTACCTCCTGTCTTTCCCCAACAGGACAAGGGAAAGATCATGCTACAACATACTGACAACTTCTTTGAAGAAATTCTCTTCTGACTCTCTAGCTTCCCTTTTGTATAGACATATGAAGCTGCAATAACAAATTAATCCTAAAGTGTCAGTATCTTAGCATGGGCTGCTGTTTCATCAGGTGATCCTATGTTGCACACGACTTCAGTTTTGTGGCTCAGCCACAACCACCAAAACTAGAGAAGAGAGTGCATGTAGAAGCCACACCCACTCTTTTATGCTTTGATGTAGAAGTAACAAGTATCCCATTCATTCACAGTCCACCGACCAGAACTAATCTTGTGGCCCCACACAATTAACAGGAAATGTAAGAAAGCACAGGAAGTATTGGTAAGTCTACCTATCTTAGCCACAACCCTTAACATGGATAAGGGGCTTATGGACCAAAACAAGCTTTTATTTTCTTTGCAAGTCCTTCTTCAACACTAGAACATCTCACTTTGTTATATGGGGGTTGTTGACATCTAATGTCTCAGGTATCAGCCAAAATAGAGATAAAGAGTCTCATTAAAATAACCCATTATTCTTGTGTTAACCTTTTAAAAGCTTACAGCATACAGTAAAAACAATTAACATTTACAGAGCACCTACTAGGTACCAAGCTCTTAATCATATGTTTACATGCATGACCATATTTGACCCTCACAAAAATGCTTATATAGATGGTAATGTCAGAATTTATAATATGATTAAATCTGAGTCTTAGAGACTAAATACATCTGCTAAAGTGAGTTTATTAAGGAAGGAGTCCAGGTTTAGAAGCCAGACGTGTGTTTCACAATAGCATTCTTTTCAACATGGTTCACATTTTGTCCACCCCAAGCAAAATTCACTAGTGCACCAATCCATTTTCTCAGCTCCTGAAATATTCAAAAGGCTTAATAATAAATTTGAGGTTAATATTAGGATCATTTTCAGAATTAACGATTTTCACTAGATTTTAAAAATGTAGAAATATCACTAAGCCTCAAGTAATAGAAAGTCTAACAATCATTTTTTTATGTCTGTCTCTCAATATTCTAATCTCATTTTGTGTTTATATAAACCATGCCTTCCATGGGACATACCTTAGTTATGATCTCAGCCTTATCTATCTCTAACAGATGGAAAATCTAAAGGGGATGTTGGAGACAATGGATTAAAAAGTATGCTAATTCATACTTGACATTTTCCTACTTGCCTAATGTCCTCACCTCTATTTTGACCTCTGTGAGGTCTTTTAGTTAGACATCCACTTCCGGTACATCTAGAATAATGTAAACCTTGAGATATTCCATCTACAAATACCAATGGTTTATATAATTCATAAGATATTCATACTATAAATCAAATTAATTTATCATACCATGATTCCAACCTTCCTCATTCTTATGAATTATTTATGTACATAGAGTCCCAAGTTAGAGGAAATCTAATGAATTGTACTGAAAGTACAGTGTAGTTTTGAATGTGTGGAAGACAGGTCATCCTCAACAGCACGCAGCAACTAGCAGTTCAGAGACTGATGGAACAGCCTCAATGAAAACGACAGTCTTGATCACTTTCAGCCTATGAGAAAAAAAAAAAACTTTTTAAAAGAATTCCCCAATTCTAGGCAATAATCCTTACCTATGGCTCTAGGGATGCTGGAGTGCTTAAGCAATTAGCAGTATAGTGAGCAGGGAAAATAATAAGATAAGACAAGACAAGATAAGATAAGACAAGATAAGATGAGATAAGATAAGATAAGATAAGATAAGGTAAGATAAAATATAAAATAATAAAATAAAATAAAATAAAATAAAATAAAATAAAATAAAATAAAATAAAATAAAATAAAAAAATAAAATAAAATAAAATAAAATAAAATAAAATAAAATAAAATAATATGAACCACATTGAGTGGTCTCAAGCAATGCTGTATGACCTCTTCAAAAGCTGGTTAAAGAATCCCACACAGGTGAGCCCTCATGTCAAACTAGAGGCTACTTGTATTTTCTTCCTCTCCTGAGAAAATTCAATTCAATGCCACAAATATTTGCTGAGCTCTCATGTATAGTGGCTCAGCATTCTTGTGGGGAATAGAGACATGAGTGTGAATTAGCCTTGGGTTGTGTCTTCCTTGGATGGGGTGGAGGCAGGGTAGAATCACACACAAACAAGGCAAGGGCCTAAGGGTTGGACAAAAGGCCAGTGCACTCTAGAGAGGTTAAAGATCACAGACCACTGGTGATACCTATCTGACTCGGCACATGCATGCATGCATGCACACAGCAACATTTGCACTAGACCCAGCTAATTCGCACTATTCCCCAGCCCCTTCTCCCTTGCACCAGCTGCCTCTAGGTGTAAAGGAAATTACTTTGTAAATCAATAGTTAGGTGCTAAATATCTATCAGCACCTATCAGGCATTTAGGTAAATTACCCTTCTATCTTACTCTCATGAGTTCTTCACTGAACTAGAAGTTCATCCCTATCCCAGTCAACATGGCTTTCTCATTTAATTTCAGGTTTTGGATACTTGTTTCATTTAGCACAAACCATCTGCCAGGATCTGTGCTAGATACCAGAGACAAAAATGAATATGATAAAATCTTCATTCTTAAAGACTTTATGCTGTACTGAGGGAGACAGAACATACAAAGAAAACATGTGGCAGAGGTTATTGCTTAACTCTTTAGAACTACCAGTCTAGTGGGGATTTTGACCTCTAGAAGAAAACAAAGGTTGGAGGCATGAGTCGTGGATTAGTTGCCTCAGGAGAAGGCACGCAGTATGAAGAAGCTGGGAGAGGAGCATGTGGGAATATGGCAGACGTTGCACACACTCAACCCAGAAACACGTCTAACCATCTTCCTGCTTATGGGCAGAGACTTTTTAATCACAGTGAAGGAAGCAAGCACTCCTGCCCCACCTTCCTGGGTATGAATCATGATTATTCTAAGTCAATGTGGAATCCATTTCTCTTTGCCAGAGGTTTGTCTTGGTGTGTACACAGTTCTGGCCAATGGTTCATAAGGAAAAATCCACAGGAGGCTTTCACTTGGAAGCCTGAAAGACAGACTCTGTGAAAAAAGCTCTTTGGTACCATTCTTGATATGGCAATGCTGTGAGCATTGCGAGTCAGAGCAGCCAACCTGTGGCCATAAGGCTAAAGAACTAACACACGATGGCAGAGTACAAGTATATAAAGAATGTGGGTGCCAGCTAAAATTGTTGAACCGTGGAAAGACCCTAGAATTGCCTACTTCTAAACTGCTTTGTAAGCTAACAATGAACATCTCCACAAATCAAGCCAATGTTTATTGAGCGTTCCATTACCAGCAGCCAAAAGTGTCCTGACGCAGGGTGTGTAGAAGTCAGGCACGTCCCATGATGTGTCAAGGGTTTCACCACAAGCTCAAGATGCCAAGATAAATAAGTTCCCACCTGTGCTCTCAAAAACCAACCATTATGATGTGGTGCTATGGGAAATGTGAGGATGGGTATCTGGAACAAGGAATTATGAAAGAGAATTTAGAAGGAAATGTCTGAGCAGAGTATGGGAGGTTAAAGGGGAGTGGGTGAGATGGAGAAAGAGGTTGAGCAGGGCTACTTCTATGCCAGCTGCACCTCCTTTCAGCCTGGGTCATGTCACTCTACTGACAGCCCTTCCAAGTTCCCCCATAAAACCTGCTCCTGAAGACTTGACTCACGAGGTCTCCTCATTAGTCTTCTCTCTAGGGGTTGTAGACTTGATGAAGATAGACAAAGGGTCAGAGAGTTATCACTCTAAGAAACACGCCATTAAATAAGTGACTTCAAAATCTTCCCTGGGGTGAAGAAAGATACACTCAGAAAAGTCCCTTCAGGTGGCAGAAGAAGCTGCCCTGGGACTGGACTGTTCCCATTCCTGCCTCTCCAGGGACTCTCTCTCTCTGGCTCATCTTCTATTGGCTCCTGCAGCCAAAAAGCCTAAACAAGAACAAATGCCACAGTGGACCACAGCTTGAGGAAAATTAAAAGCATACATGACAATCCATTACATCTAGGCAATAGAAACAACCCACCTGAATCAAACAACAGAAGCAACCCACCTGGATCAATGACCATCTCCCCAAGGCTTCTTACCCATGCTAATTACAATAATTGCCATGGATCACAACTCCACCACATGCCAGGCACTATGTGAGGTGCTTGACATGTTTGATCCTAAGCACGTCTCACAAAAACTCTGTAAAGTCGGTAATGTTATTATTCCCATTTAACAAATGAGTAAACTGAGACCCAAATCATTTAAATAATTATCTCAAAGTAACATGGCTTATAAGTAAGTACGCAAATGGAGATTTGATTATGGGTCTAATTCTAAAACTTCATATTTTACCACCATAAGATCTTATTCTACCACTCCCTAAAAAAAACAGAGTTCATTCCTACAATATTATCTGCATAATGACCAGGAGTTTAGCAAATGGGTAAAAGAGTTGATTGAGAAGCAATTTGAATTCATTACCCCTTAAATTCAATAAAAATTTACTGAGTATCTGCTCTGGATTAGGCACTGGATCACAGGGATGTGCTCAATAAGGCTCCTGCTCACAGTTTTGGAAGAACAAACAACCTCATATTCTAGAACAGCCCTGACCTAAATCAATATGATGGCAGACGTCAACTGACAACTACATGATTTAACCATGCATCTAGAGGCAACATATCTGGAAAACAGAAAACTGATTCTTCATTATTGTGGAAGGACAAATGGAGCCTGAAAACGTCAATCCATCATTCATATGGTTGCTAAAATCCTCATGTAACCTCCCTCCTCAGAGGAGGCACAGCTGCCGTGAACTCACCCTTATGATTCCAAACTCCCAGCCCTCTGTCACCCTTCTTGATGCTGCTTAAGATGCTTCTAGAGCTCATGAAATTCTTTTGCTTTTGTTGTTGAAACTCCTTGCAAATCTCTCACCGTCAAGGTGCCAGGGAATTAATCAGGCCTGCCTTGACTGCAGACTTGCAGGCTAACTAAATGTCAGGGGATTTAGTGCTTTAATCTCATGGGCAGGGGAGGCAAATTTTCCCATATGAAACAGCAAGAGCCTTGTACATAGCTACAGGTATAATAAGGAAAACTGTTGAAAATACGTAGAATAATAATAAGAGCTAATATTTATTGAATGTTGGCCTTATTATTTTTTTCAAGACATCAGTTCTCAGTAAAAGCTCTGTTTTGTGTCATATTCTCAGAAGTACAGTTTGCTTTTACTCATTCTCCTCTCTTCTCTTATCTCTGTTCCTTCCCTCCTTCTCTCATGTCAAACAGAGTATTTGTTAATGATTAGTTTCAAAGCAGAGGAACACCTCTAGGAGAACTCCTATATATATGCATATATATTTAATTTCACAGAATGTCATGGTTAAAAGAGAACTTCAATGTTATCAGCTCTTTATTGAATGTACAGGAAGTTCTCCTCACTGTACTATTATGGTCAATAGCATAATAGCACTTAAAGATGTCTACATGTTAATCCCTGGATGTTGTAAATATATTATGTTAAATGGTAAGGGAGAATTAAGATTGCAAATAGAATTAAAGGTGCAAATCAGCTAACCTTAAGACAGAGAAATTGTTCTGGATTATCTGAGTTAACCCAATGTACATAAAATTCTTTAAACGTGGAAGAGGCAGAAAGCCAGAGTCTGAGAGATTTGAATATGTTATGCTACTGGCATTGAACATGGAAGTAGAGACCATGAGCCAAGGAATGTGAGCAGCCTCTACGGACTAGAAAAGTCAAGAATACAGGTTCTCCCCTAGACCTCCAGTAGGAACCCAGCCTACTGATAACTTGATTTTCCTCTCAGTAAAACCCATCTTGGACTGCTGACCTTGAGAACTGTATGAAAATTAATCTGTCATTTTAAGTTACTACTTTTGTGGTAAGTTGTTACAGCACCAAGACAAACTCATACAAGTGGATTCATTTATACGCATTCAGTTTCTTATTTAATCATTACTGTGACTCAGGTATTTATCTCCATTTTACAGATGATAAAACTGAGGCTCAGAGAGGTTCACTGACTTGCCCAAGACCATATGGCTATTCAGTAACAGTAAAATTCAAACCCAAGTCTGTCTGACTACAGATTCCAGAGTCTTTACTATACCTTGTTCTCTACATCAGTGGTTTACATACTGCAGACTACAGCCCACTAGTCCTGAGGTAAACATAGGAAAGGGCAATTTTTTTAAATGCAATTAGAATATTTGTGTGTGTGTGTGTGTGTGTGTGTGTGTGTGTGTGTGTGTGTGTGTATATATATATATATATATATATATAGAGAGAGAGAGAGAGAGAGAGAGAGGAGACTGGATGAGATGGGAGAAAAGGAAGGGAGAAATGCGGGGAGGACAAAAAAAGAAAGGAGTGAGAAAGAGGAGGGTGGGGAGGGGAGGAGACAGGAGAGAGAAAAGTACACTAGAGATGCTATGGGTAAATGTTTTGTCAATTTGGATATGTTGTAGATGTATATTGGTGCATGATGCAAACTTTATTTCTTACCATAGTTAAAGTAAAACTTTTTGAGACACTCCTCTATAATATACCCACTGGAGAGAATTGGAAAATATGATCCAGCTTCTGTCCTTGGGAATATCTATAATCTAAAAAGAGACTCATAGCAAACTAGAAGGCGCTATAGTTACAGGCTGGGTCAGGTACAATCTGCCAAAGAATCAATCCACATCATGGGCTCATATCATCACATTGCCCTCTGGAGGTCTTCAGAGCACCCCCACCACCCACAGGGACTCACACACAATAGCACAAAACAGAATTCATTACTTTAACCACAAACCACTTCTCATCTAGTGCTGTAATTGTAGTTAACAGCATCACTACCAACCGTTTGCTCTAAATGAACACAACATAATCTCCAGTCTCTTTCAACTCTTCTGACATTAAGACCATTAGATTTTGCCTCCTAAATCCCCAAATCATCCCTTTTTCTTCATTCTTATTGTCACAGCCTTGAGACTCCTGTCCTCTCCCATCTGGACAACTGTGATGTCCTCTCAGCCTATCTCCCTGACCCCAGTCCCTCCCTCTCCAGTTCACACTGCAGTATGAGACCACAGATCCTACCATGTCCTTCCTTTCTTACAGCACTTCCTGGCTTCTTGTTTCAAGGTATACAAGTTCAACACTTGTACCCCAAAGTCCCTGTTTCCAACCACCTCCCATAATAAACAGACCCTACAGCCTACCTACATCAAACTACTTGAAAGTCTGCATGTGGACCATCAATTTTCAGACTATGCAAATTTTACATGTACTGCCTTCTCTCCCTAGAATGGTGTTCTTCCTGTTTTCTATCTAGGGAAACCCTCCATCTAGCAATGCTGGAAACTTAACTTTCCTGACTTCCTTAGGCAAAGAAATCATATCCCCTGGTGAGTTCATGGCTGTAGGGACTTATTTCTTCTACAATATTTATCCAAATGTATCTTACTTTCTTCTTCAGTGCTTCTAAGGCAGGACCCACCTTACAACTATGTTTTCACCCCAATACCTAGCTTAGAGACCAGGGCATGGAGAGTCTGTCCAAAAAATAACTAATCAATGGTCAGAAGGTACACTGGAGCTTTGGACCTTGACATCCTTGGCCTTTCCTTCTGTAAGGTTCCCATGCACCACAATCTAATGGTTTCAGAAATAGACTCTTACTCTACCTCCAGAGGGTTGCACCTCATTAAATGCAGTCTCTGAGCCAGAAACTTGATCAGCCTTCCAATGACAAGGCATGATTTACCTCCATTGTGTACCTTTGATGCATTAAGTGAGATCTGAGCATGTCGTTCTCCTATGCAAAACCCTTCAATGGCTCCAAATCTTGAGATGAGGTTTATTAACCTAAAAATAGAAAGCCAAAGTGAGAAACAAGCATTTATGTGATATCAAAAAGACTTAGAATACTGGGAAGCACTGATTCAGACAGGAACACAAAAAAATATGCTCCTATTAGGAGATGAAGACATGGGGTATTTATGAGAAGAGAAAGAGGAATGATTACATGAATAGAAGGGAGTAATTTCTACAGGTACAAACAAGCTAAATTATTATTTAGCTATACACGGTAATGCTAATTCTAAAGAATATCTTTAATTTTCATTCCAGCAGTCAGGATGTCTGTTTTCCTGTTAGCTTTACACACAGTTGTTTGGATACTACGTTGCTTTGACCCACCAAAGTTTCTGTTGCCCATTTGAAATATTTCAAAGTTTTGAGAAGTGAAACATGCAAGGTAATTTCTGAGATGGTGGCTCCGACTCCACTGTGAAGTGACTCCATTTATATTATTTTTCACAAGTTCAAATTTTTCAGTTTTTATAATGGTACTTAAAGCCCTGTTTGGTCTAGCCCCTGCCCACCTCTCCAGGAAGTCCCTGCCTCTCAAGCCACATTAGCTTTATCATGGTTGCACCTTCACCTTCCACCTCAGGGCTTTCCTAAAGCATCTTCTCTGTGGAGCATGAATTCCATCAGAGAAGACATCTTTCTTGCTTCAGTTTAATTAACTCTTCCTCCAAAGCACTATGTCATTTTTCCTTTCTAGCACTTACCAAAACTTCAATTTTACATTTTATTTGCATGTGTGTTTGATCAATGTCAGTTTACTAGGCTCTAAGCTCACTCAAGGCAGAGACCAAATATATCTGGTTCATTCTTCTCTCTCTAATTTCTAAGCCGGCATCCTATAAGGGCTCACCTAACAATTGACCAGTGAAAGAAGTTAATCAGCAGTGTAGACTGTTCTGCAGAGCACCAGTTTCCCAGAAAAGTCCCTGGGGCCCTGGTTGGGGCTAGAAGAAGTTAGAGCAGGTGAACTCCACACTCCACACTCCACTTGGCCCATAGAATCTCTGCACTGGCCTAATTTAGATGCTGGGCCTCCACATAAAAGTTTATTTTTACTGGTTATTCTACCGGTAAAGTGTGTCAGATTACAGTCAAACATAGGAACGTGGAAGACAGGGGTTGATAATAAAAGAACATCATGAGAGGATTTGGAAGATAATAGAACTGCTTGCATCTTCACTGCGGCAATAGTTCCCAATTGTATGCATTGGTTAGAACTTATAGAATGTGCTGAATTTTACAGTGTGTAATTTTTTAAAGCAAATAAAAGTAGGAAAGACTTGATTGCTTTTGGAGGTTATCTCCAGAGTCATACATTTGAAGGAATTTGACATTATGACTAAAAAAATTCACTTCAGGCATGTCAAAATGCAAGGCTAGCCTGAATATGATTCATGCAGTCATTTTCCTAATGAGAGGATCAAAAAATTGTTTTTGACTCACTTGAACATATCAACTATTAGAACAGATTAGATTGCCAAATAACTATAAGATTTGTTTTATTAGATTAGTTAAAAATAAATATTTAAAATTACGTATTATGTATAATAACGTGGATTTAGAGATACTGCTTTCTTTGTTCACACATTTTACAAAGCAGCTTTCTTGGAACTTTTCATACTCATTGTTAACAAGAGAATGTCTGTTGTCACCAAAGCCATTTTTTACGTCACATAATACAAAACACGGTTCTTCAAAACACATTATCTTCACTCCCATAACAGTTATTTGTAGTATAGCCTTTTATGAATCCATATAATGTTGTCACTTGGACAAAATTTTATTAATCTTGTAGTTATTTTCATGATTTGCATAAAGCAAGCCTTCTCAACTATAGCATTATTGACATTTGGACTGGATAATTCTTTGTTGCAGGAACCTGTCCTGTGCACTGTAGGATGTTTATCAGCACCCTTGGCCTCTACCCACTAGATGCCAGTAGAACACACCACCCCCTCAGTCATGACTTTCAAAATGTGTCCAAAAATTTCCACATGCCCCCTAGAAGGCAAAAATCACCCCCAGATAAGAACCACTGCCATAGAGCAACTTTCACTGTACCGTAAGTCCTCACATAATGTCATAGATAGGTTCTTGGAAACTATGATTTTAAGGGAAATGATCTATAACAAAACCAATTTTACTGTAGTCTAGCTGATACAAACAAGAGTTAAGTTCCTATGACATATTTCTGGTCACAAAAACATCACCAAAATTCTTTTTAAAAAGACCCAAAACACTTCTAATATTAAATATTTAAATAGATGTGAGCTTTACCTACATTTAATAAAGATTCATTTTTTAAAAAGTAAGATTATTATTTTCTAGCCTGTTTATTTCAGTTCAGAGTCACAGGTGGCCAGAGTTCATCCCAGCAGCTCAAGGTGGCAGCCCACTGTGGGCAGGCTGTCCTTCCTTCTCAGGGCATGCTCACGGACACACACTCACTCAGACTGGGACAAGTTAGATACGTTTATTCACTCAACATGCACATCTTTGGGATGTGGGAGAAAACCAGAGTCCCCAAAGAAAATCCACACAGACCAGGGGTGAATGTGCCAACTGCATACCAGCAGTGGCCCTAGCCAGCAGTCAATTCTTTTCTCATCCATGTTATAAGAAAATGACGTTGAATGATGTGATGTTATTCGAGGACCTGCCATGTTGTTGTATTACCTCATTTTAAAGATATTTATTTATAACAACACCAATATTTGAATTGTGAGGTCAGATACCCAGAAACCACTACTAAATTTTTTTGAAATTCTTTTGCCTCATCTTTTACTGATTGTTATTTGAATCTACAATACATTCAAGAATCAATTAACGTATTTTCAAGTCTCTGTGTCTTCTCCAGAGATTTGTTGTATTTCGCATCTAAGGATTCTAATATAAAAGAATTCTTATTCTTTTGAGAGTTAATTCTGGGAAAACTTCACCTCAGATGCAAGCACACAGGATAACCCAGGCTAATTTTACCTACAATATTCTCACAAGTGAACATACAGCCTTTGCTAGAATACTTCAAGTGACAGAGTCCTCACTACTTAACCTGGCAGTTCTAATGGCATAGTTCTTTCTTCTAATAAACTCAGACCTCCCTGCCCAGAACTCCTAGACATCAGACCAAGTTCTGGACAAAGTCAGCCCCTTCACAACAGAGCAACACTTTAAATAACTAAAGGCAATAAATACATTCTGACTTTAGTCATTTCTCTTCCGGGTTAAAGATCCCTGCTCTTTAAGCTGCTGTTCGTAAGATTTTTTTTTTTTTTTGACGTGACTTCATCCTCAGCCTTGTCAATGGCCTCTTAGAAAGTGGGGCTTAGAACGAACCTTGGGAAAGTCTGTTCAAGACAGAAAAAGGAACTTTGATCATCTGGACACTTTGCAAGCTAGAAATGGTCAGCTTTTTTCACAATATTTAGCTTAGAAACTACAAAAATTCATATAAACTCCACATAAATAACTACACCATATTTCATTAAGTAAATTAAAGAACAGTAGTTAATGCTGTTCTGAACCCCATTTTGCCCAACAAAGAGATATGTTTAGTGAAATGAAAGTATCACAGGAGGTATAGAAGGAAAGAGGCCTCTGGATATCACAAAATGACCAAATAGAGACTGAGATGGAGGCAGACAAAGAAAGAGAGAGACAGAGACAGGGAAAGATTAAGAGAGAGAGAGAGAGAGATTAATAGAGAAAATTTCAGCATCTTTTTGGGTTTTGTTTGTTTTGGGTTTGGGTTTTTTGGTATAGTCTTATTTAGGAGCTATCCAGTGGTCCACTGTGACTCTCAGATTATTTTCTTGTGTAACTGCACAAAACCAATCCTACTCCACTGGCTTTTGAAGAAAAGTCACATGATTGTGAGAGTCAGGTGCAATAATATTTTATATCTTTTAGCTACACACCATAAAGAAAATTTTTTTGATTTCTGCTAAACCTTAAGGGAATGAATATCTGGGGCCTATTTCCTTAATACTTTATCCAAGATAATGCAGAATTATGATTTGAGATTAAAAGCCACTCCATAAGAAGATTAGTAACACAGAAAAGCAGATATAGAAAAAGTATATTTTATAATGATGCCTACCACTAAACTGAATTAAGTCTGATGACTCAGATTTTCTACCTGGACTTTAAATTCTCATTTCTGCGAGAGTTAAGTACTTGATAAATGCGGATTAACTAATAGCCCTTGATAAGGATGTTTTGAAGAAGCCATTGCTAGTCTCAGCAATGTGTGTTTTTGAGGACCTCTCCTCCCAACCACTGATCTCTCTTTTTCAGGAAATCAGCCACTTTCCCTGTGTGATGCAATTAAAATGGGCCATCAGCAATAACCCATGACATCTGGATCATTACCAGCCTCTTTTTCCCTAGAAGATTTATCAGGTCCATGGTCCAGCTTCCCCAAGACCAGCTAAATACCTGGATGAAAGTTAATACAAGTCAATAGCAAGATGTCTCATGGTTAACATTCAGCTCCATTTTAGACAAATATATTAACTCAAAAGAATGAGTAAAAGAGGCAGTTCAGACAGGAAGGCAGTGGTATGAAGTAGATGATTTTGACAGTGCCCTCTACAATACTCTGAGTGGGTGACTGTCTGCTCTGTGGCTGAGAAGTTTATAGTGAGGATTTTTATTTGTTTGCTTTGGTCATGTGAGTGTTTTTTAAAAACAACTCACAAGCCCTTTAGTTTAAGAATCTTATTACCTCATTTATTTCTTCAAGTGTTCAAATTATCGACCACCTTGTGTGAACCGGTAGATAAGCCTGAGTCTCACATCTGCAGCAGCAGGCAAGGGGCAGAGGCTTAGAACCACCTAATCTGACCATTAGAGTTTTAATTTTCTCCACTGAGGAGCAGAGAAGACAATGAAGCTGTGAGCAATACATCTACAACCTGTAAACAGCCATCCTTCCTGCTCCTGAGCAAGATCCAATACCAATCTAGTCTTATCTGTCTAGAAAATCATTATGTGAAGATTTGAAAAGGTTAAAAGAGTTCCAGTTTTCGCTTCTTATAATTTCATCTACAGCACCAAGAAAGGGAGGAATCTGACAGGTATGGGACAAATTTGGTTCACTAAACTACCCACAGGAAAATGTTCAGCTTATCTCTCCAAGGAACAAAAGGAAGCCATAATTTATGGCACACTCTGTCCCAATTTGTCCTAGTAAAACATCAGCCTTCAAGATATAATGAAGGTGGTGAGTTCTGGACAGAGGTGAGTATAAAATATGAAAAGCCAGTTGGACTTCTTAACCAATTATACCAAGAGCAGTTTTTGAGCACCTACTGTGTGCCAAACATCGCAAGTCGAGTCTCTGAAGGGGCTTACAGACCAGGAAGACTCAGATAAGTAAAACAAAGCTGATAGAATTGACTAATCTTTAAAGTATAATAGTGAGGTCAATAAAACAATAGTGAGGATGAAGGAATTATACAAATATAGGAAACTGTATGGGTAAAAACACTGAATTTTGAAGCTGCAAGGCATTCAAAAGACTCCCTCTTTCTCAACTGGTGCAGGAGAAAGAGCAGCACACCATTGAGAGATCTATGGAGGAAACACATTATGTAAAGTTTGAGCATAGTTATTCAACAATGGCAGGGCGCCTAAGAAGTGGCCCCTGACCACCCAAAACTTAGAGTCTAATTTAAAAAGCTTATACATATGTATTAGTTAGGATTAGTTTAAAGATCATTGTATGGTACTGATTCTAAGCCCAAAAGTGAGCTCAATGCAGACTAAAAGACTCAGAGAATCAGAGAGGAAAAGCAGTAGAACAAACACTATGCCCTGAAGAATGTACATAAAAAGAAAGGGAAAGAAAGGGCTGCAAGGCAGAAGAGACAGCATGAGGAAAAGCACATCGGTAAAAACAAGCAAGACAATTCACAAAGAACTGTTGGGTTACAACAAATGGCTTGTGTTAGGAAACAGTAGACACTAATTTTATGGGAGCCTAAAATTAATAACAACAAAGACTAATATACAAGCAGAATTAGAGTATTGTATGCACAACTGGATACCAGAGAATATTGAAATTCATTCCTACCCCTTTCTTCCTTGTCTGACTCAGGGATATTCCATCTTCCCTCCTCTGCTCTCCAAAGTAAATGCTTCAGTGATGGAGAATATCTATCCTCTCTACATCTTATCTCAGAAAAATGTCCCTTTGAAGGGACTAGTTCTGGAATCTGAGATGAAAAGTATGGATCAGAGGAAAAATGAAGTCCTCCACCCCCACCGTCCCATTTTATAGACAAGGAAGCAGAAGCCCAGAGAGAAACACTAATTAGGTCAAGGCCATACCCCTATCCGTGATAGCAAGGACATTGATTAAGGTCCTGAGAGTGCCTGTGGTCAGCACCAGACTGAAAATGTGTATGGGAAGAAGAACGGAGGGCTTAGTCTGAACTTTAGAAGAGAGCATAAACTGACAGCAAGAAAAAAAAGAGATAGAATAGTGAGATAACTAGGAAGAGAACTAAGAAAATGATGGTGGGCTGTATTAATCATATTGTTTTTATTTTCTGTATCTTATGATGTTTTGACAACTTAAATACCTTGCAGGCTAAGAGAAACTGCCCTTCTTGGGACTAGCCAATTCCTTAAGATAACAAAGTGCTTGGCCAGAAACACACGTTTCATATACAAACTAACCAATCTTGAGCCTTCATATTCAAACCACCTCCTTTATCTGTTTTATAACTCTAGAAAGCAATATTCCTTTACCATTGTCGCCCTGAGGTCAGTTACCAAACAGCTGGGGACAACTACTATGCCCCAAAGCCCGCTGAAATTATCCAAACTGTCCAGTCTTAAAATATTTACCTTACCCTGTCTTTCCTTTCCCAAGGAAACCCCCCAAAAGGCTATGGCCTAGGTGTTCCCCTCATTCCTGCTTCTGCCTCTTGACCAAAGCTAATGCTTCCCCATATGGCCTTGCATGCCATCGCAAGCCCCCTTTTCTCTAAAAATATAATAATAATTCTTCTTTCAATGACATTTGCCTCTCTGAGTCATCACTTGGTCACCTTTATAAATTAAGACCCAGCACAGACCATGGGCACAGATAACATTTTTACTAGAAATGGAAGTTTACTTCCAAAATATCCTCTCTGGTAAAATATTACAGATAATCTCTTCGACCTGAATAGCCCAGCCAAAATAAATAGAGCATATTTACAATGTCCTGAGACCAATAATATATTCCTAATCAATAGATTGACTTTTAAGTAGCAACAGTAATAGAGTATCTAAAAAGTGAGCAAGATATATATAGCATGCTCATATACACACATATAAAAACAGTCATATTATTTTAAATTAAAGCAAGTTCAAAAGATCCAAAATGTAGCAGGCAGGCAGAAAAGTAATTTTATGTTATTTATTAAACACAATGAATAAACCTCTATGGAATAACTTCAGCATCAAAGAAATCAAATGTGACAAATGGCAGCTGCAAAAAAAATTGTCCATTGTCAGAAATACAAAGAGAAATGAACATACTTAACATAATTCTGAAAACAAGTGTGTAGTTTCAAATGATTATGAAGTGGATAGGAGCACAGGCACATATAAAAGGTATCTCCTTAGAAAGTAGGGGGACTAAGTTTCCTTGGACAGAATAAAGGCAGCGAATGGTGACTATACAGACCTAACATGAAGTGGCACAGCAGACCACCATTATTTTGTTTTGTTTTGTTTTCCCTTAGCAAAAGAACCTCTGACCCTTCAGTTGAGTAAATGGCCACCCAGAGAAGATTGCATTCTCCAGACTCAGTAAAATTATGGGGCTAATTCTCGAGTGAATTCTGAGGTGGTAGGTTGTATGCAGCTTCTGGGATGTGTCTTGAAAAAGAGGGATATGCCTGTTTTTTCCCTTTTTCTCACTCTCCTACCTGGAATGTGAATGCGATAGTTGGATATCAAGCAGCCGCTATGGATCATGAGGATAGAAACCACGCCTGAGATACAGAGGCGCCCTGAGCTGGCTTCCCAAGGATTATGAAGCCCAGGAAGGGCCCTAACCTCCCGGTTCTTAATTATACATAAGAGAAAATAGACTTGATCCGTTTTAAGCCTCTGCCATGTCAGGGGATATTCCTAATAAACATGAAGGTAAGGATGTTGATTTTTTGAGAGATCTCACTTTGAAAGACTTGTCTCCTCAACAAAGCAGAAGGTAAGATTATAAACTGGGAGAAAAGAATGAGGAATAGGTGAAGTGAGGGCAGAGTGGGTATAAAGAGGACATAACAGAGAACTGACAGAATAGAACTAAAAGAAATGTCCTGCTGGATTGAGGCCCCAGTTGAAAAAGGAGGGTGTGGATAGTTATTAAAGTCAGTCTCATTTCAGCTTTATATAACAAAGCACACCTGTAAATAGATACTGGAAATAGAATGCAGACATTAGGCAGTTTTGTGTGGAGTTGGGATCGTCAACACAGGCAAAAATGAAAGGGTGGGGGAATAAGAAGTCTGGGTACCTGCAAAGGCACAGACAACTATGAGTTTTTGGATAAGAGAATCCAAACAAAGATAGAAGGAGAGAGAAAAAGAGAAAGTTAAATTTCAGGGTAATGATGAGGGTAAAAGGGAATTCAGAGGCAAGAGGAAGATGGGATGCCAGCAGGTGCTTGTTAGGGTCATGAGTTGTCATAGGTACACACAAATATGAACCATGGGTTTTCTATTTACTAGTAGAATTACCTTGGAAATGTCATTTAACTTTTTTGAGCCTCTATTCTTTCATTCAGCAAATGGAAATAAAAGTACTTATATTGTAGGATTAGTCCTAGATATTAACATAATGCTTGGCACAGAATAATTGCTTAAATAAATAACAGCTATCGCTACCAAGTAAAAAGGTGGTATTTAGGAAAGATAAGCTCAGAGCTTGAGATCTGAGGTGGCTAATAGCAAGTAACAGTAGAGGGCAAAGGAAGAAGGAGCCATATAGTTAGAACCACATCTGGGAATTTCAAGTTCTTCCACCCCAGCATGAGACCATGCTAAAGCTTTGATTTTCAACCTGGATTCCACATAACCCTGTGATTGCTCAGAAGAGCCTCAAGGGGTAGATCCCCTTAGAAGAGAAAAGAGAGAAGAGATCCTCTGGAAGCAATGCCTGCCCTCCTCGCCCACTTCAACCAAAGTAGTTCTTTCTTTACAATTTTATACATATTTTACATTTTGCAGTTCAACATGAAATTTAATTCAGAAAGAGATGTCTAATGCTAAAAGTAGGTGAAACAGGAAAAGGTAGAAGAATAAGAAAAGAGAAGTAGAAGCAAGTAGTAGTAGTGGTGGTGGAAAAGTGGTAGTAGCAGTAGTAAAAATGGTAATAGAGATTGTAGTAATAGCAATAGTGGTAGTTGGTATAGCAGTAGTACTGATGGTGGCAGTAATAGTAATGGTGGTAGTAGTAATAATGACAGTAGTGGCAGTAATGGTCATTGTAATAATGGTAGTAGAAGTTGTAACAGTCATTGTGCTAGTAGTAATTTGCAACCGTCAAGTGCACAGCAGTTCTCTCTACTCAGTGTTATATATACACCAAAAGACACCAAAGAAAGCCCAGCTGGATGCGTCAGTCAGAGTGCCAGCAGAAAACAGATGACATACTCAAAAGAGGTGTTTGGGAATGACTTTCAGATATGTAACAAGAGTTAAGAAACCACTATAAGGTGGTGAAGCATTCCCAAGGCAACAGTGGAGCAGCAGTACCACTACTAGACCTGAAGCGGCAAGTAGAGGGAACAGCTAAGTCAGGCTGTAGAAGACTACTGATGAGGGCATCGCCTTCAGAGAAAGGACACAGCCACTGCTAGCCCACTGACCCATGGGGAGGGAACCCAGAGAATAAATTCTCTGGCCTCTCTCTCTTCCCTCTTTCTTTTCTCCTGCTGGTTGTGTGCACTGGCCAAACCAGCAGAAACCAGATAATGAGGGAGCCCAATCAAGGCAGTCTATAGAGGTCAGGTTTCTGGGACATAGAGCAAGGTGAGAATGGTGGAAAGTGAATCTGGAGGGACAAAAAGAGAATATCTAGCACATTAGATTTCATTCTCTCTGCTAAAAATCCACTCTCCATCATTCTCCATGCATGTGTGCTATGCTGACATTCCCCATGAAGAATTCTCCATGTCTGATGGCTGGGCAGGCCAATAGAAACAAGGATGCACAATGCTTTTCCTGATTCCCTGAACACTCACTGCATTAGCTACCTATTGCTGTATAACAAATTACCCCAAATTTAGCATCTAAAAACAGCAAGAATTTATTATCTCACAATTTCTCTAAGTCAGGAATTTGGGAGCAGCTTACAGGGATAGTTCCAGCTCAGCATTCCTCAAGAGGCTGCCACCAAGGTGTCAGCCAGTGCTGTAGTCATCTGAGGGCTTCATGAGTCTGGAGAATCCACTTTTCAAATGGATCATTCACATGGCTATTGGCAATCAACCTCTCTCCACAGGGCTGCTTGAGTGTCCTCTTGACGTGTCATCTGACATTCCCGAGGGTGAGCAGTTTGAAAGTGAGAGACAGGAGAGAGCAAGAAGAAAGCCACAATACCTTTTATAACCTAGTTCCTAAAGTCATACTCTGCCACCATCACTTCTGCCTTTTTCTACCTTTATAAGCAGGTCAACAAATCTAGCCCACACTCAGTGGGAAGAGGAGAAGACGAAGAATAAGCTTTACCTCTTGAAAGGAGGAGAATTAAAAATTTTGTAGACAAACTTTTAAACTACCATATCCACATCTACCTGTACCCATTAGCTTTAATATTCTCCTTCTTGCTAATCCTACCTCCCAGGGGTCACACCACGCATGCACCTTCCACATGGGGAAGTCAGAGACACATCTCCACTGCAGCAGGCACCCTAGTGTTACCCAGTAAGACTTCACAGAGAGGGAATACAAGAGCTGCAAGTGGGGGCTGGGAGTGGGGAGCCAACTTCATGGTTCCCTTACTAATGAAAACAAATTATGATAAAAAAAAATGCATTTTTTCTGTTACTTCCCTTCCTCAAAAAAAATGGGGGTATGGTAAGTATGATAGCTAGACAGTAAAACAAAATATCTTGAAAATTATTTTGCTAAAATGTTTAGACAACTTTTTAGCTGGAGCCAGCACTGCACAACGAACTCTAAATGTTTGGAGTGATTTTTGTTTATTTGTTTGTATGATTGTTTGAGAAGGGGTAAAAAAGCAGAAGGGTTGGTGCCAGAAGGAAAAAACAACATTTTGAAAATAAAATGTCAGAGCTTTTTATAGAATGAAGAGCTTTAGATTTATTGATAAAAACCAAAGTTTAAAACATTTTCAAACAGGAACATATTTGGTATTTGTTTTTAAATCTCACATTATTCTCAGTTACAACTGAAATGTTGATAACATTCCCAAGCACTAAGAAATTGATTCTCACACTTTTACTTACAGCTTCTGGTAGTTTATGAGTTTCTGGCAAATACAATGTCTGTCTTTTTTCCAACTTTTACACATTTATTTGCCAGTCTAAGATAAAGATAATCACAGGCTTCATTTTTCCCTCATGACAGATGTATAAAACAGAAGTCACACAAACATAATGATGCAATCTATATATTTGTCAGTGTCTGTGTTCCTTCCTTATGTTCCTGTATTGCCTGGTGTCGTACATAAACAGTTTTGATCACATGTGGAATCCCAATTTTGTTGCAATGTGATCACAAAATCTGAGCAACCTTGAAAATTCATTTCCTTCATATTCCATCTAGGATAATAATCTTATGTTTGAACACTAGTCATTGCTTAAAAAAAAAGAACAGAAAAAGAAAAAAAAAAGAAAAGAAAAAAGTCTCCAACCTCTTTTAGTAAACTTTAAAAAAAATCTACACAATAGGATTCTTGTTTTTCATATTTTGGAAACTTTCCAGGAATGCTGATATTTGTCCTTTCGGCTTCAGTAAATGTTTTTGTAATGTGAATAGATAGCCCCTAGTTTGTCTTTGTGGTCCATTTAGATTACTGAATGTCAGATTTTATTAAAGTAGACCTTGCATGTTGTTTGATATATACAACACTCATGCCAAGAGTGCCCAAAGGCTGGTGGACAATTCTCTGACACCAAAGTAGGAAGTCATAAATGCCAACTTTATCTTTCATCACAACTGCCTCCCTAACGACAGGAAGGTCATTTTGCTCCTCCATATCTCCCTGTCTTTTATTGTCACACAGAAGTGGGAAAACCAAACTTTGATTTCTCTCTAACAGATGTCTAAGCAAAGATAATTTAAAACTAAGATAGACCAAAACAAAGAATTGTCCCCAAATTAAGTTTTTCTATGCACACCCTTCTTCCCTTCTTCGGTGTGCTTCCAACAGCCAATGCCTGCATATCTTCTTTAAGAGAGCCCTTGGAGTACTAGGAAGCCAGTTCCTGTATTTATCTCGCCTCTCACAGGGCAACCATTAACCAATAGCTGTTAAGTGAAAGAGGAAGGAAGCCTAATTCCTTTGTTCCAGGTGAGAAAATACTGAGATGTAACTTACCTTTGGATCGGGCCATGTCCTGGCTTGGCTTCCTCCCCTTCCCTGCTTTCACTCTTAACTCTACTCCTTCACCTGCCAGCCCTTCTTGAACAAAGCACTTGCACATGAATTTTCATCTCTGGGTCTGTTTATGGAGAACTAGACATAAAACATCTAGACTTAGAAAAGCAAACATGAAAATAATTCTCTCAGAAGGAGTTATATTTAGTAGGTACCATCAAATCTTTCCAGGTTAAGACAATGCTCAACCTTGAAGTATAAAAGGGAATGTTAGGAGAAATTATTTATTATTTGTTGAATTACCAGAGATCTTCTGAAGACCTCTTGAGCCTTATCATATTCCCTTATTATTGCCAATGATATCCAGATGGTTAAAATGAGATAAAAGCAATAATTTGATATTTGTACCAGTCATGATGAGTGGGGTTATGCTACAGTTACAAGCAAGCCCCAGTGTCAGTGGCCAAAGGCAAAAAAAAAAATTATTTTTCCCTTACACAATATATTACCAATATGAATTGTCAAGGAGCTCTATTATTGAGGTCACTCAGGGACTCAGGCTGAAAAAACTACCATCCTGGCATTTATGTCACATTCACTACTACAGAAGAAAGACTAATGGTTAAGCACACACTAGCCTTTAAAGCTTTTGCCTGTAAGTGACACATATCACTTCCACTCACATATCATGGGCTAAGACAAATTGTAAGTCCATGACTAACAGAAACTAATAGGGAAATGATTTTTACTATGTACCTACAAAGATGAGAACCAAATATTTGTGAACTCCTATGATGACTGATCAACCAGCAGGACTCTGAGAAATTAGATGTTGACTACTTCTAAAAAGCAAGCCAAACACTTTTAATGACTTTGAGTTACCAGAGTTTCAATGAAATTTATTCATTCGACAAACATCTGCTAATATCTTCTCTAAACAAGGGACTATGCTTAGGCCTGGCAGCAGAACAACATCATGATACTGGTCACACATTCTGGAATTAGAGGATCTATGTTCAAATACCAGATCCATTACTTGCTAGCAGCACAAAATCAAGCTAATTACCTTTCTGATTCAGTTTCACTGTGTGAAAAAACAGGAACAATAACAGAATGTATCTTATGGAATTGAGGAGAGGATTAGAAATGATAATACATGCAAGTACCTAATAAATGTAACCTATTGTCTTCATTATGATTCCAAAGATTAATGAAACATGGTATCTGCCCTGGAGAAGTTCACTCCAAGTTATGAGATATGATTTTTCAACTCATCTCAGCTCTGTTTGAGAGATATTTGTTGAGGATCTACTGTGTACAGATCTCTGGACTAGACATTGGGTATAAGAATGAATAAGACCCTGTACTGCTCTTAAAAAATGAAGAGTTTGGTGGGTAAAATGAAGCATAAATAGATAATTCAGTATTCTTTGAGCAACAAGATGGAGTCTATAGGAATGTAAAAGGGGAATATTTAGCTAAATCAAGGCAGCTATTTGAAGGAGACGTTTTCCTGAGGTGTATTTTGAATGTGCAAAATCAGTTATGCTTTAACTCAAGGTTAGTAAAGAAAGCTTTCAAGCCCCAGGTCTCCCAGAATGCCTCACTGGCACTGTGTTAGGTGTAGCTGACTGATGGAAGAGCAACGCCCAGTCACCCTGCTCTCATCCTGGGTTAAGACTCTCAGATGTGCTAGTCAACAGAACTGCCAGTCAAAACCGGAGAAGGATACGAAAGGGACAAACATCTATTGCAGGCAACCCTAATGAATATTTGATTCTCCCCTCAAAGTGAATTGTGAAAAACAGATGAAGTGTCTCAAAACAGCCGTGGCTTTCATGTCGCTGTTCTGTGAGCAATTCTACAGATGCTGAGGGAAGGGTTTTTTTTTAATTCTTTTCCATGATTCGTGTGCTCTCAGGAACATAAAACCTCTAGCTGCATTAAAAATGAATATTGACAACTTTTTGTTAAATGCATTTCTTATCTCTTAACTCAGAAAGACTAACTTAAGTTTTCACAATGACTACAATCAGACATAATGAAAATCAGATCAACAGATCAGACATCTCAGAAAGAAATAGGCATACTTCTCCATATTTAAAAGAGAATACATATATGATATAAACATGATGCCAGAGGATCCTGTTTTTATTTATAATCCACTTGAAAATAATGGTTTCTATGGCAGCAGGAAATGTGAGGGTTTTTTCCAAAGGAGCTATTGAATTTACAAAGATTAACTCAAACCATTAGAAGTCTTTCTTCTTCGATGATAGGCCAAAATTGATGAATTTGGGGAGATTTATGCCACAACACTTGTTCCACAGTGTTCAAGAAGATACGTGAAAGAGACTTTCACTTTCTATAGGCAGATGCCTATAGGTTTGTAGACATCCATGCAGAAGGGAGGAAACAACAGCTAATTAATTCCATTAAAAAAAGAAATAGTGGGTATGTGGGAGTGAGAGAGCAGGAGGCAGCAGTCTGCCATTGATGTTTTGAAAGGATATGATTTAAGAATTCCAGTCAGGAGACCTGCTGATATGCCAATATAACAAACAGCAACATAATTGATAATTATTCCTGTAATCAAAAGAGGAAACATTAAATCTATCTTTTCATTATATGTGATTATAGCTAGTGGACTCAGCATTCATCAGAGGCCAGAAACACTAGCTTATTTCTTTTAGATGTGCAGGGCCGGGTGCTGTTTCAGCAAGCAGGTGGTAATAGTCACCAAGTACCCACTGGTAGAGCAACACCATTCAAGGGATATTGGAGTTTGGGTAGCATGTCTCCGCTGTAGGGGAAAGGTAGCTTTGAGGGTGTAGGAGAGGATGCAGATCTGAAAGTAGGAAAAGAACATTCTTTCAAAAAAATAAATAACAAAACCAAAATAATCTAGAGGAGACTGGTCTAATGTATTGCCAGGCCTGACCTCTCTCCCAAGCCAGACTCACACATCAAACTACCTGCTGGACATCTCCATTTGGATGTCCCTCAGGCAACTCAACCTCATCACCAAATGGAACTCTTCAGCCCTCACAGATCACCAGCTTCTCCTCCTGTACATACAGCTCAAGAAATGGCAGCACAGCCCATATGGCTAACAGAGCCAGAAACCAGGAATTCATCCCAGACTCCACCCTCTGCCTTCTTCATACCCCTCACCAGTTCCCACACTTTACATTCTCCATGGGTTACAGCCTCCATTTCCATGGCCCTGTCTTAGGGGAAGGGTCTCACATTGCTCTCCGCCTAGTTTCTTCCCCTTCCATTCATTTCTACACTGTTGCTAGAGTGCTCTTCTACATGCAAATACAGACACATTTCAGGTCATGCTTTTACTTGAAATCTTCAATAGAACCCATAGTTTCTGGGGTTTGTTTGTTTGTTTGTTTGTTTGTTTGTTTTATCAAAATAATTTGACATATAACATTCTATAAATTTATAGTGTACAACATGTCGATTTGATAGGTATGTATGCTGTAATATGATTGACACAGTAGGAATAGTTATCACCTCTATCATGTCACATCAGTATGTTTTCTTATTTGTTGTGGGAATAATTACAACCTAGTCTTTTAGCAAGCTTGATTACTATACTACAACATTGTTCTCTATATTTAGTATTATGTACACTATTATCTCCAGGACTTACCTATAAGTTTGTACCCTTAACATATCTCTTATTCCTCCACCCCACAGCCCCTGGTAAACACATTTTACTCCCCATTTTGACAAGTTTGACTTTTTTAAGTTACACATATAACCTACAGTATACAGTATTTGTCTTTCAGCAATTCCACTTCTGGGTGTATATCCAAAGGGAATGGAAAATAAGTCTTGAAGAGATACTTGCATTCCCATGTATATTGCAACATTATTCACAACAGCCAAGATATGGAAACAACCTAAGTGTCCATATGGGTGAGAGAATAAAGAAGATGTGATATGTGTGTGTGTGTGTGTGTGTGTGTGTGTGTGTGTGTGTGTGTGTGTATACACACAATGGAATATTTTTTAGCCATGAGAAAGAAGGAAGTCTTGCCATTTGCAACAATATGGATGGACCTTGAGGACACTATGCTACGTGGAGATAAGTCAGACAGAGAAAGACAAATATCGTATGTTCTCACCTGTGAAATCTAAAAGAGTCAAACTTGTTTAAAAAAATTAAATCCATAGCTTTTAGAATAGTCAGAGTTTGAACTTAATAGTCAAGACTTGTCATGATCCAGTCTCTGCCTAGTTCTCCATTCTTACTTCTTAACAACAACCTCTGCCCATCTCTACAAGCATTATTTGCTCTCACAGTGTCTGCTTAACATTGCCTTGAACATGCTCTGCTATTTCACAGTGGTTGCCTTCATACAAGCCTACATAGCTTCCAGTGTATAACCAGGTTATACTCAGCTAGATAGGGCAGGTTGAGCTGTCCCAGCATCAAGAATGTTTACATGATGCCCACTTGAGGGAACTAGGAAGTATAGTCATTGAGCCTCTGGGACCACAAACTGTGAACAATGACCATACACACAGGTTTTGTTCAGCTACTGCTCCTCTGGCACCTGTCATATTTCACTTTGTAATAGTGAATTGAATTGAGCAAGAAGTCATCAAATAGCCTTGCTAACAGATCAGCCATGTGTCTCACATTTATAGATTACCTAAGAGCTGGGAACTCAATTCCAATTTCATTTCAGCCTCACACTACTCTGGGTGAATGTTATCATCTCCATTCCTTGGATGAGAAAAATGCTCTAAAATATGGAAAGGAAGTGATATTGGTCCCTTCTCTCTAAAGGCATGCTCATCAAATCCCAAGGAGAAAAATCCAATACTAGACCAAGTCTTTTTGCTTATCCTTTCTTTCCTCAAATTTAAAAGTTACAAAGAATTGACCTCTGGCACAGTCCAGTCCTGTACAAAGCAAAATAATCAGAGCTTAATGAAAGCTGAAGAAAAAGAGAGCTGCCTAAAATTTTCCACTCCAACCAGGGCACCTGCACTAGCAGAATAAAAAAAACTTTTCCCCTTTAACAGAGAAATCTCAATATGTAAACAGACATGCACACAGACACACACATGCACAAAGTTTCTTTGAAGACTTATCTGAATAGAAAAATATTGGAAACAACCTAGATGTGTATCAATAGAGAACTTATTAAACCATCTGCTAAAGAAAAAGAGTAAGCTATATATTGATATAAAAGCATATTCGAGATATATTTTTTAAATAGAAGGGAAAAAAACAATTTTCAGAAGACTAGGAATAAAGTATGCTACTGTTAAGTAAAAGGAGGAGAAAAATAAAAATTTGTGTTGGTATTTATTTGTACATGCATAAAGAAACTAATAACAGTGGATACCTGTAAGAGACTGAGATGAGAACTGGGTGTTTGAGGGACAGAAGTAAGAGGGAACTTTATCTTTATATCTTTTAAAATATTTCAAACCATGTAAATGTATTTATTATCTATTCAAAAATTAAAGTAAAATTGGGAGAAAATGGCATAGAGGCAAAGGCTTTGCTCATCCCTCTAGTGACCAAATCAAAGTTATGATAGAAACACAAAGCAAAGAGCAAGCAGAGAGCCTGGGATCTAGATGAACAGAAGCGCTACAACTATGGAGAGAAATAAGAAATCACCCTGCAATGGGAGGTAGGGAGGGGCAAGAATGCAAGCATGCCTGGCTCCAGTGGCTGAGTGGGACAGAGGCTGCAGCAGCAGCAACCAGCAACTGCAAATACCTCTTAAAGGGATTATGTCCGCAAGTGGACTTGCACGGTAACATACCTCTCTCTCTGAGCACCAGTACTGGGTAGGCTGCACAGGGGCAACCAGAGACATACAGGGGGACACTGAGTTGTTGGAGTGAGGGCCAGAGAATTCTGTCTTTGTTATTGATTTTTGATAATTTTAATACAATGTGTTTTTGGGTTAAGATCATTGGGTGTTCTGTTGACTTCTTGAATTCCAAGCTCTAGCTCATTCCTTAGATTTAGGAAATTCTCATCCACTATTTGTCTGAAAATGCTTTCTAGTCCCTGCTCCTTTTCCTCATCTTTGAGAATGCTCATTATTCTTATGTTTCCTCTCCTGATGGTATCAACTAGTTCTTGTATTTCTCTTTCATTGTTTTTCATTCTTTGGTTTCTCTCTTCTTCCTTCTAATTCATGTCTAGATTTCTGTCTTCAACGTCACTGATCCTTTCCTCCATTTGGTTGACTCTATTTCCCAAGCTTGTATTTCCTTCCTCAATTCTTGATTTTTTTTATTTCCAGAAGGTCTATTCTTTTCTTTTTGAGAGTTTCAATCTCCTTGCTACAGAACTCGCTCTGCTCATCTAGTTGTTTTTTCAATTCCTGAAATTGTTGATATGATTCATTTTGGATCACACTGAGTTTTTTCAGAAGTATCATCCTGAATTCTCTGTCATTTAATTTGCATATTTCTATGTCTGTAAGCTTATTTTCTGGAGATTTTTCTCTTTCTTTCTGAGCTGCTTTGTCACCTTGGTTGTTCATGGTGTTTAATGGACTATTTCTCCACCTGGGCATTAATGGAAGTTTATTCTGCTTTTTTTCCAGAGAGAAAATTTATTATATAAAGATCTCTCTTTAGCATGTTGCAAAGAAGCCATATTTCTTTTGGTTTCCAGTATGTGACATCTAAGCTTCTCGGATCCCTGCTTTATATAAAGTCTTAATAATGCCTTTTTTCCCCCCTTAGAGATGATTAATCATACTTGCTACCCTCAGTTCAGTCTCTGTCAGTGTTAGCTACAGTTTCAGTAGCATTTGCTCAGATTCCCCTGTGACTCTGGGGTATTCAGTCTTGGAGGATATGGAGGGAGGGGCCCTCTGGGTTAGAGGAAGGGTACTGCAGTTCAGCCTCAATTTTGCAACCATGGCTGGTAAAAATCAACTGTTGCTTCTCTGCCATTCCTCCTTCTCTGCCATCCCCACTTCTCTGCTTTCTGCCCTGATGAATGGGCCCTGCGATTGACGATGTGGAGCTCCAAGCTATCCCTTCCCCCCACCCCCTTTTCCTAAGGGGACCTCCAGCTGTGAGAGGCAGCTTCTTTGTTTCTCCCAGTCCACCACCCGAATTCTGGGGTTCTGACCTGTGGTAGCTCTTATGTGCAGATCCCACACTCAGATGTGCTGGTATACAGTTTGGGTGTATTTTGTTGAATTAGAAATTCAGCTTATTGTTGTCTCAAGGAGAGAGTTATGGGGACTTCTCTTACTCCACCATTTTTCTTCAAACTCCTCAGCTTTGTCTTTAGACAAAACTTTCAGATAACATAAAAAATTGTTTTATTAGGTAAAAGAAAGTTATTGGAAAGACAGCATCAGGAAGCTTGGAAAGTCAATGGACAGCTGTGAAACTAGGCTTGGTCATAGAGAGAACCAAGAAAGCTACAGAGCTGCTTAAAGCAGAAACATTCTACTCAATGTGAGACTACTGAGATGAGTTTATCTTATCCATTAAGTCTCCTTCATTGGAAGAAAACAAATTGTGTACTCTGTCTCCCATGGTACGTGCCAGGCACCTGGATTTATGTAGCACCAAGACCTGACAGAAGGAGGGGGCAGCAGGTAGATGCTGAATGGCCAAAATCTAGCAAGTTCTTTGCTACCTCTTCTTTATTAGCATCATGTGAAAATTTGTTGATGAACTCCTTCCCAAAGCAACAGTAGTGGGGGCTAGTGTCCTCTACTGAAAATGAGATGTACAGCAGGCAAAAGTGGTAGAGATGCAGCCAAGGCAATTTCCAAGAGTGGTAGAGAAATCTAGTCAAGATAATTTCCTGAGCAGACCACCATGGTAAGGGGGATAGAGGCCTAAGATGAGAAGGAAAGGATCACAGCAGTGGAAGAGGGACAAATAAAAGATTTGGAGGAACCCCAAAGGCAAGCCTCGAACCTCTCCTGTTCACTCAGGTTTAGTCTAGGTAGACCTCATACCCTGTAGTTTGGCTCTGCAACAATTCAACCAAACAATGTAGATCATTGACCAGAAAAAAAAGACAAAGAAGCAACCTCCTTAATTTGTTAATTATATTTATACAATGAAAATATATGTGGCTATCTTTCTCTCCTAGTTAGTGCTATTACCTGTTTACTGTCTCCTGTGAGTTTCCACTCCTAGTCTTTTGCATTACCATCTAGAAAAACTGAATAATGTATTTTAATATTGCTGTAGGCACAGTTTGACCTTTAAATCACATTATTTAAATATTAATGACATAGCAGGAAAGCAGCCTACTGACAGGTGTTATACAAGTCAGACCAAATAGGACACTAAATCTGCAAGTGCCTTTGAAACTCCCATTAGAGATAATGAGGTATAGGCATGTATTTCCACACATTGTCCATTGCTGGTTTGCTCTACATCCAGTCAAAATAAATTAACTGAACATTGTGTCTGAAGGAAGAAAAATCATCATTCTTCCTTCAATATGCATTTAATGACTTCTGCAGCTTCATAGGAGGATAACAGGAAAGGGCCTATTTGTTTCTCAGACTTTGAAGTAAGGGCCACATTCTTGCAAGGGCTAAATTTCACACTAAGAACAGCAGCCTTGCTTCTTGAAAGGCCTGAGAGCATCTCAGCTCTCTCCCCTTATACTTCAGGCCAGGTTTCCTTAACCTTGGCACACTTGTCATTTAGAGGTGGATAATTCTTTGTTGTGAGGGGCTGTCCTGTGTACTGTAAGATGTTTAGCATCAATCCTTGCCTCTATCCACTAGATATCAGTAGCAATTCTCCAGCTGTGATACCCAAAAATGTCTCCAGACATTGTCAGATGTCTCCAGCAGAGGAGCAAAATTTACCCTGAGAACCACTAGCCTAGGCAAATATATTAATTATGTACTTCAGTGTCCTCGTATTGCTGCAGAGGTGTTCAAAACCCTCTCCTCAGAATTCAATATCTTAGACAATGTACCTGCTGATTAAAGTTGGCATATTCTCAGTGCTCTAGATCAGAAGAGGAAATTAAAGTTATGATGAAATACAACAGACTGAGAGGATAACTCTGAGTTAATCAACTTAGATAAAAATAAGAGAAGAAGTTTATGAATTCTAGGGGAATTCTTTCTCTAACCATGCTGGATTTGGCATGCCACAGTTTTAACATCCATCTAAAATTGAGCCCAACTTTACTTATCCTAGAAATAATATTTGTTGATCATGGGATACCGGGCAATAAACCAAAGGACAGACAATCTGGTTGTCATATTTTCATGTTAGATATTTTCTAAGATTTATAACTGTGATAAGATATAAATAATATCCCTCAAAATAACCCAAGAAAACATAGAATGATCCCATTCTTCCAAAGTGTGTGTCTTGAGAATTTAAGCCTATAGGGAACAAAGGAGTCATTGAGAAAAGTCTTGAATGGAGACAGCAGCATAAACAAATGGATCAACCAATGACTGAGAACCGTGTACCTATTTAGGCACTGTGATACCAACAGACAGGCATTTTTTTCCCACTGACATTGTGTGTGTGTGTGTGTGTGTGTGTGTGTGTGTGTGTGAAGATCTGCCTATGGCTAGAACAAGAAAAACAACTTGAAAGTTTAACATTAGGGTTCAGTTTACAATACTGGCTAACCACAAGTTGATTTTATGTCAGGCATCATTTTATCGAACCATTGGTATTGTTGATGAACAAAATGTGTGTGAATCTCTCAAAGCATTTTAGAATAAACAAATCTCAAATATCACAGTGGGATCTACAGTCAATCACTATGTTTGTGTGCTGTTTCACACAATCTAAATCTCAGCCTAAGTCAGTGGTTCTCAAAGTGTGGTTCCCAGACCCGCAGCACCAGCAGCAACCTGGAGCTTATCAAAATGTAGATGCTCAGGCCCTACCCCAGACTTACTGAGTCAGACTTTGGGTGGAGCCCAGATACCTATTTAGCAAAGCCACTAGGAAATGCTGATGCAGCTAAATTTTGATACCTACTAACCTAGAAAATGAGTTTCATTGAGAAGTTAAGCCAAATCCTAATTCAAGAAATTGCTGATTTTCTTTCCTACTATAAAACTTAACCTAGTTCTCTTTGCATGTATCATCATTTACATTATTAACATTGATAACATTGTTTGTAGATGACTGAAAGAAAAACAATGCATAATCAACAGAATTAAAATCTTTTCTCCCCTTGAAAGTTCTGAACTACATAAGAATCTGGCTGCCACCCACCAAATCTAAGAAATTCAAAATTCTGAGTATCTTGGCACCTTTATCTCTCATCCATATGCATTTTAGGTAACATATGTTGTTTAATCAAAAAATAACATTACACTGGGTAATGTTCATGAGCATTGGCAAATATTTCACTTACAGGCTGCCATAGTTAATTATTTAGAAAAATATAAATATTCTCATTTGGCCAAATTTCTTGTACCTCCTCCCTCTTATCTCTTCTGCAAACAGGAGCCCCAGCCTGGTGTCCTATTGCTTATTTGCATGAAGCTTTTGAAATACAGATCCCATTGGTAAAAAAAATATATAATTGTTTCTTATTGGCAATACTTCATTATGAACTAATATGGGAAATAAGGCCAGAACACTTGGAAGAGGCTGAGGGATTCTGAAAGAGAAGGTGTGAAAGAATACCAAAAAAGGAGCAGAAGTTCATTCTGGGCAGGCCTTGCAGTCAGACTGATGGACTCAAATCTCAGTCCTGCCCCTCAGGCCTTCTCTTTGTAAAATGGGGGTAATGGCTTCTCATAGAGTTATTGAGAATTACATGAGATAACTCAAGTAAATCTCTTAGTTTACAGCCTGGCATACAATAAGTGCTTAATACACTTCAGCTATTTCATTACAGTTTTGCTATTGCTCAAAACAATTATTTCAGAAGTAGCCAAAATAATACCATTCACTATCTGAGTTGAGCTCATGCAACTCTGAGCATCTTCTGTGCCTGGAATCAAATATGTGCCTGCTATATCACTCCCTGTCTCTCAAAGAATATTTTGAGCACTTACTATGTGCCAGGTGCTGTTCTAAGAGCTTGATATAATTTTAATTATTTAATTCTCATAATACTTATATTGTTAAAATGCAGCACAAAATGTAAGCTACTTAACCAAGTTACATAGCTGGTAAGGACTTAAACCCAGATAGTTTGTCACCACACCTAACAGCTATGCTATAATGTCTTGCTATGAACAGTTAAATATTATCTTACCAAATGTTTTTTGATTAGGTAAATGATCTTTTAAAATGCAAATACACCTGAGAAAAGTAAAAGCAGTCATTAACACCTTAGCAAAAAAACCTTAACACTAATACATCAGCTCTATGGGCTTAGAAGATAGAAAGTATAGTCCAAAATAATTGGACTGTGATATAGGCAAATTTTATTGTTTTTAAAGAGGAAAGTGTAAACTATAGAGCTCTTGGGTATACTAGAAGAAGCAAAGATGTAGGAATCAGACTGAGTTGAGCAAGTTACTAAAAATACCTATCCTTAGTTTTCTCTTTTGTAAATTGGTCTTTCTGTGAATATCAAATATAGAGACTCTACAGTGTCTGACACATAATAGCCATTCAATTAATGTTGTTCCTCAAAAAGCATTTTTGCTAAAAAAAGTTGTCTTGGATGTGGTGCCACAATGGTGATCAAGGACATCAGGAAGACATGGGGTATCTACTTCCAATGTGAGGATAATAACAGCTGAGAAGGGAATGAAGAATACAAAAACTGTGCTTTTCTCAAGGTCAGCCTTCTGGAGTAATTCATAATTCATATTAATAACCTTTGAGGCCTAAATTCATGTCAGAAGTGATAGCACTATCTCAAAACCAGCTGGATGAAAGGGTGCTTTCTTGAAAAGTAAAGAACTGGATGATGTTATTTTGGATGAATGATTGAAGCTGGAAGAATTGTTTACCTGCCTTCCATAGACATAAGACATAACACTTTAGCAGTAAAAATTATCAACAGGAGTTACCACATAGAAAGCCATGAAAATATATGTCAAGATACTGGTTTGTTCTAGTGTAAGGTATAGCAGGCCCAGGCAGAAATAAGTCTTGTTAAAATAAGCAACTTTAGGAAGCTTGATTATCTGAACACTAGACACCCACATCGTGGCTATAAAAAATCAGGTGAAGACCACCTAATCAAAGCACCTTGGTGTAGCCAGATGTATAATGCTTGGAAACATGTGATAAATGGTATTAAAAAGACTATAAAATAATTTTTTGAATGGCTGGTCCAACATTGTAGTAAAAACATGCAATACAATTCACTATACACACAAATATCTAATGAACCACAGAGGAATATGTTCTGATATCTCTCTATTTCATTCTTACCAAGAAACTGGTAAGGATTCTGGAGCACAGTAGTCATTCAATAGAAAGTTGTTAAATATTTAGCAAAACCATTAAAGAAATCGTTCTGGTCTGGACTGTATTCTTCTTCCAAGTCCTAGGATCCTTTTGTGGGTCCCACATTGACCCACCTCTACCTCTGTGGGGTCTGAATCTTGCTCTAGAATCTTTGTGAGGAATCATGAGGTACTCTGAGAATTTGTTCAGCCATGTTCAAAATTACCAACTCACATCTTATACATCTGCAAACATCTGGCAGCCTCCCTTGCCTGTTTGTTTATCTGAAGAATGGCTGTGTGATACTGCAGCTCTCTGTCTTTCTAAACTGCATGATCTTCATTCTCCTTAGCAGCTGCATTTTGTCTGAATGGCAAACTTCTCTGCAGGCTATGGTAATGAGATGGGTTCTTCCTATTTGGATGTCTTCATAAAGTTGATGTTCCAGTGCTTAGGATCACAATAATTCTATGGCACCATCTGACATCCTCCCACTCTTATCCAGAAACAGTAGTGCAGTCATCACTTCACACTCACTATGGTGTGGTTTTTATATGCATACCAAGATCCAGTGAGTTGTCAGACAGAGTTTACAGACCCACCGCTATAAAGAAATAGAAACCAACATTTCTAATTTTGTTTTTGGGAGAGAGAAGGACTGATCATGCAAGTAAGCATATACCCAAACATAAAATAAACAGTACAAAAGAACATGTCAACAGTGCAAATTCTTATAGTGTACCTCAGGTATATACCTAATCAGAGAGAACTGATCAAAGAATTAACTAGATCAATAATGGAAGTTTTCATGGAAAATGTGATCTTTTAGTTTGATAGTAAACAGAGTGAAGAACAGGGTTTGGAAGGAGGGATTTGGAAGAAAAATAAAAACAGAAAAAGTATAAATACTTGGAACTGACAAGCTAGATGGTGAATTGTCCTCATTCTGTTATTTAGCAATAAAAGGTTGACAAGGAGATCCAAATTATCCTCACCGAATAAAAACAACTTTACTCCAGAAGGTGCTTGGAGTCCAACCTGACCTTCAAAGACTCCACCTGTTTCTGTAAACCTCTCTGGGGGTCCCAAGCCAATATGGCAACAAGGGAAGCTCTTGAATTTCCCTCCTTCCACAAATGTACCAAATGTAGAGCTACATACACATGGAGCAATTCACTGAGAGAGAAATTGAGGAACTAAGTTGGGCAGAGAAAATACCCATATTGAAACAAGTAAGAAAGGCTAAGACACACTCTCACTCCCTACCTCCAGCAGAGCACCATATAATCTGTAGAGAATACCCAACTCTCAATTTCTCCTTAAGGAACAAAGGACATGGACCACACATCTAGTGTCCCAACTTTAAAGCTCCGATCTGAGGGATGGATCCCCAAAACATTTTGCTGTGAAAGTCAATGAGGTTTGTATTCAAGAATTTCACTGGATTACAGAAAACAGGCAGCTCTTAAAGGGCGCAGGAGAACTCTTTATGGCTATTCTCCAGGGCTCAGTGCAGAGGGGGCAGACAAAAATGCCCATCTCCCAGTTTTTCCCAGAAAGGGTTTAACTGCATTTCTTACAAACTGCTGCTTGAGACCCAGCTTCCAAATAGCACTCACCTAGATGCTGACTGCAATTTTCCCTGAAGCCTGAAAGACCTGGTGGGCACTTCCCCTGCCTTCTCCCTTTGGCTCACTCCAACAATGATATCAAGTCACCGGTATCACCCTGAAAGGAGCTTGTTCACACATCTATTGCTCTCACTTTTATGGCTGCCACCCAAGGGACAGGCCCCCAAATCACCCAGTTCTGATAACCAATGATGCTTGCATTTATCACAGAACTATAGTAAACAAAGAAGCGGTTTTTTAAATGAGTACAGGTGTCTTTTCAATAAATGGTGTTGGGAAACCTAGATACCTACATGCAAAAGAATGAAATTGGACCCCTTTCTTACACCATGCACAAAAATCAATTAAAAATGGATTAAAGACTTAGACATAGAACCTGAAACCATAAAATTCCCAGAAGAAAACATAGGTGGTAAGCTCCTTGACATTGGTCTTAACAGTGACTTTTTGGATTTGACACCCAAAGCAAAGGCAACCAAGGTAAAAATAAACAAGAGGGACTATATCAAACTAAAAAGCTTCTTCCCAGCAAAGGAAATCAACAACAAAATGAAAAGGCAACCTAAGGAATTGGAGGAAATATTTGCATAAAACATACCCAAAATATATGAAGAACTCATAAAACTCAATAGCAATAAATAAATAACTAATAACCAAGTTGCAAAATGGGCAAAGGATCAGAATAGGTGTTTCTCCAAGGAAGACATACAAATGGCCAACAGGTACACGAAAAGGTGCTCAATATCACTAATCATTAGAGAAAGGCAAATCAAAACCACTATGAGCTATCCCTTCATATCTGTTAGGATGTCTGTTATCAAAAAGATCAGACAGAGATAACTAATGATGGTGAGGATGTGGAGAAAAGGAAACCCTCATATGCCATTGGTGGGAATGTAAACTGGTACAGCTTCTATGGAAAACAGTATAGAGTTTCCTCAAAAACCTAAGAATTAAATTACCGTATGAGCTAGCAATCCCTCTTCTGGGTATTTACCAAAAAAAAAAAAACAACTTGAAAATATTTATCTGCAAAGATATATGCATATCTATGTTCATAGCAGCATTATTCATGGTGGCCAGAATATGGAAGCAACCTAAGTATCCCAAGATAGATGATTGGGTAAAGAAGATGTGGTACATATACACAGTGGAATATTACTCAGCCGTAAGAAAAGATGAAATACTGCCATTGGTGACAACATAAATGGATCTTGAAATAATCATGCTAAGTTAAATAGGTTAGACAGAAAAAGTAGAAAACCATATGATTTCACTTATATGTGGGATATAAAACTGAAAGCAATGAGAAAACATGACAAACTAACAGAGACTGATGGACAATGGAATATTACTCAGCCATAAGAAAAGATGAAATACTGCCAATGGTGACAACATGAATAGATCTTGAAATAATCATGCTAAGTTAAATAGGTTAGACAGAAAAAGTAGAAAACCATATGATTTCACTCATATGTGTGGGATATAAAACAAAGCAATGAGAAAACATGACAAACTAACAGAGACTCACGGACATGGGCAGAGGATTAGCAGTTACCAGATTGAAGGGGGTTGGAGGGAGGTAGATAGGGGGAACAAGAGTGAAATATTTTGTGACAGAAGAAAATTTAACTTTGAGTGATGAACACACAATCCAATATATATATGACATACTGTTGAATTGTAAAGTTCAAATGTATTGAAGTTTATTAATCAATGTCACTCTGATAATTTGTAATAAAAAATAAATAAATAAATGTCCCTTGATGGATAAATATGTATATGATGGAATCTTATTCAGACTTAGAAAAGAACAAAATATTGTCACTTGCAATAACACAGATGAAACTGGAGGGCATGATGCTAAGTGAAATAAGCCAAACAGACATGATAATCACTTTATGTGAAACCTAAAAAATAAAAGTTAAACTCATAGAAACAAAATTGTGGAATGGTGATTGCCAGGGCCAGCAGGTGGGGAAATAGAGAGAGCCTGGTCAAAGGGTACAAACTTTCATTTATAAGATGAAAAAGATCTGAGAACCTAATGTATAACATGGTAACTATAACTAATAATGTTGTGTTGTATATTAAAATGGTAAAAGAATAGAACTTGTGTTCTCACTAAAGAAAAGCAAATATGTTCAGTGATGGATGTGCTAATTAACTTGGTGAGAATCTTTTCACAATATGTACGTATATTAAAGCAACACGTTGTACACTTTAAATATATCACCATTTTATTTGAAATTATAACTCAATAAAGCTGCAAAATAATAAAAAAAAATTAAATAAACTAGAAAGAGGAACAACAACAACAACAAAAACTCCAGTAATCAGAGAGAAGTCTGACATTCTCCAAAAGGCTGGTGCACCTGGTCCATGTTGATTAGACATAGCTCAGTTTTTATCTCTAGCCTCATGGACAGAAGTTTCAAGAATGCTGGTCAGGCCATTGTATTATCTCAATCTCACTCAACCTCAAACTTACATCCAGCCAGACTATGCTAAGGGCTAGCAATACGGAGTATCACAAAAGTCAGAAGATAAGGGTCTTTCTTCAGCTTAATCAAGAGCTAAATAGTCCATTGTTAGCAGGCCATTTGATTTATACAGGCCTTGGCTTCTCACTAGCTAAGTGACAAAGATTTAACTAGATAAGTGGTTGGTAAACAATAGTATGTAGATCTACCACCTGTCTTTGTAAGTAAAGTTTTACTGAAAAACAGCCATGCTTATTTGTTTACATATTGTATATGGCCACTTTCTAGCTATAATGGCACATCTGAACAAAGATTATATGGCCCACAAAATCTAAAATATTTACTACCCAGCCCTTTAAAATACAAAGTAATTGTTTATATTAGCTGTAAAGTCTGTAGGTAAATTTAAAGTCTGTAGGTAAAATTAGCTGTAAAGTCTGTAGGGCCTGTTTCAGAGTCCAATAATTATGAATTGAATGTCTGTATCCCAATAAATTAATGTGTTGAAACACCATGCCCTAATGTAATAGTATTAGGGGAAAGGCATTATGAGGTGATCAGCATTAAACGAGGTTGCAAGGGTAGAGACCTCATGAATGGGATTAGTGCTCTTACAAGAGACTTTACTTCCTCTTGTTCCCTGCCATGCCAGGATACAATGAGACAATAAACATCTACAAGTCAGAAATCAGGCCCTCACCAGACACTGGATCTGTCAGAGCCTTGATCTTAGACTTCCAAGCCTCCAGATTTATGAGAAATAAATGTTTGTTTAAGCCACCTGGTCTACGGTAATTGTATAGCAGCCTGAGCATACTGAGAAACTACACAATGCCATAGGAAACCAGCTTTCAACTCTACTTCCTCCTTGATGGCTTCATCCTCAAGATCCTCAGGATTGGGCCCATCATCTTATAATATGAAGTCCAGAGTAACAGAGACTCTGTTTCCCATAATACTGTACCCACAACCCCTGAGCAGGACCTTCTTGATCCTGATAGACTTGATTTGGATTTGCGCTGTTCCTGAACCAATCACGAAAGCCAGGAAAATAGAGTGCATTGATTGGCTACCTTATGTAATGTGAGACACCCTGGAACCTAGAGCAGATTCATTTTATCAAAGCACATGGGCTGAGAATAGATAATCAAGGCACACTTGCCACAAAAAGGACATTTATGTTGGGCAGAAAAGTCACACAATTTCCCTATAATTGTATAGGGAACCTTCAGGCCAGCCGAAAGTTTCTTGAAAACTTTGGGAATTGCATTTAATGTACACCAGATTGTCACTGAGAAAAAAATATTAGAAAGAATATAATTACAGAGGAAGTGAAGAATATGGAAAGTTAAAATAATATTAATAACCACATACTAACATTTAAAATTCATGATAACTTTTTATGAGGGCCAATGGTAGGTCAACGAAATGACAAAGCTTTTTTATTAACTTAATCACTTTGAGGTCAGGAAGGACTTAGGAAAAAAGATTATTGAAGAAAATTAAACACTGCATAGTGAATTTATCTCCCTCACACATTTCTTCTCAAGAATATTTGTTCCTGCTCTTTGTTGCTGAGGCTCTTGAGTTATTTGTAAGACACAGATTCTAAGTAGGCCAATAGAAGCCCCAGAGGAGCAGGGAATATTTGGTCTGCTGGCAAAGACCTTATCCAGGATCCAGCTGCTCCCAAGAGCAGTTCCATGTACCAGTCATAGAATTAAGCACTCGACCTCAGGCCCAGGGTACAGGTTAAGTAGCTTCTACCACTTCTTGATAACCAATCCTCAAGACCAGTGGTTTTAACTACTGCTCACCTAATCAAAAGTTGTCTCACTCAGCATCCTTCTAAGTATACCAGTAATCAAAAGCTTTGGAATCTCCTTGCAGAGGAAGTATAAAATCTAGAAACAGTATGAAATTAGTAATTTTATGTCATTTGTTTGTATTTGGCAATCCTTTATGACCTATTCCTAAACTGTACTTTTCAAAGAAAAAGCATTCTATGCAGAAGAAAGCAAAGGATAAGCAAGAGGTTCACAGTCTCGAATTGTTCATTCTGAAGCTTTACATATGTAGGCTCTTTTAATTCTTACAACAACCCTGAGATGTATATTATCATACCCATTTTACCAATGAGGACAGTAACTTCCCACAGACTGAGCCAGCATGAAGCAGTGCTTTAGGCCCATTCCCATTTGATTTCAAAGTTCATATTTCTCTTTAGTATATTGTCTCACAACATTTCTTTCCCATTTACAATAACAAAAGAAAGCTGTAGAAATGACTTCCTATATGTTTGACTTCCTTTCTTTCCAAAGAGAATAGCTAACAGTCTTTTGAGTCTGTTTCTTCCACTGTCAATGAGAAAGGCTAAACAGAAGGCCAAAAGTGTCCTTTCATAAAGGCTGGTAGAAAGTAAAGGGTATGGCAAAGTGGTAAGAGAGGGGGAGCTTAAGCCATAAAGCCCTAGGTTTGTATCTGTCTCTTCCTGGCTGTGTGTCTTTGAGCAAGCTACTTATTCTCTGTGTCTCACTTTCCCCATCACTTTTCCATCTGTAAGATGGAAGTAATAATAATATCTACATTACAGGATTATAATGAGGAATAAATTACATATGTAACAACTAAGAGCAGTGTTGGCCTTGTTGGCCTTGTTTGGTACAAACCACAAGGCCCTCAGCCTCTCTACTATAGTCAACCCTGTAGGAAGACTATAGTATTTTGCTTGCACTTTAATTAGTTACTGGTTTGTTGGCATTTGTGGCCAGTGTTCTCTGCCCAGGTGTCTTTTAAGCCCATCTGTTAGCTCAGTAGTTCTCAAATTTGAGTGTACATCAGAATCACCTGAAGGGCACCTTAAACCACAGATTGCTGGGCCCCACCCCAGAGTCTCTGACTCGGAAGGTCTAGGGTGGGGCCCAAGTATTTGCATCTCTAACAAGTTCCAAGATAGTATTGTTGATCCAGGAAGGATACTTGGAGAACCACTGGAATAGACATATCTTAGAACACAAGTCTACTTAGCTATGTGAGACGCACAATGCTATGAAACAGTGATGAAAAGGGAGAAAAATTACCAAAACAAAATTGACTCCACAGACTTCAGTCTTCTGAGGAGGGAGGCTAGGAGGAGTGTCATAAACCATATTAGTGAGAATTAAAATCTTTTTATTAATCCTTTTCCCTTTCAGCAGATACTGGTGAAGAAGCCACTGTTCATG